>BJFM01000378.1:167564-182061 GCA_016586285.1 Arothron firmamentum
CCCCCCCCCCCCCCCCCCCCCAGCACACCACGGTGTAAAAGAGGACACTGGCAACCTCAGACTGGTAAAAAATCTGCAGATGTTTGCTGCAGATGTTGAAGGACTGCAGTCTCCTTAGGAAGTACATCCTGCTTTGTGTCTTCCCATACAGGTGGCTGGTGTGTGTTGTCCAGTCCAGTTTATTGTCCAGCCACAGCCCGAGGTATTTGTAAGAGTCCACAGCCTCTAACAGTACTGGTCGCAGTCTTGGTCTGGACCTCCCAAAGTCAATAACCAGCTCCTTCATCTTAGAGGTGTTGAGCTGTGGGTGGTCAGTGTGGTACCATGCAGCAAAGTCCCCTACCAGTCTCCGATACCCCTCCTCTCTATCATCCCTGATGCACCCAACGATGGCTGTGTCATCAGCATACTTCTGAATATGACACCACTCCGAACTGTAGCAGACGTCCGAGGTGTACAAGGTGAAGAGAAGGGGGGCCAGCACTGTGGCCTGGGGGGGGCCACTGTGCCATACGTGACGTCCTCCAGCCCGACGTACTGTGGTCTACCGGTGAGGTAGTCGGATGTCCAGTCCACCAGCTGGGGGTCCACTCCCATCCTGCTCAGTTTGTCCAGAAGTAAAGGGGGCTGGATGGTATTGAAGGCGCTGGAGAAGTCCAGGAAGAGAACCCTCACTGTGCCGCTTTCTTTATCCAGATGGGAGTGGGCTCGATGAAGCAGGTAGAGGATGGCATCCTCCACACCAACACCTGGCTGGTATGCAAACTGCAGGCGATCCTGGGCATGTTGCACCTGGGGTCTGAGGAGGCTGAGGAACAGCTGCTCCAACGTCTTCATCAGATGTGAAGTGAGTGCTACTGGGTCGAAGTCATTCAGCTCGCTGGGCTGGTTCTGCTTCGGAACTGGAACGATGCAGGATGTCTTCCAGAGGGTGGGCACTCTCCCAATCTGCAGGCTGAGGTTGAAGATCCGTCGTAGTGGTTCCCCCTCTTCTGCAGCGCAGGTCTTCAGTAGTCTCGTACACACTTGGTCCGGGCCTGCAGCTTTCCTGGGCCGTCCTCTGACCTGGTCTGTGGTGATGAATGGCGAAGATTGTGTTGATGTGGTTGGGGGGGGGTGCTGTGGTGTCTGGCGCGAGGTGTGTGGACGGGAGAGGGGGAGATGGCTGTGGTGAGGGCAGGGGTGGGGGAGGCAGGGGGCTGGTTTGAACTTACTGAAGAAGTCATTCAGTTTGTTTGCCCTCTCCATTGCCCCCCCCCCTTATGGCTCTGGTCTTTGTGTTGAGGCCTGCAATGGTCCACACACCTTTCCAGGCCTCCCTCATATTGTTTTCCCTCAGCTTCTTCTCCACCTTTCTCCTGTAGCTGTCCTTAGCTTCAGACTAATGCACTTGAATTTACTTGTGTAGCTCAATGCATAGACGCAGTAAGCTGAATTTGAAGTGTGTTTACACATTAAACTAATCCAGGCTGCTTTCAGTTGCTTTCTTTAGATATGCTAACCTATGCTAATGTGCTGCTAGCTAGACCGTGGCTTCTGGCAAGACAGGAGAAAACAAATAAACAGCCTGATGTCTTCCTTTTCAACTGATTCGACTAAAAAGTGAGTCAAAGGCATTTTCCTCATAATAACTATAAAGGTGTTTCATCCAATATTTAACTTAAACATTTAAAGAGTTTTTATGAGCTTTAGTTAATATTTATAGCAGCACTTCAGACTGACTGTTAAGTAACATTTTCGGAGGACCCAAGAGCAGACCACAGCGAGAGATGAGATGTCAGGTTTGATGATAAAATAGAATCAAAAAATCACTCCAGAGTCAATGAGGGCAGATAATCCACAAGGTAAGGTCAAAAACATGAAAAAGTCCAAAACTTCTACCAAGGGTGCACGCTCGAAAGCGGGGGTTTTCTCCACACATCCGAACACCAGGTTAAACGACAACAGTTGTCAGATTGTTGTCAGACCGCGTCCTAAACTAGCTAGATGACTGCTAATAGATGACAGGAGCCACAATTCAAACCAGCACCAAGCCGGTTCCTAACCTCCCCCTTAAGGTGCGCCTCCTGGCGCTCTACCCAGCTTGTCTAGGTGGTCTCAGTAGAAGACCCAGAGCAGGTAACGGTCGAGGATGTGATGGCGTGGGATCCACGACTGCTCCTCCAGGCCGTACCCCTCCCACTCACTGTGGTCACGCCATCTGCGTTTCGAAAAGGCGCGGTCCTCCTACCTACAGTTTGAAAATACAATGCCCATCTGCATTGCATAGTACGGTAAAACGTAAGTGCGGCAGTGGAAGTGGCAGAGGAAGAAAAAATAAAACAAAAGACATCATTTTTTTCTATTAATGTTCTCACAACCACATCACAAACTCACCCACAATACACAATCCATGGCCCACGATGCCCAATTTTCACAGAGGTGTTTTGTGCCTCATTCCATTAGTTGAAGCTCCTCTGCTCGCTCTTAATCCCAGTCACAGTGTAACAGAAAGACCAGGGACATTTACACATGTTACAAAAGTGATTTCTTTCAGCTTTAAGATACCTGGAGCTGGAGAACCAGTTCTCTGAGACGTTCTTTGTTCTAAAACCCAAATACTCTGGTACAAACACCATTTTACAACCATGAACAGCTCATTTTCAGTTCAGCACAGAAGAACATATAATTTAATCAGAATGGGATTATATACATATACTGTATATATACAGTATAAGGAGGAGGACAAATATTACTCTTCTTCCTGGATTTGAAAAGAAACAGTTAATCATCTTCCACAGAAGACCTCTGTGGTATGGCATTGTTCCTTACGTGTTGTCAGTGTGATGCATCTCGACATACCAACTTCTGCCTTCACAGGCTGTGCAGGTTCCACAGGTCAAATTACTGTTTTTTTTGTGGGAGATGCAGCAGAATAAATAGAGGTGAGACTCTACAGCAGCTATAAGAAGCCTCACACTCACCTCAGAGCAGACCGACAACCATGCAGCTCTTCACACCGAGCACCATCCTGTGTAAGTATACACAACTCGAATAATCATCAGACTGCAAATTCAGTCTGATGATTATTAGGATTGATTTTAATTCTAGGAGACATGTTTTACACTGGGGGAAAAAATGCTTATTCTATGAGCCCCTCCCTTGCTAAAGTTGGATAGACTTGGACTTTATTATTTTCTAACAATTACAGTGTTTTCACATGGACAGAAATAAAATGATATTGGACAAAAGAAATCACACGAAATCTAATTTATTAAATGGATCTGAAACTTTAGTGTCCATCAGGATGACTTTTGTGTGTAGAGGGTTTTTATTGAACTGTATTCGGGGCTTTAAAAACAGAATTAGATTTTATTAAGATGAGTTAAATGCAACTTGTTTTTACCCTCTTTGGTGTGTTTTCCAGTGCTGGTAGCAACATCTTCACTCATGACAGCAGGTAAACATTACAGATGTTTTTAAATTTACCTTCAGAGTTTGAATTTAACAGTGCAGCTTAATGTTTCCTATCTTTGCAGCCGTTTCGGCAGAGAGAGCCACCACATGTGGTAGTGGCTCAAATGTCCATCACCTGAGATGTGGTACGAGCTTCTACACGACACACATTTAATGGAAAATGACCTCCTTAACTGCTTTTAATGGCATGCCAGTGTAGTATCATTCATGGTCTTACAATCACTCGAATTTTGGCATTAAATATTTAAATACATGTTTTTACTTATTATTCATTAATTAATCGATTCTAGAAAAAAAACTATACATTGCGACAGTAGCTTAAAGAATATACATTTATTTATCACAAACCATTCCGTCCAACACAATCAGTACAAGCAATTGATTCAGACCTTTGTGGTAAATGTTTGAAAATGTTGAAAATGGTAATTTAGGTAAGATTCTGCATGAATATAATTCCAGCAGATTGTAATGTCGGCTAATAAACTGTATTGAGCACTTTACAAGTATTAACTTAAAATGTCTGCTCAGAAAACCTTCACATCCTGTTATAGACAATGGAGTGATCAGTGTGCAAGCATCACTGTACGGCCGTGCAGACAGAACCACCTGCAGCGAGGGCAGGCCTGCCAGACAAGTTTCCAACACGGCGTGCTTGCAAAGAGGCACTGTGGACTTTGTCAGGACAAGGTGTGCACAACACTCCAGGACAAAAACACTTATTATTCCCACAGGCATTGTTCCAATACAACAGTCTATTAATTTTGATCTTGATTGGAATCTGCATATTATACATTATTTTAGAAGCTTTTGCCTTTTGTGTAACAACCGCTCTTATTTCTGTTCTACTCAGATGTAATGCCAAAAAAGAATGTGAGATCAACATAAGAGATGTTCAGAAGCCTGATCCCTGTAGGGGCACCTTCAAGTACCTGGACACCAACTACACCTGTTTACCAGCAAGTCAGTCACCAGCAACAGTGAAACAGCCCCAGTGTTGTAACTGTATGTTCTTCTAACCTCATTGGTTCTTTCAACAGTTCGTCTTGTTGCATGTGAGCGCTCGCTGGCCCATTTGTACTGCAGTAAGGCTCCATGTTTCCTTTTGCATTTACAGAATGTTACTGTGTTTTCTTTTCCTCCAGCTACAGCCTCTCCCACTCTCTTCAACAGATGAAGGCCAGGTCATATTTGTGTATGGTGCTGATTATGGCCGTCGCGACGACACCACGTGTGCTTACAGGCGTCCTAGCAGTCAAACGAACAACACCCTCTGCTTTGGCTCCACTAACAAAGTTGCAGAAAGGTACAACTACAAAAATGAGGAACCAACATTAGAACTGTTGCTTTCAGCACACAGATATAAATAGCCACAGTCAAACCTGAAAGGTCTCATTACTGGTTCATTCACAGATGCAACGGGAAGAACAGGTGCACAGTCAGAGCTGAAAACTCATTGTTTGGAGACCCCTGTCGCGGCACCTATAAGTCCCTGGAGGTGGCTTATGTCTGTGAATGTAAGTACAGTAGAAATTCGCCTCAATGGCACATTGTGATTTTAGTAATTTACACTTGAAACAATTGTTCTGATATATTTCTAGCCAAGACAAAAATATTTCAGCTGTTTTTGCAATATGCACTCACACCACTAGTAGGCAACTAATCACCTGGTGGTCCTTTTCTGAAGTATTATTTTTCTTTTACAGATCCAAGGATTGTCCATTGAAATGTCAGTGTCAAATTAAAAACCTAATTTAACTGGCAATGACACACATACTACATACAACACATGACTGTCTCAATAAAAATGAAGCGATTGACATCAGTTTCTCAGTTTGTCCCTTTTGTTCCGTGAAAGACGCCATCCATAATGGACTTATCACCAGGTTCAAGGCTCATAATAGCAAATGCCCTTTGTTCATGCAAAGTATAGCTGGACTGGGGGAAGGAGGAAAATAGAAAGAAAAAAAAACAACATAAATGTCTGTATAAAGTTTTGTCAAAATGTTTTATTCAATATTAGAGATTAGATTAGATTAGAGAGGCGTATTCCAGAATACCTCCGCCTGTCTCCCTTTTCCTTTCCCTCTGAGGTAGTCCAAGATGGACTTGGTCTGGCAGCCATTGACCATCTTCTCCAGCCGTTCGCTGCTCAACTTGTTGCCACTGAGGTTTGTCTCCTTCAGCTTAGAGCAGTCGCTCAGTTCAAAGGGGATCTCACTCAGCTTGTTATTGGAGAGGTCAAGCACCTGAAAGGATGATCAAGAACAAAAGTTATGCCACTAGGCTGAGACGTCATGTGGATGTGCCATCTTGAACATATGTCAAGGTTTGTCTTTAAATTCTTCAGTTGGACTCAAGGACAAAGTGTTTTCAATAAAATATAGCCATTACTGCAGCTCTGCTTTCATCCTCACATTAAGAACCTGAAGAAACTCAACACTTATGACTGAAATACTTTGTAGGCTGTGTTCCTACCCTCAACACATCACCCTCCAGCTGGTGGAGCGGAGTCGGGTGAGGAAGCTGCAGCTGCTGGCTCATCAGTACCTGATCCCCACCAAGGTGGAGTTTCATATTGGTGACACACCACCTCTCGCCAGCAGCCCAGGCTTCCCTGGACAGCTTCGCCGACTCGGGTGAGAGTGCTGATTCGGTTAACCTCAGCTTTGTCTCTGACTAATATATTTGGCCTCATGAGAAATCTCCTCTCACCACAGGTGTGTGTCTCTATCTGACAACGAGAATACTGGTTTCAAAGCTCGAGAGCTGAAATCAGGCCATGTAGATGCTATGGGAACATTCCTGAGAATAACCTTCCACAGGAATCACATCAACCACTACAATAAGTACAATCAGGTAACGTGTTTTTACTTCCTGGTTGCTATAGAATTATGAAACATGCCTCTCGGAAATTTGAAAGCAAGTTTCAGTGTTGTTACAAATCATATTCAAAAGTTCACCATTAAAAGACTGCACTGGAATAGGCTAATATAACCTCAATTTGCACCTTCTAACATTACATCTGCATCTAGCTGAAGAACAGAAACATGTCTCCTCACTAATTTGGGTTGGACATATGTGAAGACATTTGAAATCAATATTCACACTTTATTTTCCATTCGGTGTTTAGATGGCTGGTAGGAAAGGATTTATGTTTGCTTCAGTTGTGATTTCTGTTGTAGAAGCATTTCTCCATGAACCACCCAGTATTCATGCTGCAAAGCTTAATGGATTTACTTGACTTTTCTTTCTTTTTCAGGTTGCTTTGATTGGTTTTAACGTTCTGGGCGACACCGTGGACGGCAGGGAGTTCAACACCGTTAAGTGAGCTGCTCCCTGACTGACTGTTGCCTCACCAGTAAAGGGCGCCATTGTACTGTAATTCCGCTTGACTGTGTCTGTAACTGGCATCTCCAAATAGGATGAACTGCTTCTCTTTCATCCATTCATTTAAATAGGAAATGAGTCTTTTAAAAGATCAACTTAATGTGCTCTTCACACACGTAATTTTTGGATGTCTAAAAGTTGGATGTCTAAATGTTGCTCGTTCAACATCCCTGTAATCTATGTGGTAGCTTCTCTTGGTGTTGTAACGGGAAAATTAAAAAGCACTTTTATGTATATGACACCAGGCACATCTGATTTCCTGAACTGTGTGTGTCTGAGGGCTTGGGTGTATGTGTTAGGAATGCAGTCATGAGACACAAAAGAAGGGCAGTATGTAATCATACAGGAGGCCTTTAGTTGGCTAATGTGATCAGATAGTCCTGTAGATTGACAGGGGCTGAGAGCACCCTAAAGACACAGAGACATCGACACACTTGCACAGATTCCAGCAAACAGGCTGTGCAATGTTACACTGTTCATCCGACTATGAGCGCCTCCAGAATGGCAGTGATCTTTAAGGTTCAGTTTGATCATTCTCTCATATCTCCTCGATATGCATGGAGATTGTGGAGGATGTAGAGGAAAAAAACCCGGTATAAACCTATCTCACCTTTTTGTAATGGCCTGAAGATGTTGATTAATCTTCATTATGTTCACTAAATGATGTCCCCATCGCTGACCTCCTGGTTAATTGACCCAAGGAGGTCACACCAGTTCCTTGTTATTAGTTGCCTTGTAACTGCCCATTTGGCTGCTCTTCAACTGGAAGTAGGACAACAATCTGCCTGACGTCTCTGTGAAGGATTGTTGCCAGTATCCTGGTTGCGGGCTTTTTCCCCCCTTGGGAGGGTTTCATGACCGATATTGGGTAGCTGGGGAAAGTTTTCAGGTGCACCTCCCTTACGATTCCCTTTTTGTCAGCGTTGACATTGACAACTCTGGCCAGTCTATCATGACCCCTACGGGCATTTGGTCAGCTAAGCAGACGCGTCTCCTACAGCCACCTTCCTGTGAGCCGTGTGCCACTTGGTCCTGATGAATAAGTTTGGTCCTGCTAACTGGCTCCTTTTCCTCCAGAACCGGCGTACTTCTGCTTGGGTGGTCCTTAGTCTCTTGAATGGCTTCCTGTCTCTTTTGGTATTTGAGGAGCCTGTCGAAATTATTCTCAGGTGTAACCTGGTTTGTCGGTTTGCTCATGAACTTAAACCAGCCTTTCTGCAAGTCGACCGGCAGTTTGCCCTCTATAGACGTGATCACCAGGGTATTCTTGATGATTCCAGGGCTTCCGAGCTCAGTAAGGTCGTGCAGGGCCTTCTCTATAGTTTAGTTCGTTTACTCTCCTTTACTGGTACGACTTTAAGGAAGGGAACCTTTCCAGGTCCTTAATTATTTCTAAGGCAATTGTTGGTTTAATACCATATCTGTTTTGAAGTGCTCTATAAATGTCATCAGTGCTGTTGTACAATGACAGTCGCAGGTCTCTACATGTTTTTTCATCCACACTTTTGAGGAGTTGGAACTTCATTACTTCTTTACCGTTGACCGTAATTTACAGAGCAAATACAGTGGGAAATGAGGAAACGCAATATAGAAACAATAATCAAACCACACACAAAACTAAGACAATTACTTGTGCACCCCAAAGACAAAATACACCCTGACAATAAATGCAACGTCATTTAGGAAATACCATCCAAAACCTGCAATAAAACATATATCGGGGAGACAGGGGGAGCCTTCTTTACACATAAAAAAGAAGACCAAAAGGAATGTGAAAAACAAACAGCAACTCGACTCACACAAGGAGAAAAGGAGAAAGCCAAACAAGAGAACTTAAAATCAGCCATTTCGGACCACTGCAAACAGGAAAACCACATAATGGACTGGAGAAACTCAACAATAATTGCATCAGAAACCCACAAATACAAACGGTGGATAAAGCAGGCCATAGCGATAAGAAAAGGGGGCGTGGACACCATCAACAGAGATGGAGCGTTTATACTCTCACACACCTGGGACTCTCTCCTACAGCGACCACCTGGCGATGGAGGGTGTAGCCGGTGTGACAGATCAGATGATCAAACTGTCACACCGGCTACGTCCAGAAACAACAACTGATAAAGACACATCACAGCGGTGCGAATATACTTTTATTTTAACTGCGTGTTTCATGAGTCATCCCCTTCCAAACCATGAGTAAAAGCTATTTATTAATGATTTTTATTAAAATATTCAGCTTTAATGACAAAGAAAACTCAACACTTACACAAAGGTAGGCTGGAGTTTGATGAAATAACTGTGCTGAAGTAAATCAAGGATCTTCCCTCTTTGCGAAAGTGCAGTGACATCGAACTGCAGGGATAAGAGACAACAAGTGCTTTGGCCTTTTCCAGGAAATTGTTGGCGAAAATACCATTTGTTACATATGTGATTTCTTTCAGCTTTAGGATACCTGCAGCTGGAGAACCAGTTCTCTGAGATGTTCCTTGTAGTAAAACCTAAATACTCTGGTACAAACACCAATTTACAAACAAGAACGGCTCATTTTCAGTTCAGCACATAAGAAAATATAATTTTATGAGAACAGGATTTTTATATATATATACAAATATTTCTCTTCTTCCTGGATTTCAAAAACAGCAAGTCATTTTCTACAGAAGACCTCTGTGGTATGGCATTGTTCCGTGTTGTCAGTGTGATGCATCTCGACATACCAACTTCTGCCTTCACAGGCAGTGCAGGTTACACAGGTCAAAATATTGTTTTGGTTTTTTTTGTGGGAGATCCAGAAGAATAAATAGAGGTGAGACTCTACAGCAGCTATGAGGAGCCTCACACTCACCTCAGAGCAGACCTGCAACCATGCAGCTCTTCACACCGAGCACCATCCTGTGTAAGTATACACAACTTGAATAATCATCAGACTGAATTTGCAGTCTGATGATTATTAGGATTGATTTTAATTCTCAGAGACATGTTTAACACTGGGGGAAAGAAACATTTTTTCTATGAGCCCCTCTTGTTAGAGTTGGACAGGCTTGGACTTTATTGTGTTATTTTTTAACAATTACAGTGTTTTCACATGGACAGAAATAAAATGATATTTTAACAAAAGTAAATCACATGAAATTTGGATGGATTTTAAACTTTAGTGTCCATCAGGATGACTTTTTGTGTAGAGGGTTTTTATTCACTGTATTTGGGGCTTTAAAAACAGAATTAGATTTTATTAAGATGATTTAAATGCAACTTCTTTTTACCGTCTTTGATGTGTGTTTTCCAGTGCTGGTAGCAACATCTTCACTCATGACAGCAGGTAAACATTACGGATGTTTTTAAATTTACCTTCAGAGTTTGAATTTAACAGTGCAGCTTAATGTTTCCTATCTTTGCAGCTGTTTCGGCAGAGAGAGCCACCACATGTGAAAGCAGCTCAAATGTCCATCACCTGAGATGTGGTACGAGCTTCTACACGATACACATTTAATGGAAAATGACCTCCTTAACTGCTTTTAATGGCGTGCCAGTGTAGTATCATTCATGGTTTTACAATCACTCGAATTTTGGCATTAAATATTTAAATACATGGTTTCATTTGACATCCGTCTGTCATTCATTGATTCTAAAAAAAAAAAATATACATGACATATATAAATATACATATACATTGCAACAGTAGCTTAAAGAATATACATTTATTTTTTCATGAACCATTCCGTCCCAATGGTAATTTAGGTAAGTTTCTGCATGAATAGAACTCCTGCACATTGTTGTGTCAGCTAATTAACTTTATTTAGCACTTTGCAAGTATTAACTTGAAATGTCTGCTCAGAAAATCTTCACATCCTGTTATAGACAATGGAGTGATCAGCGTGCAAGCAGCACTGTACGGCCGTGCAGACAGAACCACCTGCAGCGAGGGCAAGCCTTCCAAACAAGTTTCCAACACGGCGTGCTCGCAAAGAGGCACTGTGGACTTTGTCAGGAAAAGGTACGCACAACACCACAGGACAAAAACACTGTAATTATTCCCACAGGCATTTTTGATCTCAATTGGAATCTGCAGCGATTTTGTAAAATATTCAACACAGGAACAAATAAAGTCCCGTTTATTATGTTACAGTTTACACATGACAGTATTTTAGAAGCTTTTGCCTTTTGTGTAACAACCGCTCTTATTTCTGTTCTACTCAGATGTAATGCCAAAAAAGAATGTGAGATCAACATAAAAGATGTTCAGAAGCCTGATCCCTGTAGGGGCACCTTCAAGTACCTGGACACCAACTACACCTGTTTACCAGCAAGTCAGTCACCAGCAACAGTGAAACAGCCCCAGTGTTGTAACTGTATGTTCTTCTAACCTCATTGGTTCTTTCAACAGTTCGTCTTGTTGCATGTGAGCGCTCGCTGGCCCATTTGTACTGCGGTAAGGCTCCATGTTTCCTTTTGCATTTACAGAATGTTACTGTGTTTTCTTTTCCTCCAGCTACAGCCTCTCCCACTCTCTTCAACAGATGAAGGCCAGGTCATATTTGTGTATGGTGCTGATTATGGCCGTCGCGACAAGACCACGTGCACTTACAGGCGTTCTGGCCGTGAAACGAAAAACACCTGCTGCTTTGGCTCCACTAACAAAGTTGCAGAAAGGTACAACTACAAAAACAAGGAACCGACTTGAGAAATGTTGCTTTCAGCACATAGATATGAAATAGCCACAGTCAAACCTGAAAAGTCTCATTACTGGTTCATACACAGATGCAACGGGAAGAACAGGTGCACAGTCAGAGTTGAAAACTCATTGTTTGGAGACCCCTGTCGCGGCACCTATAAGTACCTGGAGGTGGCTTATGTCTGTGAATGTAAGTACAGTAGAAATTCCCCCCAATGGCACATTGTGATTTTACTAGTTTACACTTGAAACAATTGTTCTGACATATTTCTAGCCAAGACAAAACTGTTTTAGCTGCCTTTGCAATATGCACTCACACCACTAGTAGCCAATAATCACCTGGTGGTCCTCTTCTGAAGTATTATTTTTCTTTTACAGATCCGAGGATTGTCCATTAATGGACCTCAATCTCCAAAATGAAATTACAAACATATCTGCAAGCCTACACTTCCAATTAAAAAAACAATTAAAAAGCTAATTTAACTGGAAATGACACACATACTACACACAACACATGACTCTCAATAAAAATGAAGCGATTGACATCAGTTTCTCAGTTTGTGCTTTTTGTTCCGTGAAAGACGCCATCCATAATGGACTTATCACCAGGTTCAAGGCTCATAATAGCAAATGCCCTTTGTTCATGCAAAGTATAGCTGGACTGGGGGAAGGAGGAAAATAGAGAAACAAAACAACATAAATGCCTGTACAAAGTTTTGTCAAAATGTGTTTTTTAATATCCTTTGATTAGAGAGGCGTATTCCAGCATACCCCCATTATTCCATTTTTCTTCTGCCATGGAAAAAGATATACAGTATTTCAGAAGGGAATGAATGCAAAGAGGAGTCAATTTAATAACCAGTTCAGACATGATCAGTTGCCAAGTAAAGTAAAATATCTGATTTACTCATTTAAAATATAGATCTTAACTATAACCAGGTTAGGCTGGTGTTACATGGTTAAACTCAAGTCATTTCCTGAACATACTGTCACGGTTCAGGATTGAGGACCCAAATGCAGAGCACGCTCTCAGAACTCCAAAAAAACAGTTTTATTAAAGTTCAACAAAAAGCCAGTGCGCAGAAAGAAAATGCAATATGTTCACACAAAATTTGGCACAGGAAAACACAAAACTCACAGGGAGCGAACAAACTGGGGCGAGAGTCCACAGGTTGGGAAAAACCACATAGTCCGTATCAGGGACAGAGCGCTGACAGGAAATCCAGGGAAGTACAGATTAAAAAAAGGCAGGTCGGAAGCAGACTGGGTCGATCACGGACGACTGTAAATAATCCACCGGTGGAGGGTCTCGCGGAAGAGAGCAAACATAGATCAGACAATGTTCTGGGAGCAAGCAGGTGAACAGACAAAAAGCACAACGACAATCTGGCAAAGAGTCTCTGTCAGAACGCAACTTAAATAGCTGTGTCAATTAGTTGACCCGGAGCAGGTGAGGCTGATCAGTGCTGCAGGTGTGGCTGATTGGCAGATCAGCCACAGGTGAGGCTGATCAGGCAACATGGCACAGCTGAAACAATGAGATGAGCAGGTAAGGGGAGGGTGAGAGCCGGAGCCGGCCGGCAGCTGTAACACATACAAGTTGTCTTCAGAAACCACAAACATCGCTAAAAGTACCGATGAGTGAGATAAAACCTCTGATTATTTAGATTATCACGACCAAATAACAGTCGAGTTGCCGATGTCTTTGTTGAGGTCGGTCTTTG
Source organism: Arothron firmamentum (assembly GCA_016586285.1). Classification (NCBI taxonomy): domain Eukaryota; kingdom Metazoa; phylum Chordata; class Actinopteri; order Tetraodontiformes; family Tetraodontidae; genus Arothron; species Arothron firmamentum. The sequence goes on from BJFM01000378.1 coordinate 180,801, forward strand.
ACGGGTAGACGACCTTCAGGTGCTCGTCTTGGTCGACGTGGAGATGTCCCGGGGGTCGGATGGCCCTCGTGGGCTCCCCTCTTCCTCCTCCTGATGCTCTACTGTGAACTTGTTCAACTCTGCCATTTTCTGCAATGAAAACATTGAGTGACAATGCTGTTTTAAGAAGGGGAAACAAAATGTAACAACACAGCGTTTGAAAATAACAGTTGGAGATTTTTATGCTTCATTATTCCTGGGACACTTAAAGGCTGGAGCTTACTGCAATCAGCACGTCCATCACGTCTTTACACGTCTGCAGACTGGTTGCACTTGTTACTTCCAACAGAAACTCCTTGGTCGTCTTTTTGATCTGTGAAGTACATTCGGGTTAGTTTTTAACCTTTGCATCCTTTAAAAGACACCGACCTTGGCCTCAGTTGATGGACAAGAAGATGTGCACTGTTGCAGGAATTTTTCTTAGCCTTGGCTCAATGGTAGGATCAGAAGGCACCTGCCTGCGTGTTTGTGTCAAAAAGCGACGCAGAGCACCAGAGGTTACCTTTTTTCAAAAGTCCGACAGCCTGCTTTTGGTACTCCTGAGAGACTCACCGCGGGACCAAGCTCGCAGTCAGGTTCGCTCTATCCTGTGCCGAAACAAACAGAGCCTGTTGTCTCATCCCTCAAGGACATGGAGCACTGAGGCCCCAGATAATGTATGACTCAAGAGGTTAAGCTGACCTGTCCAGAAAACAGAGGCCTAACAGATCTGTGCACCATACATTGTTTCTCAGCAGAAGTCGTTATTGTTCATAATGACTCAGCAAGCTGTCAACTGTTCTCGACAGTGACCTAATATGAAGTTTTTGTGCTCAAGCAAAACACACCAGCACATGCTCACGCAGCTATGGTGATTACGTTTGGTTACATGAGATAAATACAGGGGGAATCATGGCTAATCGTAAGAGGAGACACAAGATAAGTCATAGTAGATTTGAGAGCAAGCTGAATCATTACACAAGGCCTAAACCATTAGTTGATTAAGTCATAGGCTTTGACAACTCAGGGTTTCAATCATAGCATCAAATTTTTATCTCAACGGCACCTTGGTTTTCTCACTGTTGGTGATGGGTGGAAATGAGATCACATGACCTTCTGCATCCACCAGGCAGGGATAGAATGTTTTCCTTTGCAGGATCTGCAAGTATCTATTTAGAGAACACCAAAAAGGCTTTGTTAGAATGCTGTGTAGCAGACAATAAGATCGATAGCTGCTGGTAGA
>BJFM01000379.1:0-12394 GCA_016586285.1 Arothron firmamentum
ATATATATAAATTGCATTTTCTGTAGATGATAGATAAGATCTTTATTGATCCCACAGTGGGGAAATTTAACTGTTACAGTAGCTCAACAACAATTTTAGGGAAACATTAAATAATAGTGAAAATAGACACAGAAACACAAAAAATAATATGTACAATAAATAGTAAATATTGATAATACGCAAAAAGAAAAGAAAAACGGTATTTACATACACAGCCTCACCCATTTAGATGTGCATTGGTGAGGTGTTATTGCACAGGTGGATATGGATATATAAATATAATATAGATCATGTAGATCTGATACAGCTGAGTTTGTTTCTTTTTTCCACAGCAATTTTAGCCTCCTTTCCTCCATCTGTCTGAGGGCCTAACTTTTTAATCCTGTCCATGGAATTCACTGTGATCTGATTGTAAACTGCGAGTAAACGGGTGTTTCAGAATCTGGGTTATGCTCCGACATTGATCTCCTGACTTGGAGCAGACGCTTTTGGCTCTGTCCTCTCATTGCTTTGGACCGTAGGCGCAGAAACAACGTGTGAATGTAATGTGGGTTACAGAGTTTCAAGGTTTGAGTACATGAGTGAGAAATAACGCTTTCTGAAAAGAGAAGGCACTGAATGAAATGACTAAATAGACTTAATTTATCAGCAATTCCCGATGCTATTTTGAACACTTTTATGCGCAGTTTCCTTTTTTATACTTCTTCTTCTTCTTAACTGGATTCAAAATACACATGAATCATAAGAGTGTGTATACACAAATAAAAAAAAAACTGTTAAATTATTATGACAGATTGTCTGGGTGCCAATGTGAGTTACCTGGGGTCTCTGTTAGTGCAGCAGATTTAGGGTAAGGCAGGATGGGGCAGCTGAGGGTGGAGAGTCCCTCTATGCAGCTGTATGGACGAACGGAGGATATTCCTCGTCTCCGCTTAGCTGGACACAAGATTAGTGGCAGATAACACGTTAGTCTGATTGCTTCACCGTGCAACACACATACGGCTACAATCCCGCAGATTTTGGTGCATCGATTATATTTTGACACATGCTGGCCACATGTTAATCTGCTTTATACAGCTGAGTATTGATGTTTTAAATCAATGGTTTACAGCTTGCATAGAGGAGGCTCATGCAGCTTACCTCTGCAGCATATTGGGCTAAACTGCAGATTTTTGCGAAGGGATCTTACGATAAGCATGGATTGTGGATGTAGGTTACATCTCATTCTCCAAATCACAGAAAATGCTCAACTGCGCCACAAGGAAATGAATTATACTGTATTTTATTAGTTGTTTTTTTTACCACCAGATCTGTCCTAAAAAAAACAAGCATAAAACATGTAATATCTGAATTTTCCTACATTAACACACAGTGTCTTTATGACTGGGGATGGGCTAGTAAATGTAGAAATTGCCCTGAATGTTTTAGGAGCACCCTGTCCAGGCTGAAAACTAATCTGGTGTTGCTCTCAGTGGTAGTGAACATGCTACTATGAGGTCAAGAGTTTGATGTTGCATGTGTGTGGTTAGTTACTGTGTCAGGCATCATGAGTGACAACCGAACGCTGGTTGAGAGCCAGGAGGCAGGACGCTGGAGGAGTGCAGATGTGAGATCCAAAGCTCTCCTTCCCTGTCATTATTGTCAATTATCTCGGCAAAAGATGCTCGCAGCACAGGCACACCAGATATTTACGTAAAGTGGATGGAAGTGCATTTTATGTCAATAGTAAAGCCCCTGTCATCATTAAGATGTCAAGAAAGACTTTACAGTAACACTAGCCAAGTGGTTTATTGTGACACTAGCCAAGTGGTTTATTTTCCTAGTTTGTAATTTGGTATCTGGGACTGATTCAGCAATAAGACTGCTAATATTAGCTTTGAGGCAAAGCAGGTTTACAAAAACGGTAATGACTCTACTTAAATATTCAAATAGCTAAGCTCAATAGTGGCAGTTACTTTGTTTCTTAAAAAAACACTGCTAACTACAGTCATTTGAAAATGTGGCCACTTCTAAATACTCTTTAAACAGACACGGACTTGTGAGCTCCTAGAATAAATACTTATATTTGAACTTTATTAAGGTCCTTTCTGCCATTACTGCTGCTGTTGCGCTGCATTGTGGGATATGTCTGATCAGGGCTTGTATGTCAGATCAGATACATTCAGTGTATTCACCTACACCGGTCAGCAGTAAGTCATTTGACTGGCTTCCCCGACAACGTTCAGCAAAAACTAAATTGTTCACAGAAATTTACACACAGAAAATCTAATGCAGCTCAGAGACAATGATGCATTCATGATCTATAGCAAGGGCGACAACACTCGCTAAAAACGACCTCAGAGCAAAATCAGAGCTCTGAGCCACACTCACAAACTGATAATCCAACATATTTCTCACTTCCTCGCAGAGGATTGAGCAGATGAACACAAACGGAGTTCAGAACACGGGCTGTGGGAACAGTGGGTGCTCGAAATCCCATTAAATTAAGCAAGGTTTCTATGGAAACCATATCCCTGTCTAACAGGAGAGAAACAGAGATGTTTCCAGTTTTTAAAAAACCATTGCGATAACCACTGATGCCCATGCAGGCCCAGGAGACAATGACCAAAATAAAGACCAAAATGCTGGAGTCCCATTCTATTTGTATGCCTTGTATAGATATATTGATTGTTCTTTTAAAATAACAACCGCAAATCAGTGAAATGAATTCCGCCTGTCAGACACGCTCCGGTGGATCAGTATCCTCTGCAGGAATCCTCCTCCACATGGAGCCATTTTGTGTTGAAGCTTAGATCATGTGTCAGAAAGACAGATGTGGCTCCAGATAGTTGCTATTCAAAGTGGAGAGCAGAGCACTGTACCTTGGTCCAGTCGGTGACAGAGGGTCATCTTGGCCAGTTCCACCTCAGGCCCTGGGTGGTCCAGGACCTGCCTGCACCACTGGAGAGGGCCGAGGACGCTCTCCTCCTGCAGCCTGGCTTTGGAGCTCACATAGAGCCTAGACCACAGAACACAAGCCAGAATTTAGACCTGACACATTTGAAATTGGAGAGCATCGTGTTGCTTTCCAGAGAAAAATGTTTCCTTTTTTAAACAGAGATTGATCAGCCAGATTTTGAGTATTCCATTTTTTTTTTACAGTAGCAATGTTTAAATACAGGGAAAATGCACAACTTTGACTGTCAAAGGTGAATTTATGCTACATTTCTTTACACAGTGCCTCTGTATATTACCTCTATTAAAATAATTACATGTGTTGTTGTTCCACTATAATACATTTATGAGATATTCTGTGACCAATGTTCAAAACAGTCACCAAAGAAATCACATTTAGCAGAAACTGTGCTAAATTCCTTTATTCCTTTCCTTTTAATATGAGGTAAAGATGTGCTGATTTACTGGGTTGCATCCGATTAGTGTCCTCAGAAGTGTTCTACATTTTCCACACCATCACTTCTGATGCATGAAGCTGAAAGCGGTTCAGCAGTCAGCGTGTCAGTGTGTGAGCTGCATAAGTCAGCAGATACGTGCTCTCAAGTAGTTCAGCCTGAAGCAACGCAACGCTCCATGTGAAGCCGAGCTGTTTGATCACAGGCTGAAGGGGGTCATTGTTTCTAAATTCATCTGACTGCCGTCTCGCTCCGAATAGATGCTGCCTGCACAATGCATTCTGGGATGAGCGAAGCTCTTGGATCTGTTTTTCTTGCTTCTCTGCCAGCATCAGTAGGTCGATGGCACCAGGAAAATCAATGGTATTGTCAGTAAGAGGGCCGCTGATGGTGTAGAGTTACTCCTTATGTCACAAAACTGCTGTCGTTGACCATATGCCTCTCCAATATAGGGATTAATATTGGCTTCTTCTCATGTTCTCATTTTAAAAAAAAACATATTTATTGCAAATTTTCAGATTAATTTAAATATTAATTTAGTTAAAAATCCCTGCTGTTGTGTGTCCTACCTAAGTTGAATTATCAGAACAAAGACCTGAAGGTTCTGATTATGAAAATGGGTCTTTTTGCATTAAATGCACCTTTTGCTCCCCAGAAAGGATAATAAAAATGTAATGATTTTGATGACGGAAAGGTTCGTTGATACCCCACAAGTGTGTGCCCAAGTTTGCGTCCCCCATTTTAAAACCAGGCGTCCAGGCTCTGGCCTAAAAAAGCGCCCACCGGGGTCAGAGAAACACAAAGCCTGCTCTTTACTGTCTGTAAATCGCATGCATGCCAGTGATGTGCACCGTGCACTGACCAGCTATCCGGGTCTCCGACCGGCAGCACGACGTTGAGGTCCAAAACCTCCACCTCATCCAAAACAGTGGGTCCATCGGTACCGCCGTCCTCCTCGGCGGCGTCGGGAGACACCGAGCTCGGCTGGAAATAAGCGAACGGCTCCTCCGGAGACCCCCGGGCACCGGGGGTACAGGGGTGCGCCTGTGTCGGACTCGACAGTCCGTATCTGGCGGAGAAATTGTCGCTCGGGCTCGACGTGTCTCCTCCGTGCAGACACGACAGCGAGGTCTGGAGATGAGGGCCGACGGAGCAATTGTTTACAGCGTTCGCTCTGGTCCGCAGCTGCTCGTTCTGCTTCTCCAATTTTCGCACTAATTCCTGAAGCTTCAAAACCTCCAGCTCCGCGTTGGTGATTTTACTGTTAGCACCGACGTCTGCCATCATCTGGGGGCTCAACACCTCTGCTTCCATCTGGTAGCAAGCACATTGAGAGTGGGGGAGAGAGCGCGGCCTGTCTGCGGAGGCTCCTGTTCTGCTGGAAGGAGGGATCTGGACGGCAGCCGTGGTGAGAGGCTGCTACCCTGATGCTGATGCTGCTGCTGCTGCTGCTGCTCGGTGATGCTCGGCTCGCATCTTATTGGTCAGCAGAGCTGGAGTTCAACTCCCATCACAGCACCGCTGAGGAAGTCCGCGTTAGAGATGGAGACTTTTGGTACCTTTACGCGATGGTTTGACAGTTGTGATTAAAAATGAAACATGTACACTAGGATGTTCTATGATCGTCTAATCTTGGACAGTTAGCTTTAGATTGTTTGTGTCATTATGTGTTCACATTTCGGTGGCGCTTATTGGGAAAGAACATAATTTCTCAGTTCAACCTCCGGTGTGTATCAATCAGGCACTGGTAACGGGATTTCTTGCCATTCAGGACACTTTTCATGAAAACACACAGAATTTAAACCACGAGCCTGGTATATATATAGATATATATGTAAAATTCAAATATTAATTATAAACAAAATAATGTACCATGTTTCTTTAAAGATCGCTATATTAATTGATTTTATTGCACAAAGAAAAACCCCCCGGCCCTAAAATATCACAATATGTTGATTACATTCCATAAGTATTCCCCAATAGTTTACTAACCTATATATATTTGGTGATATATATGCATACTTTCACACATGGCTATATTTCCGTGGCTGTAACGGTATATACATCAGGCATAATATTCTAGATTTGTAAAAAGGAATAGGCAAAGACACAGAAATCATTGGTGACAGAGTTAAAAATCTCCAATAGTTCAACACTGCATGTTGCATGTGTATGTTATGAATACTTCAGAAAATTCAAAACGTAACCAATAATGTGTAAAATGACAATTTTTTTTCAGCTTCCAAACACATAGTCTACCTCACCCACAACATAAGCCGTAAGCCCCTTAATCTTTATGCTTGTTTCTCCAGTGATGGCTTGGGGAACGAAAATAACTAGTGTCTCCATTTCTCTGTGGGAGAAAAAAACATATCATACTTCAACAATCATATTTAATAAATATACACAATGACTGTGTCCAAAATCACCTCTATTCTCTATAAAGTTTACTAACTAGAGTGTAGACCATTTTGTAGGGCGGTCTATGCTGTGAGGATTGTTCTATTTCTATTTAGTGCACTCAGTGTATCCATACTGCATAGTGAAAAGTAGCGTACAACCATCCTTTGTGCTCACACGAGAGAAGATAAGTTATTTTCCACCATAGTACATCACCAAATCTTGCGTGTATTCTATTTATTAATCGATAAAAATAAAAAGTAATAATTATTCCAACACACATCTGGTACACATTCATCATCACTATGAAGCATTTAGGTGGGTTTTCAGTTTATGAATGAGTACGCTAAGTAGTCCACTTGACCCTGCTGCCTACGTAGTGGGGATAGTAAGGCATAGCGTGAGTGTGTGATTTTGGACACAGCAAATATCTTTGCTGATTTTCTTATTTTTTTATTTTTATTTTTATTTTTTTACGTTAATGCAAGGCTTTAAATGAACATTTTATATACCTCTGGTGATGTCAAAGCAGTTGTCACAGTGCACCATCCTCCTGTAGATCCACAGGCTGTCCCCAGCCTTCATGTTGCCCAGAGTGCTGTTACACACCTCACACTGCAAACAGATGGCAGTTTAACTGTTTTTAGCTCAGCTTCCACTGTTTACTGCTGTATTTCTTAAAATTAGGCATTACTGTTGGTTGAAATTTACTTTTAATCATTTTATCTAAAAATGCTGACATAATTCAAGTTGGGGTTGCATGTGAATAAAGAAACAAATGTGCTCACTTTAAAGCAGGTAGCATGACAGTTGATCTTCATCTCAGGCAGGACCATCTTGGCAGTGGCATCAAAGGGCTTGTGGCACTGGGTGCACAGGTCCTTCTCATGCAGGATTCTGCATCGCAGAAATGGTAGAATATTACAGGGAAGTCATCGTATTTCGTCTTGTCATTTGGAATACACTGTAAAGGCAAAATCCAGCCAAAACCTGGGAATCCCCCACAGCAAGCATCAAGGTGAGGAGGACAAGTTAGACACTTTTTTTAAAATTTTATTTTTTTACCTGTCAGACCTCACAGAGGAGGTCCTCGTGTAGAATGGATCTGAAAGAATGTCGTCAGACCTGCTCAAAGAGATACGATATCGGAGATCAGGTTACTTCCCATGTTTTAGACACTTTCAAGTCCAGTATTAGCAAATACCTGCTGGTCTTGGTTGTTATGGTGGATGAAGTGGGGCTTGAGACACCACTGTAGCTGTTCAGAGAGAAAGTGAAAGAAAGATCACCTATAGGGTAAAACAGCTTAAGGAAAGCAAATATCAGATCTTTTCTGCCTCTCACCTGGAGTTTGATGTGGTGTAGGAGTATCTTTTGTGGTCAGTGGTGATGTCATCACTGCAGACAGAAAGCAGTGGTGAGCAAGACTAGAGGCTCCCTTCTAGCTTTATAAATGGATATTTGTTTTCTCAGACATTCTGTGAGAGTAATGAAGCACTACCTGGGCCTGCTGCTGCTGCTGCTGCTGCTGCTGACGGTGTAGGAGGTGGTGCGGGTGGTAGGACTGTCATCATTGTATGAGCTGTAGCTGCATGTCAAACAGAGCTGATTATGAATGTTCTCAAGAAGGTGCTGCACATTCCTTACATATTTACCTGCTGGTTCTTCGGGTGGAGAATGAGGAACTCGGTTCCCTGAATGGCAGAAACGCCAACGTCAGATAAAACAGATCAGACTGGATTAGCTACCGTGAAGTACTAGTACAAGGTATGAAAGGTATGAAATGAGCCTCTCACCTGACGGGAGATGTAATTGATCTAGGCAACAGTGTGTCATACAGTTGATCCTCAGCCCTATAAAGATATATACATTATGTTAACTGCTGTTTTTTTGTTTGTTCATTTGTTGTTGTTTTTTAGTAATGGCGATTATAAAATGACAGGGTCTTACGTAGAGGATGTCCTTGTAACGGTTGTAGTTTTAAGGTCATCCCTGGTGAAAATACAACAAGGTATAATGCTTTTTAATCAAACCGTGATATCTAAAGTTCCTGTCAGTGTGCAGACGTTGAGCGAACTCACTCATCAGGGTTGCTTTTCACTGTCCAAGTCTTTGAGGTGAAGACAGACGTTTTGCTGTAAAGACAGAACGCACCTTCTTACAGTCCGTGAACACAGGTTTCTTATACGATTAATGTTTTGTGGTGCGTTTAGAAGAGTATCACCTGTCTGAGGGGGAATAATCAGTCTTGATGGCTGAGGGGAGGAGGGTGTCATAAAGTTTGTCCTCCGCACTAGACAAAAACACAGGTTACGTAAGTAGTGCATTCACATGTCTGCTCCCTGTCCCCCAGGAAACACATGCTCGTTGGAGATAAAAATAACACAATACACATTAGTCACACAACTGGAGACCATCTGGATTCCCAGTTAGTCGACAGGGCTCTATAAAGTATTACTACATGTTATTAGTGACATTACAATTAATTAAAGCTGTATTAGTAGTTTTATACGGGGGGTATTTGGGAAGTTATTAGGTATTTCAGCAGTAACACTGGGGGGTAGATGGCTCATCAATACAATTATTTTTGGAAGGTGAAAGATTTTGAGATCTTTGAGCTCTATTTTTTTTGCCCTAGTATTACTGTTATTAGTGTGTTAAAAATGTTAGAAAAGTCTATTAGTTTAATTACCTGGGGTGCCACTCACCTATTGTCAGGGCTGCTTTTCACTGTCACGGTTTCAGTAGAGAAGACAGTCGTTTGGCTGTGAAAAATATATCTTATTATAGCCCGTAATTACCCACTCCCTGGTGTCACTGAGAAGGCTTGAATGAAAATATCACCTGTCACTGGGTGAGAAATCATCCTTGATAGAGGAGGGGATAAGTGTCTGGTAAAGTTTGTCCTCCGAACTACACAGAAATACAAACACAGTGGTGGGTGATGGAGGTAGTCTAATTTTAATGGGCTAATTAGCTCTCACTCTGGTCCACTCACCCCTTGTTGCTGGTAACAGTTTTAGTCTCAGTGGTTGTTTTGGAAGGTGAGTACACTGAGTATTGTGACCTGTATTACAGTTTTAAAAGGCATTTTATTTTAGATAATTAGCTTGCAAAGCATTAGATGAGCAATTTTAAATTAGTATATATATAGTATATAAATTAGTATTATTTAGGTGAACATACTTCTTGTTAATGCTTTATTATTCATCCATATGCACTAAATCTAACATATAGTTTTATAGTTATATTAGTTAACCTAAATCCTGTATCCTATTTTATGTTTAATGAGTCACAATCTTGAGTGAAATTTAAGTTCAATCAAAATGTAAAACATGGGGAATCATAAGTCATTACTTGGGTGAAGGCATTTTTCACAGACGACACATACATGTATCATATAGTATGTGGTGGAGTAGCACCTAGAGATTCGTTGTCATAATATTGACATAAAAATTGCAATTTCTCTATATTTTTTGGTTGAGTTCTTGATATTTTTACCCTTTGCTTGAGGACTTGACTCTCTCGTTGAAAGTCTGAGTGGGGGAGCCAATGACAGAGGATCTGCAAGGGAAAAGAAGGTGGATGAAGTGGCAGCACCTCATCGTGTGATATAATGATGCATCATTGTCTCTACTTCAGAGTCTGGGTGGTGGTGGTGACGGTGGTCTCGCTGGTTCCATTGTTGGTCACAGTTGTGATCGTGGTGCTAAAGGAGGAAAGATTTTAAAATACATTTCTTAAATACTTCCTTTTTTTTCCTGTTCCATTTAATATTATATGATGCCCACCTTGATTTAGGTTCATCCGTGAAGGTCCTGGTTGTGTAGCCATAATATAATAAAAAAAGAAAATTAAACCTCAATTTCTGTCCAAGTTGAACAAAGGCTACTAAAGTAAATAATGTGGCACTCCTTCCGCCAGTATGGAAACATACCTTCTGGTGTAGGATGATGATCTGTTTGTGGCATAAGTGCTGCCGAGGGAAAATGGAATATTTTGAGTTACAGTTGTGGTTCGTGTCACTGAAGACGTCTTGAGAGAACATGACAAAATAATGACAGAATAAATATTATGCAAACCTGTCGCCCCGGTCATCTTGGCTGGCACTAAATCTGAAAAGGCAACAGGCAAAATCACATCACTCAGTCTGTCCTCAGCAACTTTTAGCCATTTGGATTTTCTACAAGCGTCATAGGAAGTTAATAAGCGATACCTCTTGGTGAGGGCCTGCACGGACGTGGTGCGTGTGGGAGTGGTGGGAGTTTCAGACTTTGGACTGTGAGTAATGATACGTTTGTGTTCACAGAGAGATCATCAAACCACAACTAGCGCTTTTGAAACTGTCCATTGTTTAGGAAAAACTGAAAACTTTGTCTTTACCTCAGAGTTTCAGTAGATCTGTGGTGGCCTAAAACAGAAATGCCAAAGTTTTCATCTCGGCTAAAAGAGAGGAACAATAAAAGGATTAATTCAATGGAGGAGATGATGACACAGTACGCAGCAAATGGAATGTAGAAAAATGCATTTTTAGAATTTGGGTGCAACACAAGTCACACCCAAATCCTCTAACAGAAGTGTGCTCTGGTACAAAATGAGGACTACCTAGATGGAAACTGCATATTTAAAAGTATACAACTGACACTCAAATGAGCAGGAAGCAGATGTTAATGTAAGATTTATAGAATTCTGCATGCACGACAGCTGCTGTGTTTGGAAGACTTACTCTATGATTTCATTCTCATCCTCTGGTTTTTTGATCCAGCTGTTGTCTTTCAGCAGAGAGCTGCTTTTGGCTGCAGAAAGAACATCAGAAAGGCCAAACCTAAGAATCTCTAACCCCAACGCAACACTCATTTTAAGCATAATAGAACATGTTGTTTTTCCTCTATTTAGTTTACATAATTGATGAGATGGCTATAAATCTCATGTGTGTTAGTCTTAGTCTTTGTTTTTAGACATTTCCCATGTCCACTCGTACTTTAATGTTAACTGACTCATTGGCAACCTGCTGCATGCTTGAAAGTATTTAACAAAAGATGGATTTGCACATCAGATTTCTTCTCACTGTGAAGTGCAAAATATTTATTGCAGTACTTACATGTGGAATATCTGCTCATTTTTTTTTTTTTTTTTTTTAACCTGTGAAAGGGAAATAACAATTATTCAGATGACGCGTTTACAATACATTAACCACATGGTGGCACTGTGGACTGAGCCGTTTTACAATGCTGCGCAGTGAAGCGAGTCATGCTGCATATTCTTTCATTCAACTGGAGGCTGGTGTCACCTTTACACTAATTTAGTCAAATCAAATGAACTTCATTTCAACTCCAGACTCACTGGTTCGACTGTAAACTGGTTTGTCTTGAACTGCACTGATGGGACACACCCCATCATGAATGACATTCTTCTAAACACACCTTTGTCAGCAAAACACAAGGACCTGCTGGTGCCCAGGGCAACTTACTGTATTAGCAGAACTAGTGTGTGTTTAGCTGCTTTAAATGTCCACTTTCTGCTGTGTCATATTTCTAATATTTTATTTTATATCTGTGTGATACTTTCATGAAGTTTAACAGTTAGAAATACAAAAACAGTTATTCATGAATTTACTTTATATTGAAAACTGTGTATTGAGTCATTAGAATATTAAATATTGAAAATGTTCATTCCACTAAAACAGTCAATGATATGATATTGGCAGAAATGATATTGGTTATTTGGCGGCATGCTCAAGAAAATCAGAACAGTGGGTGATATTTTAATCGTTAAGAATTTGCTGTATGGTGAGTCTTTACATCTGTTCATCAAGCATCAATCAAACTTTAAACGCTTGAATTAAACCAGCCTTTTGTGCTATGCAGTCTTTTTTCATACTGCATATATTAAAAATAGACTATTAACCAGTCTGATAACGTGTATCTCCAGGATCACCTGAGGACTAACTAGTTTTAAATTCTGAATTCAGTAAAATGCAGTACATTAAAAAAAGAGTGAAAATCTTAATGAAGCCAAAGGCTGACACACGTACCTGCAGAGAGCTGTGACTTGCTGGGCAGAAGGACTGTACTCTTTCACTGAAGCTCAGGTCTTTACACCTGTCCGTCAGCCTGCACTTTGCATTCACATGTCTGTGTCACACCTCTGTCTTTTAACCTTGCCGGGAGAGATTCCAAGGCCTCCCCAAGGCGTGGCTTCAGACAACAATTAAAGAATGCGCTCCTCTGTGCTTTTCTGGACCAGACATTTCTGGTTTTGACATCGCAAGCGGTAATGGTGCCGTCGCCTGAAGGTTTTTGCTTTTCTTTTCTAAAAGGAGGGAGGAGTGCTGAAAGACCTGTATGTCGACTTATGTCATAATGAACTAGAACTGCAAAGTGGGTGTGAAAGGCATCTGCAGTGAGCCATGGCCTGAAAATTCTTGCAGTACTTTTGATATTTTTATAGTAGTAAAAGAGTGCTTTTCACCATCCTTCATCTCTGGCAGGTGTTCTTACAACAGTGCCAGGAGACTTTGCTCTGCGTGGGTACATTGTAATAAAGGTATTGATTACCAGTCTTGGGTTGTAAAATCAGTCACTAAATACTAATTATGTGCCAAA
>BJFM01000379.1:13293-25878 GCA_016586285.1 Arothron firmamentum
AAAAAAAAAAAAATCCACCTACGCTGTGACTAATAATGCACATGGATGGTTGATAATCATCCTATTGATGAAAACATCTGGAGATCTGCTCTCCGTTGCCAGACACATTACTCTCTGACATTATTGTGATTCCTGCTAGCTGGAATACAGCTAGGGAGAAAAATTATTGATCACATACAGAATATTATTGATCACATTTCCATCGTCATATTTTCACATGTTTCCTGAATCTCAGAACTGTTAGTTTCCACTCGACTCCATCTCCAGCGGCTCGGCTGACTTGCTCGTGACATTTTTTCCTGACCTATGGCTTTATTCCGGCCTAGATATTCAACCCCTCCCTCCTCTCTCTGTTTGCCTTTAGAGCCGACACAGGCAGGGGTTAAATGAGCAACCTCTGGATGAGGGGGCATCTTCAGCTTGTACCATTCTATACCAAAGCACTGATTCAGTCTCTGCTTGCACATTTTGTTCAAGGCAAAATCATTTTATAAGCGCCATTTCATCTCTGATACCCTCTTTAGAGTGGTCTCCGAGATTTGTGTGCACAAATCCGTGCTCAGTGCGGCTGTCATCGCTGATGCATCCATGCTCTGAAGGCTTCCTGGGTTGCTATGAGCAGAGACAGCAGACCCACCCCTCTCTGGCCATTGGGCTGTCGCAATGTTTCTCAGCCAATAAAGCACCACATAGGCTTGCGTACCTTTTATTTTCCCTGTGCAGTCACATCCACACATACGCATCCGTCTCCATATATGCAGAAACGAAAGAATTGACTTTCCTGCAGGTTGGGGATATGTTGCTCTTACAGGTTCCACTATGTGCGTCCGTGATGCATGTTTAAATGGTATGCTGTCCACACCTCTTCACTACAGCGCCTCCACCTTTGCAATGTTTTGGCTCAGTCTTTCGGCACGATCCTCTCTGCTCAGACTGCTCCTCCTACACGCCTGTCCCTGACTGGGACTGAGAAATCTAAACATCATTATATCATCCTCCATGCGTGGCCCCACTCAAGGTGAAGGTGTATCACAGTTCAGCTGTTATTTCTGTATTCCAGATTTATGGTAATAAATAACATTTACATAACAGAAATCACGTTTATGGATTTGTAAAGGCCTTCTGACAGCTCTAAAGCATTTCTGCTTTTATGATCAAATAAATGACTGGAGGCATTGTGTTTTGTTTTGCTTTGCCAGATCACCACAAGCTGTTGTTCATGGACCTGCCAAACACCCTAAAACGACAGCAAACTGTTTTGGCAAAAGATTGGGTTGTTTCTGATTATTTCTACACTGTTTACATTCAAAATGTCCCAGGAATAGCTTTCCAAAAACCGAGGCCTGTGGCAGATCAGAATGGGAGGTGCCCTGACAGCTTCTGTCAATTAAAGACCTTGGTGCAACTGTGCACATCCTGCACCCAAAAGATAGATCTGGCGCTCTCATGACGATCCCGTGTGCTGCTGTCATTTTTTTGGGGCGTTAAACACGCAGCAGCGACGTCTAAACCAGCATGGTCTGCTCCAATAAATCAATGACAGCATCGCCGGTTATAGTCGTATAAAGATATCCCGGCATGCTAGCGACGCAAGAATCAGCCAGGGAGGGGAGGGATGATGGAGCTAAGATGGCAGCCCGAGTAAGGGTGCTGCCTCTCTGGGGTCAAGAAATATTCAAGGGACGGATATCATCGATACGCCATACAGCGATTCCTGGAAATTAGTGCGTTTACAAAGGAGTTGTTATGGCCTGACAACATCTATTTTCTGGAGACACGCAGCCTTTCGATTCTGCGGTAGGATCGTCAGACCGAACGCTGTAGCTGCACCACTAGATTGGCTACGCGTTTGCGCTCGTATTAACTGAGGATCGTGGATGCTAATTGTGGGATTTGTGCTGCAGGAAGTGGACAAATATTGTGACATGTGGAAAAATTGATGACAAGCGGTTCGCATCTGATGGCTAGATATGAACTAGCTGTGTTATTATTTGTGTGATTTATGCATTGTTCTCCAAAACGATGATGTGTGCTGCTGCGGCAGCGGCGGCCGCCGGTGGTGGGGGGATTCTGTCTTCCTCATCACCGTTGATGGGACTGGGAGTCAGGGTCTTTTCTGGAGCAGGAGCCGATCTTTCTACGATTGGTACTGGAATGGGTTCTTGCCCGACACCTGGAGCCCAGTCGGATTGTCGGACTCGGTACCAGCTTTTACTCTCAGGGCGAGCTTTGGCCGATAAATACAGACGGATTTACACCTCAGCTATTAATGATAAAGAGCAAGGGATAAATCAAGGAAGGTAAGTGTCAAACTATAAAAATATAAAGATATTTCAGACGCTAGTCTGTCATTTCGGGCTAAGTGAGCTAGCGACCTAAGCGTTAACCCTTGCTTAGCTACACGCTAGTTAACAGCACCTACACTGCTTTATATTGACGATGTCTGAGCTAGTCAAAATTGTGTCATATGTGTAGTTGATCCATTAGTAACATCACATTGCTTTTAAAACCAGAATCTCACCCATCTTTGACGTAGGGGTCAATGTGCAATGTATCATTTCATTTTGACTTCCCTAGCTTATCTGAGTCAGCTAAGCTAACATTACGTTATTCCAACCTTGTGGGAATGGTTTGCGTAGTGGCTGTCTTTGGCAACGTGATTAATTAAACATTGGCTGTAAATTAAAATCTAAATCCGTATTTACGTGTACTCTAACGACTCAGACCATCATATATGTTTGGCTGTATCCATAACAAGGTAGTCTGCTAGCTGTCATGAGCCTTTCAGTGTTTTGGGCAATTGCTGTTGTTACGTGTGCTTGCTAGATGCTAACATACTGCTTGCAGGCTGCACTGGATCGTTGTGATCCTTTTTCCTTTTGTGGTATTTTACAGGTGGCCAATTCTCGCCACAGAATCCGCTGTCAAAAACAGCTTCACCAGTGTAATTGGTTGTGTTTTATGTGCGTTTAGGCCCAGCGACGTCACCATTTCGACAGCTAGTTACAGACGTCGAAGGGGCATCAGCCCATCCCCAGGTTAATCTAAAAAAGACTGGCGAGCTGATTTTGTTTTCCACGGCAATCGAAACCAAAAGCACATTTAAACACGCCACGATAACGTTGCATTTCATCGTAGCACGTAAGATTGGCGACTTGGAAGGAGGTAAACTCCTTTGCTTTTCTGGCCAAACAGGGCAATGTCGTTACGTCACTCTAGCCAGGTTGTGGACTGAGCTGAAGCATCCGCCCCAACAAAGTGACTGTTTATTCTGTATTTACTGATCATGATATATATAGATGCGCTCTAAAATGCAGTGGTATTGACAGGAGTGTGGCGTTAATTAAGTTTTGTCGCGCCAGCCTGTTTTTGCCACCTGCATATATTCTAATAAGAATGACACATGGTACCTTCAGTAGCACACGTGGTGTTACTTTAGTATGGAGAGAAGCTTGGATGTCAAGTGCAATCTAACTAAATCACATTTTGCATCAAATAGAAAGAATATAGTTATTTATAACACCATTAGAAAAACAAAGTTTGCAGCAGAATTACTCATCGATTCCCAATGTGGCCTTCAGATAGTTTAATTTAAAGGTTTTGCTTTCCCAGTTAACATACAAGAATATGTTTCAGCCCCACGCGGTCATCAATATTGGTAGCAGTCTCATCTTTGACTTTACACAAATTAAATTGCATAATATCTTCCTTCAAAGTGGTAATTTTTCCAACATTTTTTTCAGTCCAACATTCAGTCAGCTCAAAGAGATGTTAAACACATTAAGAGTTCCAGTCACTTTTGTTCTTAACAATTTTAATCAACACAGCAAATAATCAGGACAGGAGTGGTGTTGACTGGTGACATGGATTCAATATTTAAAATTTCTAAACGATGATTAAAGAAGAGGTTGTTTGTTTGTTTTTTAACTTTCAACGAAAATGAAACAAAGCTTAAAATATGTGTTTTGCTGCTATGTTACTAAGCAAACAGTATGTGGAAAAACTGACTGTATAGCTGTTTGCTTTCAGGGGAAAGAAGGCTTTGAGTAAGAAGAAACTGAAAAGGCGACAGAAAGTCAAGTCAAAGGTCAAATCAAGAACAAAGGTAAGCAACAATTATATATATATATATATATATATATATCTCAGCATTTTTTTTTTTTTTTTTACATCAGGATTTTTATAAATATCTTCCTCCCAAGCGACCAACATGTCAGAGATAACTTTGCTGAGGTTGTTGTTGACAACAGTTAATGTCTATGTGAAATTTATTTTATATAACAGTGGACCTTTATTTTGCAGAATAAAATAATGGAGTTATTTGACAGTTCTTAATTTTGTTTATTTTTTTAAGGTTATTGTCTATTGACAGACTCAAAGCAATATTCTCATGATTACCACATGATTACAAATTCAGCTGATCAGTGAGGTACTATTTTAGTTTCTAAGGATCGGTCTGAAGGTCACGTGTGTCGTCTGTCTCACTGCCAAAAGGTGAAGGAGATTAGTCTGAAAACATGGATTGAATTTGCCCAGAGGACAGAAACATCGTCTTTGTCCAAGGGCTGGAAACTAGATCATTACTCTTATAACTTAATGCAAGGAAGCCCTTACAAATCACTTTATGTGTATGAATTCATTAAGGAGCCATGAAGCTTCAATATCTTTTAAGAATGAGTGATACCAAGGTCATTGGTTCAATCCTCGAGCAGCATACCGAACCCCAAAATAGCCGCTGAAGCTGTGTTTGGTGTGTAAATGTGATTACCGTAGTTTGCTTTTGTCATTGAGCAATTGGCACACCCCGAGTATCTGTCACCAGGTGAATACAGAGAGATCAAAAAATGCTTTGGATGGTTGAGGATGACTAGAAATGTCATACAGACTAAAGTCCATGTACCATCAGGAAGTACATTGATTTTTCACGTCAGAAAGAAAGTCCACAGGAACCATGTGACACTGGTGCTGAAGCTTCTTATCACGACCTGATATAATGTCTGGAAATATTAGTCATGTGACTAATGAATTTACCAAACCTGGGTTTGATTAAACCGGTGAATAATAGAAGTGTGATGTGATTGAGTTTTTTTTTAATTTGGCGTGAGATGATCAGGTGCCTCTCTCCTGGGGACGGCTGAGATCTATGTTCAGCTGCCAGAGTTGTCATTTACACATGAATCTTGAGCGATAGATTAACACACGAAACTGCTTATGGCCTGTTGCTGAGCAACCTAATGTTTTCCCCACATCGCCATGGTGACAGCCTCCTGCCTCAATTTCTTTTAATCAAGAGGGAAACCTAGAATTAGTCGAGGTAGTGGGTTCTTGTATTTTCTCTGCTCTAGAATTTTAACGAGAGTCACAGACTTTATCCTCTAGTTTTGAAATAAAGGATTAAAAAAAAAAACCTTGGTGACACATAATTAATATATACTTAATTGTATAAGTGAAAGGTGACAGGCGACGCTAACACCAGCCAGGCCTCCTCATGTCGCCCCATGGATGTTCTGTTGGTCCCAGTCAGCCATTTCACAGCGAAGGTAGAAAAGCTGCTTTCATTGTGGTTTGCAGTCAAAAGAAAAATCATGAACGTTAATATTTTACTTCACACACTGAGCCAATGTGTGGTGTATAGTTTAAGAACTTAACCTTATCAGTATTGAAAATTTTGCATGTATAAAAGCAATTAGTAAATGTTGGGCAGGCTGCTGGATCTTGGGAGAGGCTTGGCCTATGTGGCCCAGATACCCCAGTTTTACCATGTAATTATTCTGCTCTTTAATAGTTGATACTCTAATTCCTGTCCACTCCCAAGAACCAGTTTTGAGTACAATATCTTTCTTTCTGTTTCTGTTTGCTTTATGTTACAGTTGCTGCTTTCCAGGCACTCGCCTCGCCTGTCACTTTGTCATAAATCACATTTCTGCAGCACGACAGGGGTATGATAGACATTGCTGCTAGATGAGAGGGCAAAAAAAAAAAAATCCTTTTTTTTGTAGCTCAAAACCAAATCCTCCCTCTAAATGGATGACATCACCCATCTTGTTTTTCTATAACAGCGGCAGGACACAAGTCCTGTTTGATCAATAGGATCCTTCAGAGGATGCAGGACTGGAAAGGACAGAAAAATACTTTCCCTTTCATGGTGAAATTTAAAAACCATAACATGTTTAATTTCTTTTTCCTACAGAGTGCAGTTTATTCAATCATAATAATTGCTAAGTTAAAATGTAGACTTAAATCCTATCCTGTCATACGAACTTTGTTGTACTATTTTTTTCATTGTACACAATTTTATTTTCAGTCTGTCTGTCCAGAGTCTATATTTGTCCTTTGTCCTTTGATTTGTGTTTTACCTGGTGTGCTGTGATAACTTTGCTACTATCGAATGTTTGGTGGGATCAAGAAAAAGGAAAAAACACTTTCATTTAAACTTTTTCCTGGATTTTCTTAGAAGATATTAAGACGCGTTGAGGCCTACTTTAAACG
This sequence comes from Arothron firmamentum, assembly GCA_016586285.1. NCBI lineage: Eukaryota > Metazoa > Chordata > Actinopteri > Tetraodontiformes > Tetraodontidae > Arothron > Arothron firmamentum. The sequence goes on from BJFM01000379.1 coordinate 19,783, forward strand.
AAGCCGAAGCACAGTTTATACTGCTGCATTTCAGCACTTAAAACCATATTAATACGCAGACTTTTATTGTATTTGCTGTGGCCGTTGATTGTTACGATCATTCTTTTTTTTCCTTGTTGATGCTTATCCACCTTGCTGTCTATTCCACAGGCGGAGTGTCTAGATGGAGCCCTCTTTGTGCCTGACATCAAGCTGCACAGCAACCCGTCTGCATTCAATGTCTATTGCAACGTGCGGCACTGCGTGCTGGACTGGCAACAGAGAGAGGCCTCCCTGGCGCTGGCTTCCAGGAGCTCAGTGCAGAGCGGGGACTCTGACAGTGAGGAAGAGGAAGAATTCCGGGAGCCAGCTGTGAAGCTGCCAAAAGTACGAGCAGGGAGTGCATTTGCCTGTTTTAAATGGCACTACCAGTGTATGAAGGAGAGCGCTGGTCTCTGTTCTTTACGGTCGAGACGGAACAAACCAGAGGAATGTATCCAGGATGCAATCTCTAAAACACAGCAATATCTGGAACTGCTTGAAGACATAGATATAAAGCCGAGTCTTGTTAGGAATCTAGCTTGTGATTTGTCTTCTCAGATACCTCTCTTTCTTCATGAGCCTGGCACTCTATAAATAATTCTTTTCAGTTTGTAGTTTTTATCACTTTCTTCAATTAGGGCATGACTAAAAATGAAAAAGCATGCTGGTTAACATGCCTAATGCACATTCGTTCTGAAAGAGCACCATTTTCTAAATTAATGACCTGAAACAGATGGAGAATTTAACAGGCCTTCACCATGCTCTCCTCCTTTATTGATTTTATATGTAACACACTGTGATGTTGTCCTGTTACTTATATAAATTATGCAGCCATCCCTACATAGCCTTCACACACCTTCATGGGACAGAAGCCATTTAAAGGCACACAGTTCATACAGCTGAACTATACTAAGAAAACATTTTATACGTATTGAGTAGGCCATAGTGTTTACTTCCTCGTCACACTATGATTTCATCATTGTTATTTGAGAAGTAAAAATTATTTGATAAAACATCCTGTTTGAGATGTCTAAAAAGATAAAACAATGAATATGTTTATGACTCTCCATGTGTATGATCATGTGCAGATCATTGGCATTGGCCTGTGTGGGGTGTTTGAGCTGATTAAAGAGACTCGGTTCTCTCACCCCTCTCTGTGCCTGCGTAGCCTGCAGGCCTTGTTGGACATGCTGCAGGGGCAACAGCCTGAGGGTTTTCAGACTGAACCGCCTGATGTGCTGGGTAAGGCTGAAATTATCTGATGCACGTGTCTAAACTGTGTAGTAAAACTTACTGTACCCTGATTTATACAACGCATTCTAATGTGGCTTTTTTTTCCTTTTTTTCTTTCAGAGTCTCTTTTTCAGTTGTTGTTGGAGACCACCGTGCGGAGCACCGGCCCAAACGACCCGACGGGACAGGCCATCACTGCCTTGTCCTGCGCCTGCCTCTTCAGTCTGGTGGTAGCCTGGGGAGACACCGGCAAAATCCTACAGGCAGTTTCTGCAATCCTCACCAACAATGGCAGCCACGCATGCCAGACAATACAGGTAAATAGCCAGCTTAATGAAAGGATCAAATATTGTCTCTCATCAATTGAATTTGACAAGAAACCAAGAATGCAGCAGAATACAGTATTCGTCATACATTCATCCAAAATAATCTAGTGTTTTTGTCTCCTGTTTGCTGCTCATCTGCTAACCAGTGCACTATGAATCACCTTAATGGCTGGCAGGCTGTCAGAGAGATTTGTTTTGCATTCTTTATATAGGAGTGAACAGTATACAGTGACGTGTTTCACACCAGTCAGACTATGAAGGTGAATTTAGGTGAAAGAAGAAATTGCGCCACACCTTGTGTGGAAGAAAGACAAACATAAGCTTTTACAACATTGTGCTGCCACTTTATAACTTTTACATGTCTCACATTAGATAATTACGATTCGCATGTCTTTCAACTCCTGTTTTTTTTCTGCATATGTCCTACCAGGTCCCAACCATACTGAACGCACTGCAGAGGAGTGTACAAGCTGTGCTGGTTGGAAAAATTCAAATCCAGGATTGGTTTGGAAATGGCATCAAACGTGCAGCCCTAATGAACAAATGGGTCCTCAAAGAGGTGGCCATTGATGAAGATGAACACTGCCTTTTACAGACTGATGGTTCCTTCCTGTATTTACTGTGCAAAGATGGCCTCTACAAAGTGGGTTCTGGATACAGTGGCACTGTCAGGGTATGTCACATTCAGTGTTTCCAGAGTAGAGGCATCGAATGCATCAAAAAATGTTACTTTTGTGTTTAGAGGCATGTTTTACTTGCCCAATATTTAAAGTATAAAAACTTTTAATTAATGCACAGGATCTTATAATTAAACAAGTATTACAGTGTACCAGCACTACACCCAAAGTTTTTAACCAGAGACAGTATTTGAGAGCAATCTGGCTGAACTGAAACAAACCCATTTGAAATTCAAATGGTAAAAAGCCAATTCAAATCCAGATTTCATGACTTTCAGAACTATTACTAACATTTAAATATTCATAACATTAGACACGAACAGTTTTTTCGCACGTGTGCTAATCTCCTCCTGTGTTATGAAATATTCACAGGGCCATGTGTACAACTCCACATCTCGTGTCAGGAACCGAACAGAGAAAAGATCATGGTTGGGGTTTGCTCAGGTACTTTTGTCTTTTTATGTAATATATTTTTTGAATTTTAAGATCAATTCCACATGTTTAAAAAAAATGTATTGAGAATGTGATAATATCATGAAGGTTGCATTACTATGATGATAGCATCATATGACTTTAGGACAGTGTGAAATCTTGAGTGAGGAACAGAAAGTCTTACATCAGAATAAAAATTTCATGTCTATTTTTGCTAACCAAAATGTATAAACTTCAGTTTTAAGATCTGTGTAAGAGTTTAGTCTCAGAATTTGTTTTCCCGCTCAGGGTTACTTGTTGTATCGGGACACAAGTAACCACACTATGACAGCCATTAAGATCAACCCTGAGACTCTGGATCCTGAAGGGACTGTCATTATGCCAGGTACGAACATAACACATACTGGCCTTATATAGAATGGAACCTAAATATATATAAAACAGTCACCAAAGTGTAACTTGGCATAATATTAAATATACAGTATTCATCTTCATTTTCCTTTCATCAACATTTCAGGTCAACATGGACAAGATGGGCAGAACATTATCTTCACGGATGGAGAATACATAAACCAGATTGCAGCCTGTAAAGATGTAAGTTTCCTTCTTTGTTTTTTTTAATTTTTAAGTAAATAAGGTGAAGTATCATCAGGTTTTGTTCAAAAAAGAAGTCAACGTACATTATGTTCTTTAATTGCTTATGTATTATTATTATATTAGAGACAGCTTGATCTACTCCTTGAGTCATTTCATTTGGAGAAATTCTAAATCATCCATCAGGTGTTATTACCCCCAGCTGATCACCAGCTGTGCCTCAGTGTCAAGTGTTGCTATGTCCAGTGGTTATGGGTGTGGCTGTATGCGGTAGTGCCACCAGATGTGTCTATTCTGAAGAGAGTTGATTCTCTCAGCTTGTAACTCCAGCAACATTCTCTACTATGAATTTGTTTTAGGAGATAAAACCTTGTCATATCTACCATAGCACATGTGTATGTAACTCCAAATGTATATTAAAATTGACAAATCCTCACTGGATAGGAGAGCCCTCAAAAACTGCAGTGTATCACATTTTCCACAGACTACATTATGAGGGTCCTTCTAATGGGGATGTGATTCACATGCAGTCATCTCTGCGGGGACCACATACAGCTATAACAGCGTTAACAGTGTACAATATTTTCTCATTTTCACACTAGATTCTCTCTTTAGTTTTTTTCTTTCTTTAAATCTCCATTAAATTCAGTTGTGTTGTGATTGATCCACAATTTGATTTCAATAGTTGTCAGTAGATTTCAATAGTCACATCATTCCTACTGTTGTTAAGACAGATTGATATGCTATTAACACTGACCATAATGGTGTATTAAGTTACTCTGAATCAATGATGCAGCCATGATATAATGCCAGTCTTTGGTTGATGGATCCAATAAAGTTAGCGTCATGTTGGTTCTGCACAACCTCCTTTATCACTTTAGCTGATTGCGCATGCTTCAGAAAAGTGAATAAACGTCTAAAGTTTGGATCCTGCTTGCTTTTGTTGTTGGGGGTTATTCCTCGCAGCAGCAATCATGCACAGTTCCAATATGTCACAAATCTCTTTCTTCCTGTCGCCTGTGGCTTCTACAGGATGGTTTTGTGGTACGGATCTATACCATGAGTTCCGACCCAGCCCTGCAGCAGGAGTTGCAGCTAAAGCTGGCAAGGAAATGTCTGCATGCCTGTGGGATTTCTCTCTTTGACTTGGAGAAGGACCTCCACATTATCAGTAAGTGTCTGAAAATATGACAACAAAGTGGTCCGTGACTTCTTTAATCTGACTTGTGATTTTGTTTTATAATATTGATGCATTATGAATTGGTCAAAAGTCACATTGAAAGAAACATGCACTTCCAACCTTGTGACTTGATGTATTTGGTTGTAAATAGTATGTTGTTTGTCAGGCACAGGCTTTGATGAAGAGGCTGCGTTGATTGGAGCTGGCAGGGAGTTTGCTCTGATGAAAACTGCTTCAGGAAAGGTGAGCGTGAACAACTCCTAAAATATTTAACAAAGAATAATGTTGGCTATTTTGCCTGTGAGCTCTAGTAGCTTTTGCCTGGCTGATGTCTTTGGAAATGGTTATTCTAGGAAAAATCCTCACATTGATTATATGTTATTTTTTTTGTTCCTTATGTTTCACAAAATTACGTGATGAACATTTTATTTGTGGACCTTTAAGCTCATGTTGTGCCCCTAAGAAATAGAGAATGAGCGGTGGGTGTAGTTTAGGGTCGATGTTGTGTTTTTGTTCTGTTGACCCACATCAGTTATTGGTTAAACACCCATGAGCTCATAAACTTATGTCCATGTTAAACAGGAAGTGATTTAAAATATCCCATCTGACTTCTGATCGTTTTTATTTTAGGAATGTGTAGCTTACAGTTTGTTGTTAGGTGGCCCTGTTGCTTCAGATAGGTATTGCATTGTCAAGGAAAATATTTTGCATTTTTTCTTCTGGTGTAACCAAGATAAGAATGCTGTGTAGTTTGTTTGGGTGTGGTTCAATGTGTCTTTACAAGGAAGGTGTGGTGCACTGTGCGTCTTCTGTAGATAGTTGTCCACGGCAGTTGACTATTGTTTCTTTCTGTAATGATTTGTTGTTCTAATCTCACCGTTCACTTGCTCTAATGATTTAATTATCTCAGAGTGACCTTAATTTGTAAAAGTATAAGCAGCTATGCTGTGTCTTGGAGCAAAGTTCATTCATCCCTCAGGGTATACAGCATGCCTGACTTGTGATGCTAAGAAAAAGAGTCAAAGTTTCTTCACCATTTTTTATGGTTGACAAGCCACTGTTTGCACTGGCGTTGTAATTGTCTCATTACAACTGTAAGATAAATGGCATTATAAAAGGTGTCTCAACTCCAACTGCAAACTTTGTAGATGTATAATAACAAGTTATGTCCACTCTTTAAATTCTGTGGAAGTTGGATGATTGGATGATAATGATTATATATATTCTTGCATGGATTCACAAGTCTCTACTGAAAAAAAATAAACGTGAGATTTTCTGAAGAATTCACTTATAGACTTTCTAGTACAGTAATTACACTATATCTATGCTTATCAACTCATTACCTTCTTGTTTTATGATTTTTATGTACTACCTATTCCCATTTTTTCTTCTACTAAAATTGTTTGAGTTAAGTACTCCCCCCTGTGGGCATACATGAGGTAAACTTGATATTGAAAACGCTAAATGTGAGTTAATTACAGTACATCTTTAAATAGCTAAATTGCATTGTCAGTGCAGACATAATTTAGTAAAATTATATAAATTAAGCTTCTGAAATGTTTAAATTGTTGGCACAGACCTTGTCTGACATAAAAAAAACAAAAACATATTGAACATCAGCACTATAACCACT
>BJFM01000379.1:28541-74898 GCA_016586285.1 Arothron firmamentum
ATATATATATATATATATATATATACACACACACACACACACACATATACAAGAACAGGAAATGTTTAGGAGAGCAAAATTTGAGGTACCAATGTTTGGATGGATGACTTCGTCACATGAACACCTGAACTCAGCATGTGTGTATTAATGAATGAATCTTATTGTAACAATGTAACCAAATGCCGAACAAATGCCATTCTCTTTTCCGTTGCCCTTGTGTCTGTCCTGTATTATCTCTGTCTGTGGCAATAACAATACATGGCACCTACCTTTTCCATTAGAAGGAAATATCTACCGCCATGGTAATTTAAACAGCAGCTCCACAAATACCAATACAAATACTCCACAAAAAACCTTTTCACTTCTGTGTATACAGAGTGAAATTAAGTGCAAATTAATTTTTGTTTGCAATTGCAGTTAGTGTGTATGTGGGATTGAGGTCGTAGATTTATAAATAGTGGGAGGATCCCTTTAACTTGGCATGCATTGACTCTAAGTGCTGATGCTTCAGTTTTGAACGTGACTGCTTTATTGTTCCACTGTTATATGCAAAAAATTGATCTTGTCTCTTAACGCTTAAACTGTTTCCTTTGTGAAGCAGTTTATGGATGATGCACAGTAGCAAGTGTAAGTTCTTGGAATACACTTCTTGGACTTCCTTTTTCAGGAATTTCACACTGCACTCCATCCCCCATAAATGTTGGTACCATGAGCCATTTTCTGGAAGGCTGACATATTAAAACCTGTAATAGAGGTGAACCACACAAGTTTTTGTTTCTCTGAAATAGAAACTGCTATTGTTATTGTAGCCTACAGTTGTTTGTGGAAAGTTTTCACCTCATATCAAAACTGTAACCCTTTGCACCCTTCCCAAGGAACACCACATTTTACTCATTCCTGATAAGCACAGTGTTTAAATGAAAATTATTTATTAAACATTACATCAATATTTTGAGAGTAGAACTGGTTGCCAAAAGTCCTCGTGTTACAGAGGCGTTTTGTCCTAATTTGTCTTTCAGCATGCTTTCCCCTTTTCCACCATTTCTTTTGTATACATTTTTTCCTTGCAGATTTGTTTGCCAGGATTCTGCAGGGATGTGCACCTCTGCGGTCTGCAGTAGCCACTGATCCCCGCTGCTGTGTAATCAAAAGGCCTGATTTTGAACATTTGTGTTGTAGATGGCAGCAGCGAGCGTGGAGAGAAGGATGCCAGCAAAATCACCACCTATCCCCCTGGTGCTGTGAGATTTGACTGTGAGTTGCGAGCTGTACAGGTCAGCTGTGGTTTTCATCATTCAGGTAGGTTCATTTCTGTCACCCATATTTTAAGAAGAATTACACATCAAGTTTACCTCCATTTTTTTTTAAGAACAAATAAACAGTTTTGATTATTTTTGCTTCACAGTTGTGCTGATGGAAAATGGAGATGTGTACACATTCGGCTATGGGCAGCACGGGCAGCTCGGCCATGGAGAAGTCAACTCCAGGTTCGTGTCAAGAGGAGGTTGAAGAATCAAGAGGGGTTGAAATGAACAAATCATGGAAATGTCAAAAACTAAATATGTATAGCAAAGGCCTCCCACTCTTTGTGTGTGTTACTGCCTAACATTTGTTAATTTTGCCATCTCAGACAACGACAACTAACCTAGATATTTTTATCTGCACTAGGGGTTCTCCCACTTTGGTGCAGGCCCTGCCAGGTCCGAGTGTGCAGGTGACAGCAGGCAGTAACCACACAGCTGTTCTCCTCATAGATGGGCAGGTGTTCACCTTTGGCAGCTTTTCGGTAAGAAACAGATTGCCGACGCTGTGTTTCCATATTCTTTGTCTAAAAGTTGTAGAACATTGAAATGCACACATCAGAGTCATGTTAATCCTGTGTTAAAACAGCTATGCAAACTGCAGTCAGAGTCAGAATCTTGTCAATTGTGTTGTAGAAAGGACAGCTGGGGAGACCTATTCTAGACATGCCCTACTGGAATGCCAAACCATCTCCCATGCCCAACATCGGTGCCAAATATGGACGCAAGGCAACGTGGATCGGTGCAAGTGGAGACCAGACGTTCTTGCGAATCGATGAGGCCCTCATCAATTCCCATGTCCTTGCCACATCTGAGATCTTTGCCAGCAAGCATATTATTGGCCTGGTGCCCTCTTTCGTGTCTGAGTCACCTCCATTTAAATGTTTACTGATAAACAAAATGGATGGAAGCTGCAGGACATTCAATGACTCTGAACAGGAGGATTTGCAAGGATTTGGGCTATGCCTGGACCCTGTCTATGATGTCATCTGGAGGTCAGTCCAAGGAACATGTAACATGTTTTTTTTTGTTTTTTTTTAACTTGTATGACACCTTAAATTGACTTTACCATATTGCTTGATCAGTTTGTATGTGGTATAGCCTATGTGGTTTGACACTTTCTTAATGCTTTTCTGCTTGCCTCTTCTTATACTTTAGGTTTCTCCCAGCTACAAGAGAGATGTTGTGTTACAATGCAGTAATAGCAGATGCCAGGATGTCCTCTGCTACAGACCTGCAGGCCCGCTGCAGTATCCTTAGCCCTGAGCTTGCACTGCCTTCAGGATCACATGCCACCACTACTCGATCTCATGGAGCCCTACACATTCTTGGTAATCCTCTGTTACAACCATAAACTGTCTTCGATTTTATTATTTTTTTTAAAATATAGCTATGGAGACACATTTGTAGAAATGCTCTCTTGTGAAGTTAGCCTTACAAAACAATGTTAAGAAGTATTCTCTGTGGTATGCTCAGGTTGTTTGGATACCCTGGCAGCCATGCAAGAGCTGAAGATGGGTGTAGCCAGTGCAGAGGAGGAGACTCAGGCAGTGATGAAGGTCTTTTCCAAGGAGGACTACAGTGTGGTGAACCGCTTTGAGAGTAAGTAGGTTCTTTATTCACGGGTTCTTTATTCACGTTCAATAATGCATGATGGTGATGCAGGTAGATATTGTTTTGTTAGCTTTTTCTTTAACGTGGCTTCCTGTTACTCCAGATGGTTCATTGTCAAATAAGCTATAGTAGTAAATCATCTATACACCAGACAGATTTTTTTATGTGGTTAAAAGGAACCAAATAAATTAAAATTAGATCAGCGACATCTGTGCAATCTTGTACAGTTATTGATTGATCTCTTGTGGGGTATTGTAGGTCACGGTGGCGGTTGGGGCTACTCAGCCCACTCTGTGGAGGCTATTCGGTTCTGTGCAGATGCTGACATCCTGCTAGGTGGGCTGGGCCTCTTTGGCGGACGAGGAGAGTATACCGCCAAGATAAAGGTAAACCAGTATAAAGATAATTAAGTAATATTTAGTTTAGTATTGTAATATATAAACACTGAAAATCATTCTTCTCATTGCAGCTGTTTGAGCTAGGTCCTGATGGGGGAGACCATGAGACTGATGGCGATCTCCTGGCTGAGACGGATGTATTGGCCTATGACTGTGCTGCCAGGTAAACTTTACGATCACAGCCATTGTATGAAAGTTATTGAACTCTTTTTTCTCATTTAATTGATCTTTGCACATATATTATTTTTGTAATTTTAGAGAGAAATATGCCATGATGTTTGATGAGCCAGTGCTGTTGCAGCTGGGATGGTGGTATGTGGCATGGGCTCGAGTTTCTGGTCCCAGCAGTGACTGTGGTTCTCATGGACAGGCTACTATTACCACTGATGATGGGTATACAATATATAATGCTTCATATTTATATTATTCCTAGAAGGCATACTTAATAATGATGTTATATAATGCAATATAAATAATGTTAAACTAGTTGCAGGGTTGTAATTGGTCTTCTGTCATATTTTTAGTGTGGTTTTTCAGTTCAAGAGCTCTAAGAAGTCCAACAATGGTACTGATGTTAATGCAGGTCAAATACCACAGCTTCTCTACAGGTAAGTTAATATTTAATTTAGTATGAAAATGCTTTTTTTCCGCATAATTATTTGTTATCCCTTTAAATCCTTCTTTATATTTTAACATTAGGCTTCCCTCAAATGATGGCAATGCATCCAAGGGGAAACAGCAGACCAGTGAACCAGTCCATATCCTTAAGCGCTCATTTGCACGTACAGTCTCCGTTGTGAGTAATGTCTGCATCTATTATCTGTCAGCACTCATTCCAAATTCCATACAATACTTAGTCTATAATACTGTATTTCTCTTGGTAAAGGAATGTTTTGACTCCTTGCTGAGCATCCTTCACTGGAGCTGGACAACTTTGGTGTTAGGTGTGGAGGAGCTTAGAGGACTCAAGGGCTTCCAGTACACAGCAACCTTGCTGGACCTGGAGAGACTACGTTTTGTTGGCACATGCTGCCTTCGCCTCCTCAGAGTCTACATCTGTGAGATCTTCCCCATAGCTGGTGAGGACACATTCTATTTAGCAAATTAGTTCTAAAATTAAAATAATGTGGGGTTTGTGTGTTCTCCCTGTCTCTGCATGCGATTTCTCTGGGTACTCCACTTCCTCCTACGTTCCAAAAATATGCATCTTCAGCTGATTAGAAACTGTACAGTGCTCCTTTGTGTGAGGGTATAAATGAATGGTGGCTGTGTCCTGTGGTGGAATGATTGCTTGTCAAAGGTGTATTCTGCCTCTTACCCGGTGACTTCTGGTATAGGCTCCAGCATTCCTTGTGGCCCCTGATAATAATTAATGGTGGTTAGCAAAAAAGCGATTGATTTTCCCATTATGTCCTCACATTGTGAACACATTCCAGATGTTAAAAATGCTATATTCATCTTCTAAAACATAATAGATATTTATGATTAAGAAATACTTGTAACTCTAAATAGTACTACTTTTGGTAATTGTAGATATGAAACAAAATAGTAGCTGTTTTCTTCCGTTTCTCTTATATTCAGCCAGCACCAAAGCTGTGGTGGAGGAGTCAAGCAAGCTGGCAGAGTGTGTGGGCAAGACACGCAGCTTACTGAAGAAAATACTATCAGAAGGAATGGACAACTGCCTGACCAGGCTTGACAATGATCCTCAGGGCTATTTGTCTCAACCTTTGACCCTTCTGGAAGCTGTGCTGCAGGAATGCCACAACACCTTTACTGCTTGCTTCCATTCTTTCTATCCAACTCCAGCTCTGCAGTGGGCCTGCCTGTGTGACCTGCTCAACTGCCTTGATCAAGTTCGTATTGGAAACCTATGTTGTGTTTTTAAAACCAGTAAAAATATGACTGAATGAAGGTCATATTATTAGTTACATTATTATTAGTAAATGCATAGTCTTATATTCATTGGCTATTGAGTTCATGTTCCTCTATTATAATAATAATAATTATTATTATTACAAGAAAAATATCCCCTTACCTCAATACAAATTTATTATTGTTCACCCTGTTATTAGGACATTGCTGAAGCCAATTTCCGAACATCGAGCAGCCGTCTGCTGGCAGCTGTAATGTCAGCTCTGTGCAACACCTCAGTCAAGCTGACATCAATTCTGCCCATTGCATATGATGGAGAAGTGCTCTTGCGCTCACTCGTCAAGCAAGTCAGCACAGAGAATGATTCTGCCCTTGCTCATCGCTTCCCCCTGCTGGTGGCGCATATGGAGAAACTGAGCCATGTGAGTTTTTGCATGTCGTTATTCTGTATATCATTTGGGTTTTCATTTTGAAAGAAGAGGTGGAATATGTTGTGCTGATTTTCATAAAAATACTTTTTTAAAAATAATATATGTTTAACTTCATTAGACGGAGGAAAACCTGATGGGGATGACCAGTTTCCGGGAGGTACTGGAGAAGATGTTAGTGATTGTTGTGCTCCCTGTGCGGAAGAGTTTAAGGAAGGAGGTGGAGCTGTTTTCTCCACATTTGGTTTCTAACACCTGTGGTCTCCTGGCCTCCATCGTTTCTGAGCTCACTGCCTCTGCTCTGGGCTCTGAGGTAGTTAATGCATAATTTACACAAATATTTTTCCATATTATATTTTAATAATTAATTCAGTAAACTTATAAGTGGCTTTTCACCCTCCTCATCCTTCCATCCATATACCGGTAGTCAGATTTACACATTGAATTTATTTATCCTATAAAATTGAATTTTCTGATCAACCTTATATTCTCTAAGAGTTTAACAATTTTTTTGTTCCCACAGGTTGATGGACTGAACTCGCTCCACTCTGTGAAAACATCTCCTAACCGTTTTACCAAAACTAGCCAGGGCAGGAGCTGGAACACTGGCAATGGCTCACCAGACGCCATATGTCTGACGGTGGACAAGCCAGGTGTTGTGCTGGTTGGTGTCTGTGTTTATGGAGGAGGAGGCATCCATGAGTATGAACTAGAAGTCCTTGCTGATGACGTAAGTAATTCCAATCTGTTTTTAGGCTTTTCAAGTTTCATATAGTTTTTACCATTACTGTTTTGCCATCCTCCCTGTGCAGACGGAGCACCCAGGAGACTCGGCGCATTCTCACAGATGGACATCTCTGGAATTGGTGAAGGGCACCTACAGCACTGATGATTCTCCCAGTGATATTTCTGAAATACGACTCGACAAGGCTGTGCCACTCAAGGTACATTGAAGCTCAGAAAAAAAACTTACGTGTTCTGTGTATTTATTCTGGTACTTTTAAAACCTTTTATGCTTATTTTGATTTGAAAACATAATCTCACGAGTGACCACATCATTTGCAGGAGGGGGCAAAGTATGCTGTTCGTCTACGAAACTATGGCAGTAGAACAGCAAATGGGGATGGAGGGATGACAACCATTCAGTGCTCTGATGGTGTATCATTCACCTTCAGCACATGTAGCTTGAGCAGCAATGGGACCAATCAGACTAGAGGACAGATTCCACAAATACTCTACTACAGGTGAACTATAAGCATCATCTCTGAAATGTTTCATTTCTGAAGTTTTTCTTTCTTATTTTGACTTAATGTCTTCTTGTGGATAAAGGAGTGAGTACGATGGGGATCTCCAATCTCAGCTCCTCAGCAAAGCTAATGAGGAGGACAAGAACTGCAGTAGAGCTCTGTCTGTGGTCAACGCTGTTGTGAGGGCAGCGAAAGATCTACTTCACAGAGCTTTTGCTGTTGATGGTAAGGACAAAAATCAGATGTCTATTAAAAGTGCATCTTCAGTGACATTTCATGATCTTTCATGTGTGCTTTCTATTTTTTCCTCCAGTGGATGATATCCCTGAGCTCTTAAGTTCCTCCAGTCTGTTTTCTATGCTCTTGCCCCTTATTCTGGCCTACATTGGTCCTGTGGCTGCGTCTGTGCCTAAGGTAGAATCAGGATAAACCCTTAATCTCAACCTGTTCACTTATCTCTTGCCCCTTTGGACTATTAACGCAATACCTCCACCTCTTCCTTTAGGCCGCAGTAGAAGTCTTTGTGCTGGTTCAGGATCTGTTACCAGCTGTCTCTGCTCTCAACCAAAAATATGCCCCACCCACCTTCAATCCCAACCAGTCAACTGACAGCACAACTGGCAACCAGCCTGAGCAGGGCCTCTCAGCCTGTACCACCTCCAACCACTATTCAGTAATTGAAAGTGACCATCCCTACAAGCAGGCTAGTGTAACACAGTACAGGGTAAGTTATCCTTTGACATGGTTTCTGTTAGCCATGTCCACTACCACGTAGAGGTACAGATACTTTCAGGATTCAGCTTATTTAACTTGTTCTTGGCCTTGCAACAGGTATCATTTCCAGACTGTGTCCGCTGGACCACAATAGAATTTGACCCACAGTGTGGCACTGCACAACCAGAGGATGTCCTGCGCCTGCTCATTCCCAACCGCACCCTCCATCTGTCCAGCCTGGGGGGCAAACCTTTGATCCATGATACCATCAACACCTGGACTGAACTCAGGAAGTTCTCAGGCTCTACTGGCTGGCCAACCTCTGTCCTTGTCCTGCCAGGTAAGAGAAGCTGAACATCTATAATACTGCATTTCTCTCCACCAAAAAACAGGACCCTGTTAGTTCTTTACAAAATCTTTAACATGTTTCCTCCTCTAATTTTAGGAAATGAACTACTGTTCTCACTGGAAACAGCCTCTGATTATGTCAAAGATGAAAAGGCTTGCTTTTATGGCTTTAAGTGTGTGGCAGTGGGGTATGAATTTAACCCTGGTCTTGATGAGGTACAGACACTCCATACTGTAATGAATCAATATTTATATTCATTTTTTCTGTATAAATGGCATTTGTGTCTGCCCTATGTGGATAACCTTTCTGTGTGATTTTCAGGGTCTCATCATGCTTGAGAAAGAATTGGCCTACCTGGGCAGTGTGTGTGCTGCAGCTCTGATGAAGAAAGATCTGGCCCTCCCAATTGGTATTAATATTATTAACCACTGGATAAGTAATTGTGCTGATATGCATTTTATATACTCCTGTAATCCACAATGGTTGTGTAACTTCTAGAGATAAACTAATATTGTAAATAAACTTGCATAAACCATATGCTAATCCAGGCTATTTACATTTAAGGTAATGAATTGGAGGAGGATCTTGAGATTTTGGAGGAAGCTTCTCTTCAGGTGACTCGGCTTAAACCTTGAAAATATAAAGTTGCACTTATTTTGGCAGTAATTGTTTTATCCACACTGTTTCGTTCTTGATTTTTTTTTTTTCTGACCTCATGCAGGTGTGCAAATCACATTCAGGGATCCTTGGGAAGGGTCTAGCTTTATCCCACTCCCCAACAATTCTTGAAGCTCTGGAGGGAAATCTGCCCCTGCACCTTCAAACCAATGAACACTCGTTCCTTGAGGACTTCATTACCTGTGTGCAGAACTCAAGTGGAGGACGTCTTGCCAGGTAAAACATTATAAAAGGTGCATGGCAAAAAGCAAAGTATGAACTAAGCAGTTGAGATATTTGGTAGTCTAAATTTTTATATTTACTTTTTTTTGGGTCACATTTTTGATAAGAATCACTACAAATGTGTCATTTATTGTCATCTAGGTGGCTGCAGCCTGACTCTTATGCAGATCCCCAGAAGACATCTCTGATCTTGAACAAAGATGACATACGTTGTGGATGGCCAGCCACTGTGGTGGTACAGACCAAAGACCAGTATGGAGATGTGGTACATGTCCCTAATATGAAGGTGAGAAGAAGTTGCTGTTTCTGCATTTAAGTGCTCATATTTCATGGAAGTTAAATAATTGAAGCAGCAGTTTTAGAGTTTACATACCATCTTTCTGCTTTATCTTTGGTATCATAGGTGGAGGTCAAGGCTGTTCCTGTGTCGCAGAAGAAGTCAGTGCAGCCTGATAATATTAAAAAGCTGCAGCGGCTACCCGGAAACTCTTCACCTTCCTTGTCTGGTCCAGACCTTACTTTTGGAGGGTTGCCAACTCCCAAGCTGGAAGCCACCTATGAGCCAGTGATTGTGAAAGAGGCTCGATATATTGCTATTACAATGATGAAGGTCAGCCTCATGGAACTCACTTTATAACTCATTTGTTTTCATTGAAATTTGTAGCTAATTACACAGGGGGGAGCTATTTTCTCAGGGTCCCTTTTGCAGCAGCAGTTAAAAAAAATGTCATTGGGAAATTAAAAAACTTTTTGTGTGTTGCTTGCAGCGCAAAAACAGGGGAAAAAAGAAATAGACTAAATATATTTATGAATGACATGTAGGCAAGAAAACGTCTAAATACCAGACCAGGTAATAAAGCAAAGTAATCGGAATTAAAGAAGGAAGGAACTCATGAACCACGTATGTTTTGTTGTTTGTGCAACGTTTTGGAAAAGTTTTGTCCCCAGTATACCACAGTTATTAACTTCCCACTTGGGCTGACGGTCATTTTTCAGGCATATGAAAACTATTCCTTTGAAGAGCTGCGCTTTGCTTCACCCACCCCAAAGAGGTAAGTGAGATAACATAAGGGGACAAATTATTTACGCAGATCTTATTTAATTATTGATCATTTCCCACAGACCGAGTGAGAATATGCTGATCCGTGCCAACACAGATGGAACCTACAGTGCCAACTGGACTCCAGGAGCTGTGGGACTCTATACAATCCATGTCACCATCGACGGCATTGAAATAGGTATGTCAGTGGATTTTCCAATCTGTTGGGTTTTTGGACAAACTGATATTAGCCAACAAGGAGAAACTGGAACCAACGTTTCTGTCTTAGATGCTGGCTTGGAGGTTGAAGTCAAGGACCCCCCCAAAGGCATGATACCGCCTGGCACTCAGATGGTCAAACCAAAGGCTGAACCCCAGCCTAGCAAGGTGAGCACTTTCTTTTCATGAACTGGAAGCTAGTCCATCCAGCTGATGCTGAAAACAAGGTTTAAGTGTCAACTTTTGTTCTGTCTCTGTGTGCATCTGGAAGCATAATCATACTCATTCTAGCTTCATTTTCTGGTGTCTTACTTTTTCTCTTTTGTTATTTCCTGCTCTTAACAAACTCTGCCTTCACTTTTATTTCTCTCAGGTCCGCAAATTTGTGTCCAAGGACAGTGCTGGTCTGCGTGTGCGTAGTCACCCCTCCCTGCAGAGTGATCAGATAGGTGTAGTGCATGTTAATGGCACCATCACTTTCATTGATGAGGTAATTGACTGGACAGAAATTATCCCAGTTAGTAAGATTCAAAAAATAGTTGTTTTTTTTTTTCAAATCTTAAAAAGTATTGCCGTTTATCTTGTTTCCTACTCTTGCAAATGCATCTTTGAAACAAGGTTCAATTTTAAGGTGTAAAATTGAAGATTGAAATTTTATGGGTAATAATGAAGTACAGTATCAGCACAGTATCCTAAATCCCACTAACCTCAGATGTGATGTATAGGTGTGCCTATGATCGCCTCTCTGTTTCTCTGTCAATAGATCCACAATGATGATGGAGTATGGCTCAGACTCAACGATGAGACAGTGAAGAAGTATGTTCCCAGTATGAATGGGTACACGGAAGCTTGGTGCCTCTCTTTTAACCAGCACCTGGGCAGGACCCTCTTGGTCCCAGCTGATGTAAGTAGAAGAGTGCCTGGTGGGTAGTCTGGATGTTTAATAATGAAGAGAACTCCTGTGCAATGTAGTTGGGAAAACTAAAGAGCTCATTGTTTAAGAGTAGAAGCATTTAAAGGACGTTTGTGTTTGGCATCTGATCAACAAATGTACTCACTGCATGGTAAATTAAGAACTGCCACACAGTCTAACTGTTTAATCCTTTTTTTTTTTTTTTGCATGAAATGGCTATATGAGCAAAAGGTCTATGGGCTATTCCACCAACTCACTGCCAAAGAACAGTAGTTGGGAGTATGCATGCATTGCAACTCACGTTTGAAGGCCTACAATGTGATGCCGTTTTAATCTTAACAATTAAGTGCTCAGATGCTTCGACATTTTATATTATGCTAACAATCAGGAGAACTCCAATGCATGATTTGAAAAATGCTGGAGAAGGTGTTTAAAAACTATTTTGTCTTGGTGAGGTTGGTCAGTCTGCAGTGTTGAATCCTTTTTGCACCTTTTTTCTTCACAGTTCATGAACACAAAATGCATCATGGGTTTCCAAGGGTTTTTTTTTTCCCCTCTCATTTTGCTCCATGCCTCAATAACCACCAAAATATACGGCATTAAATGTGAGGAATCTGGCTGTATTTATACATGCAATAATAGTGTGGAAACAGGGAATTTGATGTTCGTATCCAGGTGGTTTTTGTCATGAAGCAGCTGCTCCACAATTACTTTCAACGGGTAATGGTATATGGCTATATGGCTCTACAATGCTGTCTTTGCATTGGTATGCATTAATGCTTAAAGGCTTCCACGTAAGGTCTCTGTCTGAACAGCATGACACACTACATCACCCAAGTGGCGAATTTTTTTGGAAGTTTCTTTTTTGTATGACTCTATTGTGGTATTATTATTATTATTATTATTTTTTAATAATGACCCTACTCTTTGGTGAGTGTTTGAAGGCTGTGTATGGGTTTTCAGTTCTTCATTGCCTCCTTTTTTATTTTTATCAGTGTTGAATCAGTTACTTAAGCAGCTTCACAAAATCCGACTGTCTCCATTTTCTTCATCTGCAATAACCACTGATGCAGGAAATTCCAGAGTCAATCTAAAATATGTTTGTCTTCCAAAAAAATAAAAGCGCAGTTTCCCCCTCATTTTTACTCTTCTCTTGGGCCAACTGTTACTTCTTGACTGTCTTACAATCTGTTGCTCAGAGTGTCTTTAACGCTAGCCAAGGAGTCAGGGATTTGGGATTGTTGTCGTGGACTCCCTTAACTGTATTCCCACCACAGGTGAGTTGTGTGAGGGAGAAAAAAAAATAGCACAACTGCTCAATAGCTTGTGTCACTCGTCATCTTGAACCCCTTTTCAGTCTTCCCTCATGATTACGATCACTGTTAAAAAAAACATATGACCTTGAACCACAGTTGCATGGTTTAGTATCATTTTAATGATCTATTGGCATTTTGGTGTCAGTGCTGACTGTCTGATATACACCTGCAGTGATCACCTTTCTGAATTTAGCTTTTTAAGCTTGTGTGTTGCATGTACTTACTGTAAATAACAGGCAGTCTGTTGCATGAGATTTTGCTTATAAAGCCTGTGATATAGTTTATTTCTCCATTGTAGCATGCATCCCTAACTGCATTGACTGTATGTGTATTGTCTCTACCATGACATGCATCCATTGTCTAATGGTAATTTGGTTGTCACTGGACAGGAGGGTAGGAACTTGTAGCATCATTGCTTTTGAAAATGGTCTCCTAGTCACGTCATGCGATAAGCAAAACAAGAGTACTTGGCAAAAACTCGATACAATGCAGTTAAGATGTGACAATTAGTATCAGTATTCTGGATTTTAAGTGTGTTTTCATTTATGTGTGAAACTAAACACCTGTATCGTATGGAGTAGACAAATTGAAAATTTGGAATTTCTACATGACTGAATTAAAAGACACTCTTGACTGAGATGTGGCTGTACATGATTGTACAGATGAAAGAATGCCACCACTCTTCAGTGCTTCTGTTCTTGTCAAGAAAGCCATTCCCAAAATGTCTACTGCATAACAGCTTTCAAATCTGTAATTTGTTTGTGCCAAAGCACTTTACAAAATGTTTTATGAAATATGAAATATATAAAATGTAAAACACCCTTGCAGTTCTATCTACAGCAGCGGCCCCCGACCTTTTGTGCCACGGACCGGTTTAATGTCAGACAGTGTTTTCAGGGACCTGCCCTTAAGGTGTGGCGGATAAATATCACAAAAGAACATATGACCGGCATGAAAACTGGCATTTTCTAAATATAATAATAAACATGTGTCAATAGTATGCCATAGGTGGATATAACGAAGAGAATCTGGTAATTTTTCAAAATAAAACAGTTCAGTTTCAGGCAATAAATTAAACAAAGATGTAGATTATTTATTCTTGCTCTGCGGCCTGGTGCCAAATTACCCAAGGACCAGTACCGGTCCATGGCCTGGGGGTAGGGGACCGCTGATCTACAGCATTGATCTTTTAAATAGCCCCCTCCATACATCTTCCATATTATGACATGCTATGAATTTCACTCTTAGTACTTAAACATTTCTGCATCCTCGCTTAAACTTACTGTACTTTTAGCCCTGATCTGTGCTTTTAACTCTTGCAGGAGCTCAAGGGCCAATCAGAGGACAACATAAAGGAGGTGAGCAGCTGCCCTTCCCATGAGGCCCCCAGTCGGGTGCAAGACAGGGCAGGGCAGGGCGGTGGACCAGGGATTTATCAGGTAGTGAAGACTGGCCCCTCTGGTCACAACATCAGAAGCTGTCCAAACCTTAGGGGTATCCCCATTGGAATGTTAGTTCTTGGCAACAAGGTCAAGGCCATAGGCGAGGTACGCACTCCCCCCAAATAATGCAACATTTTGTTTTTGTGGCAGGGTTAAGTTGATGATTTTAAAATCACATGTTTTGTCGCTAGTAATGCTTTGTCATAATTCCAAAAATTTTAGAGACCCTTAGTTGTCTTCATATGAATTGTTAATATAACCAATTCTCAATCTAATTAATGTATATTAGTTCTCTCTGGGCACAGATTGTTTTTTTTTCTTTTTTTTCCATGCTGCTCGTTGAGGTCATGCCAACTCCTGTCGCTGCAACATTTTCTCCTGCTTCCTGACTTACTAATTTCAGTCTTATGAAGTCATTGCAGTTTCAGCGTGTCACATTCAGACACTTCAAGACTTCTAAGTGGAATTCAGAACGCTGGAGCCTTCTTCTGTCTTAACTGTATCTTTCTTACGCTTTTGTCAGTCCTGTCAGCCACTTTGAACTGTGCAAATTTTGGTCTGATGCTTGCGGAGCCTTCCAGTCTTTTGGATATGGTCAATCATTGCCTGCTGTGGTGTGTCATGCTGTTCAGTTATTTTTCTCTGAACCTGTACTGGAGTGCCTAGTGTGGATCTCAGAGGTGCCTTCTGCACATACTAATACTTTCATCTATGTCTGTGTCTAAAAAATACGATATTTCAGGAATTTGAGAAAAACAACCTCATGCATTTACCTTTCAATAAGCTACCTCTTTCTTATAGTAAGTTTTTTATTTTTGATATAAGCTACATCAGTTTTGTCCCGCAGTGTCCCAAAATCAAAATCATATGATCTACCGCTGTGGATTTTGTATGTGTCAATCAGAATAATGGAATGTTTGCATGTCAGTGATCGACTGTAATGGAGTGTGTGCTGTGCTGTAATAACGCAGGTGGAGTGGGTTGGCTGTCTCCGTAGTAACGGATTGACAAAGTGTGTAAATGTGTTGGAAATGAATTTGTTCCCTGAATGTAGATAAAGAGTGTTGTTTGTGCATCAGGTGGTCAACTCAGAGGGGTCCTGGGTACAGTTGGATAAGAACAGTGTAGTGGAGTTCTGTGAGAGTGATGAAGGAGAGGCCTGGTCACTGGCAAGAGACCGTGGTGGAAATCAGTACCTTCGCCATGATGAAGGTAAACTACACTAAAAATGGCAGATTTTGTTGTGCACAACATGGCAAGCTTTGCAAGATTATCTAATTCTCTTTGCTCTCACAGAACAAGTACTGGTAGAGCACGGGGCACAGACTCCACCACCGAGCCCCTTTTCTGTGCCCGCCTTCAACAGACCCGCAACATCTAATGGAGCGCAGGGCTTCGACTATGGCCTCTCGAACAATAAAGGTGATGCTTGATTAGTGTGAAGTGGGTTTTAAAAAGCTGATTTAATTGAATAAATGTAGTTTAATTAGCAATCATGACATTTTTGTGTTCAACTCTTTAATAAGAAAAGAGATTTAATTTGTAACTTAAACTTCATGTTTGACTATTCTTTAGTGCTTAGGAGTTTATCCACAAGCTTCACCGTGTTTTTGTGTTTTCTTACGCTTTTTTTTTTTTTTTTAATCTACAGCCTAACATCTTTGCAATGTTAGGCATATTTCTCTAGATGCATGTGCCAATTAAATCTACTCTTTGCTCTCCATTGTTGTTGGTGTTTTGGGATAGTGTAACACCGTTACACCAACAACATGCCCTGAATATGTGTTTGTGATTGCACCCATTCACTTTTGTTGCTGTAAATTAGCAACAAAAGATCTCCTGCTACCACTGTGCTTCCTGTCATTGTAGGTTAAAGCTTTATTGTTGCATTTCAACAAATGATCAGAGGTACACTTAACCTCATAAATATGTCTACTAGATAAATCACAAATCTTTCTTTGTTTGCGCTAAATGCAACACACAAGTCTGGAGACTGATGGAGATGCTCCTGAATATGTTTGATGTGTTTTACAGAAAGCCTCTTTAAGGTTGTTTTTTTTTTTTTTTTTTTTTTTTTTTTTTTTAAACAATGCACAATTCTTTTAAGACATATAAAGTTGCAAAAGTCACACACATAGTTTATTCCTGGTCTATGCAACTGCATACAAGTACATATATGAGCCATCAAATGAAAGGATTTAAGTAAATAACGTCTGTGGCTTGGATCCATGAGGAAAAATTATAGATGAATTATTGATAGAACTCTCTGAGCCAACTGCAGAACAAATGTCCTTACAGATGTCCTTACTGATGTCCTTACACAGTCTGGACTGAAGACTTCATTGATAGAAGACCTTTTGATAGAAAATAAACTCTGAATGACCCCCGCCCCCATTGAAAACCTCAAACCATATCATAAGCCGTAGTTTCCACATCCTCTGTGTCCATGTTTGCAGGTGACCGGTTGAGTGCCATACTGAATTCCATTCAGTCTAGGCCATTTCTCCCAGCTGCTCCCTCTTCCTCTGTATTTGAACAAGCCGCCCAACCTCCTTCCTCCTCCTCTTCCTCCTCCTCCTCCTCCTCCTCCTCCTCCTCCTCCCTTGTCCACAGCCCATTTGTGTTTGGACAGTCCCCCTCCCAACTGTCACAGCCACAACCACAGCTTCTGAGTAAGTCTGTTTGACAGTGCTTGGTTGCACAGTTGTTCATCGTTTCCCCGCCAGTTTTTTTTTTTCCTTCTGATTCGTCTTGTATTCATTTTGCTTTCTGACGTTCTGCGGAGAGCAGGAATAAAGTGTGACGTAACAGTTTGTAAGATATAGAGCGCAAAAATACCCCGCAAATGTCCTTAACAAACCCTCATATCTCATACTGCATCTTGAACAAACGAATTTGGTGAAAATGCATTGGCAGGTACTTTCACTGCATTTCAAATTGATTTGCAATGTCTGAAATTGACTAAATACCTAAATATCAAAAATATTTTGGCCATGTAGTGAGTAATAAGCATCTTCTACCAACCAGCCCAGCGCACCATTGCAAGTCAGAACACTATCAAATAGTTCACATATTTTTCAGTCTACGATAATATAAAAAGAGATTACAACATATTCATCATCACAGTCATCATCAGACCTCCAGCTGAATAAAAAAAAAAAAAATTCTAAACAGCTTCTCTTCTACGCCCTAATCATGTGTACAAAGTATCTCAGGTTCTGGAATTTCTGCTACACTTTTACAAGTCTTTAGTTTTTGTACACCGTTTGATCTTCCCAGAGTTTTAATGCTTTTATTGGTTTTTTAAGGTCTTTAGTTAGACCTTGTAGCTTATACTTTCTTATTCTTCCTCTCTGTGGTGGCTCCTTTGCATTCCATTTGCTTGTTTGTTTACTTGCTTTACTATTTCCGCTGTAGATGGTTCGTCACGCAGCCTTGCTTCTCGTGAGCGTGTGCTCAAAAACAGTGTGTCCGTGGCTGGGCATGGTACTGCTCTTTCATCTGTCACTCTAAGGCAAAAGGGTGGGTAATCACAGCTTGCAAGCCTCCCTCAGTCAGAACCAAGGGAGGGCAGATTTTCAGTAACAAAAAAAATTTACTTTCTTCGTAAAATAAAAACATTTTGTAGGATAAATTTAAAAATGTAATGTTGCATAATAAACTTTAATGTAAATTTTGAATATAGCTGTAAATATAGTAAATATAGGACCTTAATGATAAACCTAATTGGCTATTTAAAAATTCTAGTGCTAATTTATTTTATTAACATAATTCAATTAAAGTCAAGACTGGGCTGGAATCCATCTTACATAAACTCATCCATGATTAGTGAGCTACCATTTTCATAGCAGAATTTATTTGCAAAAAGCTGTGGCTGAAACACCCAGCTAGCCAAGCACAGTTCTTATCCTTGGGATTCTTTTATGTCTTTCAAGATTTCTATTAATTTGGTCTTGTGCTTTCATCAACATATATCATTTTTTTGCATGATGTGTAATTATTGTTTTAGAAGAATCGTTCCATAATACCTTTTATTGAATTAAGTTGTACATGATCAATTTTTAGGTGAACGGGGGAACACAACTTCTGGTACTCGCCCCATGTCCCCAGCCTCCAAACACCGGCAAGAAAATCGTTTACCCAAACAGGAGAGTCGAGGAATTCGCTCATCTGACCAGACCAGAGTAAAGACAGGGGATGGAGTACTCTCGGCCAGTGAAGCCCTCATCCTTCGGTCAGACACAGCCAAACTGAGGTCTGACTCCCACAGCCGTTCTCACTCACCAAACCATAATACGCTGCAAGCCCTGAAGGCAGATGGGAGGACCCCAGGGCTTCGCACTGATTCCCCAAACCCTAGCTCTCGCTCTTCTTCGCCCAAGCAAAAAATGGTGTCCTCTTCAGGCAGGTCTAGTCCCTCCAGTACCTCTTCCCAAAACTCCCCTTCAGCACACCATGACAAGAACCTGCAAACTAAAATTAGTCCTTCATCCAAAGCCCATCTAGATCCCCCCAGAGAGAGATCCAAATCAGATTCTTACACTCTAGATCCAGATACACTTCGAAAGAAGAAGATCCCGCTGACTGAGCCTCTTCGGGGCAGGTCTACCTCTCCAAAACCTAAGCTATCACCTAAAGATCCAAACAAAGGAGTGATCACTAATGTAGAGAACCGTGTTCCTTCTCCGCATGTGACCCAAGAGAACCTTCACAGTGAAGTTGTTGAAGTGTGCAGCTCTAGTGCTCTTCTCTCTAATGAGGATTGTAATGACGAGAATGTAGAGGTCCATAATGCTGAAGATGGATCGTGTAAGGTGCACTTTAGCATTGGCAAAGCCCCTGTCAAAGAGGAAACAGAGAGTCGTTCTTCACCCAAAGTCAGCCGCAAAACCTCCAGCCGACACACACGACCAAAGAAGGACAAATCTGGACCTCTGTTTAAGGGTGAGAGTACATCCAGGGTCACAGAACCTGTAAAACAGGCCATGTCACCATCTGTGGCGGAATGTGCGAGAGCAGTCTTTGCAGCTTTCCTCTGGCATGAAGGCATTGTCCATGATGCGATGGCCTGCTCGTCTTTCCTCAAGTTTAACCCAGACTTAACCAAAGAGCATGCCCCTATCCGCAGCTCTCTAGGGGGACAAGGTTCTGAGGAAAAAGAGAGCAAGTTAAAGAATCGCCACTCTTTAGAGATCTCCTCTGCACTTAATATGTTTAACATTGCCCCACATGGACCAGACATTTCCAAAATGGGAAGCATAAACAAAAACAAAGTGCTCTCCATGCTGAAAGAACCTCCACTGCCTGAAAAGTGTGAAGATGGAAAGGGAGAAGCCATTTCCTATGAGACAACGTCCCATTCCTCTATGAGAGCAAAGTCAATCTTGCCATTGACGTTACAACATCTAGTTGCATTTTGGGAGGACATCTCTTTGGCCACCATCAAGGCAGCAACCCAGAACATGATCTTCCCCAGTCCAGGATCAAGTGCCATTTTGAAAAAGAAGGAACATGAGAAGGACAGCAAAAAGACAAAGAAGGAAAAGAAGAAGCGGGAAAAGGCGGAGGTTCGTCCAAGAGGCAATCTATTTGGAGAGATGGCGCAACTTGCCATGGGAGGACCTGAGAAAGACACAATCTGTGAGCTGTGTGGGGAATCTCACCCTTACCCTGTCACCTACCATATGAGACAGGCTCACCCAGGTAAAAATACAGCGTACACAGTTTTTTGCATAATTCGTGGTCGTCGGATATCATTTTGATCCAAGTGTTTTCCTAAAATTCAATTTGATCCTTGACGTTTTTGTTTTGTTAGGTTGTGGCCGCTATGCTGGAGGCCAGGGCTACAATAGTATAGGTCATTTCTGTGGTGGCTGGGCTGGTAACTGTGGAGATGGAGGCATCGGAGGGAGCACTTGGTATCTGGTGTGTGACCGCTGTCGGGAAAAATACCTTAGAGAGAAACAAACTGCTGCTCGGGAAAAGGTGATGCTGCAGAACTTTGTGTTCCCACAACATGATGTATGGTTGACCACTTGGACTTGAATCAAATTCAATGTTTTGCATATTTTTGCCAGGTTAAGCAATCGAGGAAAAAACCTCTGCAAGTGAAAACTCCAAGGGCACTACCCACTATGGAGGCCCATCAGGTGATTCGAGCCAACGCCTTGTTCCTGCTGTCACTCAGCAGTGCTGCTGAGCCCAGCATGCTGTGCCATCACCCTCCCCGGCCTCTGCACTCCCAGCTGCTCCCCAGCCTCAAGGAGGGAGTATCAGATGAACCCCCAAACAAAATGGGCTGTCTGTACCTCCAGACACTGGCAAGGTATTTGTTACAGAAAATCCAACACTCAAGAAGGATTGTAAAATGATTTGAATCTCTTTTACTCTTCTCTTACCCTTTAGACAACACACTGAAAACTTTGGCGCCTACCCAGATGATAACCTCTTTCAAGATGAGATGCGATATTTACGCTCAACATCTGTTCCGGCGCCGTACATTTCAGTCACACCAGATGCCTGCCCAAATGTATTTGAGGAGCCAGAGAGCAACATGAAGTCAATGCCCCACAGGTTATACTCTATTTTCTATTCCCCTTTTACTTTAATCTATATCCCCAGTTAAGCAAAATATTCTCTCTTTCAGCCTTGAAACAAGTCCAATCACAGACAGTGACACAGCAAAGCGGACCGTCTTCCAGAGGTCTTACTCAGTTGTAGCATCGGAGTATGACAAGCAGCACTCTCCTTCTCCTGCCCGGGTCAAAGCTGTTCCCAGACGCAGGGTCCACAGTGGTGATGCAGGTAATTAGAAATGACTGCAAATGACACATATGCAAAGAAACATGATGTATTAGCGTTATTTAACACCAACCCTGCCTGTTACACAGAGGTGGGATCTTCCCTCTTACGACACCCCTCTCCAGAGCTATCCAGATTGATCTCAGCACATGGCTCACTCAGTAAAGGGGAGAGGAACTTCCAGTGGCCTGTCTTGGCTTTTGTTATTCAGCACCATGATTTGGAGGGTCTTGAAGTGGCCATGAGGCATGCACTGAGGAAATCTGCTTGCAGAGTGTTTGCCATGGAGGTATGCAATATTAATTTAAATATAGCCTTTTAAAATGCAGTGACTGCAGTCAGTAAATTGGGATGTTAACATAAACACGTAGTTCATAAATATAACCACACTATTGTTTTCTGTGGAGTGATAAGACTAATTGCTTTTTGTTTGATGCCTCTCTCAGGCTTTCAACTGGCTGCTGTGCAATGTGATCCAGACCACCTGTTTGCATGACATCCTTTGGCACTTTGTAGCATCTCTAACTCCATCACCATTTGAACCTGAGGATGAGGAAGATGACGAAAACAAGGGCAACAAAGAAATTGTGGAACAGGTAATGAGTGATTAATCATCAGCATAAAAACATGCAGCATGTGTTTTGCTTTACCATTGCATTTTCTAATTAGGAACACCTCCACCTACAGGAAAGAGACCTTGGGGTCTGTGAACACCCTCTGTCAGATATTGTTATTGCTGGGGAGGCAGCTCATCCACTCCCCCACACCTTCCACCGCCTCCTTCAGACTATCTCTGATCTTATGATGTCGCTTCCTAGTGGAAGCTCACTTCAGCAGATGGCACTAAGGTACAGTTTTTCCATCAAGTTGACATGCAGTGTTTTTGTATTTTGCAGTTTCTCCCAATGAAACATCAGGAATCAAATTTAGCTTGCAGTGTTCATGTAGATTTTATAGCATATCTAACCTAGTGATTTGCTCTTTCAGGTGCTGGAGTCTCAAGTTCAAGCCTTCTGACCACCAGTTCCTCCACCAGAGCAATGTTTTCCATCACATAAACAACATCTTGTCCAAGTCAGATGATGGAGACAGTGAAGAGAGCTTCAACATCAGTGTGCAGTCAGGCTATGAAGCAATGAGCCAGGCAAGACAAATCACTGCTCATCTCTTAGTGCATTTGATTTATATTCGTAGTCAGTAATAGCTAAATGAACTGTAAATGTCGTTTGGTTTGCATCTCTATCAATGGTTTTGTGATCCTAAAATGTGTGTGATTATAGGATCTGTGTATGGTGACCTGTCTGAAGGACCTGACCAGTGTAGTAGACATCAGGACATCCAGCCGGCCTGCCATGATCGGCAGTCTTACAGATGGCTCCACAGAGACATTCTGGGAATCTGGAGATGAGGACAAGAACAAAACCAAGAGCATCACCATAAGCTGTGTGAAAGGCATTAATGCTTCTAATGTGTCTGTTCATGTGGACAACTCCAGAGACCTTGGGGTAAGAGTAACACCATCTTTGTGCTGAGAGCTGAAAACACTGCTTTTCATTTTATTGAACAGAAATTAGAATTGTAGTGTTTTTGTGTTATGGTTGGGTTCTAATCATTTTCATTTGACTTTGATTTTCTTTATGTCTACAGAACAAAGTCACATCAGTGACATTCCTTTGTGGAAAAGCGATAGAGGATCTCTGCAGAATTAAGCAGGTATGTGGCTGTTTTCAATTCTTGCAGAGGTTATAGGTTGACATGTACAGAACAATATTTGAATTGCTGTAATGACCCTTTTCGTAGCAACTGTGTTGCCTGGAAAAACCCTGTGTCTTGTCTTTTCAAGGTTGACCTTGACTCACGTCACATGGGCTGGGTGACAAGTGAGCTTCCTGGCGGGGAATATCATGTAATCAAAGTTGAACTGAAAGGCCCAGAGAACACCCTCAGGGTCCGTCAGGTGAAAGTCCTTGGATGGAAAGATGGTGAAAGCATCAAGATTCTGGGGCAGATCTCAGCCAGTATGGCCCAGCAAAAGAATTGTGAGGCAGAAACTCTCAGAGTGTTTCGTCTCATCACATCGCAAGTATGTCCACATATATTTTATTCGTATTTATTTCCTTTAATAATGTACCCACAGATTACACATTTGTTGTTGCAAATAGAATCTCTTTTAACCATTGCTCATTGTTCTATGGTGTATTGTTCATATAGGTCTTTGGAAAACTTATTTGTGGTGATGCAGAACCAACACCAGAGCAGGAGGAGAAAAACCTGCTTTCATCTCCTGAAGGAGAAGACAAGGTCAGCTGAACATTTTGTAACAGTAAATGCATAAATCGACTTAAATAATTTGGTACTTTAACGTTCTAAACTTTTATCATATTATCCATAGGTGCCATCAGATGCAGACCTCAAAGAGCACATGGTAGGGATCATTTTCAGCAGAAGCAAACTGACAAACCTCCAGAAACAGGTATGTGGCTCTGTGAAAGATTCAGTATTACATGATGGGCTCTGCCTTGTACTTAATGCATGCAATCATTTGGATTTTCAGGTGTGTGCACACATTGTCCAAGCCATCCGGATGGAAGCCACACGTGTGAGGGAGGAGTGGGAGCATGCCATCTCCAGCAAGGAGAACGCCAACTCCCAGCCCAGTGACGATGATGCATCTTCAGATGCCTACTGTTTTGAGCTGTTATCCATGGTTCTGGCTCTGAGTGGCTCAAATGTTGGCCGTCAATATCTAGCTCAGCAGCTAACACTCATGCAAGATCTCTTCTCTCTGCTGCACACCGCTTCCCCGAGAGTGCAGAGACAGGTGGGTGGGGGTACATACACTTGTACAGTCCTACGTTTTACCCACGTACATTTTGATTATTTTGAAAGTGCCATATTGTGCTTTCTTGTAAACCAACTTGTGTTTTATTAACAAAATTGCTCATCAGATTTCTTTCAATTTTCTCAACAAACTCGAAATCCAAATTCTTGAAAAGCTTCTAACTTGCTGCCACAGTAACTGCCAGTCAAAGCATGCCCATATATTTTAAGAACTATTTCAGCATTGTACCGTATCAGCTGGTCACCATTTTATATTCGAAACTACCTCGATAACTTAAGTTTACTCCATGGAAAAACATTAAAAAGCAAGTAGAAATTTCGTTCTGATTTGTCACTTGATGTTATCCCAGGTCACCTCACTGCTTAGACGCGTCCTCCCAGAGGTTACACCAGTGCGACTTGCCAGCATCATTGGAGTGAAGGCTCTACCACCAGCAGACATCAGTGACATCATTCATTCCACAGAAAAGGGTGATTGGAACAAACTCTGCATTCTTGACATGTTCTTGGGCTGCATTGCAAAAGCTCTCACTGTGCAGCTGAAAGCCAAAGGCACAACCATCTCTGGCACTGCCGGCATGGCCGCCGGGAAAGGTGTCACCACTGTCACACTACCCATGATCTTCAACTCCAGGTGAGTTAGCTGAGAGCAGGCCTCCTTTGGTGACAATTTCTGTCAGACGTGAACTTTTTTTCCAACTGATAAGTTTTCTTCTTTTCCCCTCATTCTCAGCTACATTCGTAGAGGGGAGAGCCACTGGTGGATGAAAGGCTCCACTCCACCTCAGATTGCAGAAATAATCATAAAACTCATTAAAGACATGGCAGCTGTAAGCTATTCTTTCTATTGGTCTATTTTGATGACGAAAGCCCCTCTTGTAAACTTTCAGCCGTATTCTTTGTTATAGGGACACCTTTCAGAGGCTTGGTCCAGAGTTACCAAAAATGCAATAGCTGAAACTATCATCGCCCTTACCAAAATGGAGGAAGAGCATCGGTCTCCTGTAAGGTGTATTGCCACCACAAGGGTATGGACTTAAATATCGCTATCAGCAAAGTACAATAAAATCTTTACTAAAACTTGTGTAGCTATGGAGATCATACCATCATTTTAGTTGGTTGCATTTAAAACACAACACTTTTTTTTTAACTACATGTTCTTTTTGCATTTTAGTTGTGGCTGGCATTAGCTTCACTTTGTGTGCTGGACCAGGATCATGTTGACAGGCTGTCTTCTGGGCGCTGGATGGGCAAAGATGGACAGCAGAAACAGATGGTGGGAGCCATATAATATATTGAGAGCTTCATTTCATGAAATATGGCAAATCTAATTTCTTCTTCCTCTATCACAGCCCATGTGTGACAATCATGATGATGGTGAGACAGCAGCCATCATCCTGTGTAACATGTGTGGCAACCTCTGCACCGACTGCGACCGCTTCCTTCACCTACACCGACGGACACGCTCTCATCAGAGACAGGTCAGTTTTGAATGCCACCCATCCCATTTTTACCAATTGCTTTCACTTCCACAATGTTTAATGTTTCGTCTTACAAATTGATGGTGGATTGGTCTGTGCTGGTCTGTTGTCTTACTGCTGCCATCAGGTGTTCAAAGAAGAAGAGGAAGCCATAAAGGTCGACCTCCATGAAGGCTGTGGGAGGACTAAGCTCTTCTGGCTAATGGCCCTAGCAGACTCTAAAACAATGAAAGCCATGGTGGAGTTCAGAGAGCACACAGGTAATTAAAGTGTTTGGATGTAACTGACTTGAAGACCCTGTCGCACTATATTTCCACTAGCATTCATGTACCATAATATTGTTGTAGGTAAACCAACGTCCAGCAGCTCTGATGCCTGCCGATTTTGTGGTACCAGGAATGGAACCGAGCTATCTGCAGTGGGCAGCGTCTGCTCAGACCCAGACTGTCAGGTAACCCGGACCATTTAGTTGAAAAAAACTTCAGCAAGTACTTGTGTGTATTTATGTATAGCCCAATTAAAGCATTGTATAGTTCAATTTTTATTTTTATTGTCATCATTACATTTGCAACAAATAAGGATTTAAATCTTTTAATGTTAAAGCATCCTCTGCTTTGATAAATTCCTTTTAGAACAGCATAAAATATGGTTCAGATATTGCTCACACACACTGCTAATACTAACACAGGTACCTGAAGTAAAATAGTGTTATGCTTTCAGTCATTTTTTGTTGTAGTAGAGTACCAGTTTCTCCCATGTCTCATTCAGGAGTATGCAAAACAAGCCTGCAGTAAAACCCATCCTTGTGGACACCCCTGTGGAGGAGTCAAAAATGAGGAGACCTGCCTCCCATGTCTGCACGGTTGTGACAAGAGCACAGGTTGCCTGAAACAGGATGCTGATGACATGTGCATGATTTGCTTCACAGAGGCTCTTTCTGCAGCTCCTGCTGTACAGGTGACTCAGTAACTCTAAATATAAGCCCTTTCACTGTAAAAGTCTCACTTCTGACTTGTAATGTAATGTTTACCTCCTGTTTATTTTTATTTTTTTTAAACCTAGTTGGACTGCACTCATGTGTTCCACCTTCAGTGCACTCGGCGCGTTCTGGAAAATCGCTGGCTTGGGCCTCGAATCACGTTTGGGTTCATGTTGTGTCCAATTTGTAAGGTACAGCACTCTTTGAGCCATGATAGATTAGTCCACATCATCTATAATGTTTTCTTATTTCATCTAAAACCTAATTTTTGTCAAATTAAACAAACTTTATGGTTTTTTTCCTTCTTGTGCTTACAGAATAAAATCAATCACTCTGTGATTAAGGACCTGCTTGATCCGATCAAGGAGCTGTATGAGGATGTAAGAAGAAAAGCTCTGATGAGGCTGGAGTATGAGGGTCTGCATAAGAGTGAAGCGATCACTACCCCTGGTGCACGTTTCCACAACGACCCTGCAGGCTTTGCCATGAACAGATATGCATATTATGTCTGCTACAAGTGCAAGAAGGTATTGTGAATTCAAGTTTTAGTGCAACCACTTGAGTTTGCACTGAATTTTTAGGCTTCAAAATTAACAGTTTGTCTTAATTTCAGGCTTATTTTGGAGGGGAGGCGCGTTGTGATGCAGAAGCAGGTCAGGGAGACGATTATGATCCCAGTGAACTGATCTGTGGCGCGTGTTCTGATGTCTCCAGGGCTCAGGTGGGTAAAAACATGTAGAATGGGGTAATAATGACTAGACAATACTAGACTCAGCAAGAACATTACATTCCCCATAACAGACTGAAAACAGAGAAATAGCTAGTCTGGCTCCTTCTAAAGGTTATAAAAAGTTGCTCTTGTATTGGTTTTTGTTTTATATGGTGTTAGATTCTCAAGGAATTTAATTATAGTCTACCCACTGGGTAAAGAAAAGTAACTCTGTCCTGTTGCATCTGTGGTAACACTTGAGTGAGGAAACTACTATTTATTTGGCTGCCTCACTGTTCGTAAAATTCTTCAGAGCTTGAAAACCTCGCACAAAAATCAATTTTAAATATCTGCTTATGGTCTTTTTCCCCCAACAGATGTGTTCCAAGCATGGCACAGACTTCCTTGAGTATAAATGCCGGTACTGCTGCTCAGTGGCTGTTTTCTTCTGCTTTGGCACCACGCACTTCTGCAATGCCTGTCACGATGATTTCCAGCGAATGACAAGTGTCCCCAAAGAAGAGCTGCCCCATTGTCCTGCAGGTGCTTAGCAGCTCTGTTTACTACACAGGACCAAAAATGTATCCACCAAAATAACAGGATTGTGTCTGTGCTTTTTCTTTGGCAGGGCCCAAAGGAAAACAGCTTGAGGGAACAGAGTGCCCTCTACATGTGGTTCACCCACCAACGGGGGAGGAATTTGCCCTGGGGTGTGGGGTTTGTAGAAATGCCCACACCTTCTAAAGACGTTTTTACTGAAAACCAGTTTGTTTACTGTGATTTCTACCTGTGGCTGAAGCTGTGGTAAAGCTCAGCTCTTGCATGGTCGGGTCTCCTGGACACTGGACCAAGTTTCTGCTCCGAGCCAAGAGTCCCCAGGTCTGCTCTTACGCTGAAATCAGTGCCCAGGCTCTGATAAGGACGTGCTGTGGCTCATGTGGATTCAGATTAATAAGAAAAATGAACAATATAATTTAAATGGGAAAACGAGGAAAAAAAAAACTGTGACGTGTTTGCATGCAGCCGTTGTATTCCCTCGGCTTCTATAGACGTTGCACTCCCGATCACTAAAGTGTACAGAATAAACATTGAACTGAAATGATTTGCTTTATGGCTACTGTGGAGCACAATGGGTTTTAAAAAAAAAAAAGAGCAGGCTGCATTTCCAATGACTTTCATGAATTTAAGATATATGTACATTTTTTCATAATCTTGTACAGTATTCTCCACTGTCAAGTACATCAAGGATTGAAGGACAACAAAAGATCAGTTGGAGGATTTAAAGTTTGGGAGGAAAGTAATGTATGATTTATCTAATCTTGTATATAATGATACTATTCAAAATAGCTGTATTCTGAAGTTGCTACTCTTCACCTCTGTTTTGTTTGATATTCTGGGTTATGTTTTGAGCCAGAACTTTTAATGAAGTGCAATACTGGGTGTGCCTCCAATTTGCAGCTGTGTAACCTATAGAATGTATGTCAATAAAAGCCACTGTACATTTTTATACATTAGACAGTTGTAATCCCCCTCTAAATGTTGGCTCTCTTCTTTTGTCTGGAGCTGCAAAGGAAGACCCTGGCACCTGCACTGTAGTAAGATTGATGAAAATCCTATTTGCATTTCTGTCAAAAATGAAATAAAAAAACAAATCCCAAAGGACAACAAAATAATAATAATGATAATAAAAAAAAAATGCAGTGACGCCGAATACAGTTGAATGATTGGAGGGGCCAGTTTTCACACCAAATAAAATTGTGCACCTGTAATGCTCTTTCTTAGTAGGAGGCATGGAGTTCAGGGGTTAGGAGAACAGAGTGTAGATAAAAAGCAGCTGCTGTTATATATTAAAAGCTTAATACATGTGAATCTGCTCTGTAATATCTGTGGTGGATGGAGTTGAATGGTAATAAACCAGGTTCTCTGTTTCACAAAGTAGAAGAGTGTATTTTTTTAAAAAAAATAAAATGTAGTATTTACATGTTAAAGCTATGCCATATTAATGACACCATATTTTATGCTGTTCTAAAAGGACATTAATGTCACTACATTTCCCATCGGGACGCAGCCCAACAGAGAGGAGTAAAATATTCAGGTGCATCACTACATCTTATATCCCTATTACGGGATTACAATCAATAAGAAAACTTTCATGAATAAAATGACATTTGCTTTAGGCAGAATAGAAAATAACAGTAGAGATAATAAGAATACATGAAGGGGGTCATTTTAGATGTAATTTATTTAAGGCATGATTAAAATTTGTTTTTGAAAGTTTTTCTGAGAAAAAAAACGTTCAAGCTTTACTTAAAACCATTCCTATTGCAAACAAAAGATATCCGTAATTAAAATTATCCATAAGTTCAAAACATTTTGATGTAAAAAAAAAAAAAAAGTGAATTTTTGTCATTTTAGGACAATTTTTGGAGCGACGTTTTAATGTACCTCCAAAAGCAAGCGGGTGACTCTTCTTCACATAACTTGGGGATCTTTACAAACAGCCATTTCGCATTGCCTTTCCCATGATGCAATGCTGCAGTCACAACAACATTTCGCCATTTCAGAATCAAGGGGGCAGTAACTCCCGCAAAGGAATTGGGTCAGCCTAATAGAGACACAGGCAGTGGCAATTTCGTCATTGAAAGCATATTTTACTTCTTCTCTACATTCGGACAGTGTTGTTATTGTTCTCCGATGCGTGTTATTTGGTTTGTGCAAATGAGCTTTTCCTGCGTCGGCCCGGGTTGAAGTGTGATATCAGTAGTCGGATTTCCCTGCTAACAGCTAGTAGGCTAGCAGAGTGTAAACAACAAGGTAGGATGATTGGCTGCGCTGACTATATGGTTTAGCTATATAGCAGCTATTGCGGTATCTAATACGCAGTGGGTCTATGTGTAGTTAAAAAAAAATTCGATATTTAATATACGGATGTATTTTTCTCAATAAAATAGATTCTGCTTCAACCATTTGCTTAATAGTTAGGCTTTAACTATTTTTTCTTAATTTGGGTTAACATTTACTCTAGCTAGCTAAGCTAACGTGACGTTGCTACCGTGTAAGCTTTGGTAAAGTTTGTGACTGTCTTATGGGATGTTTTGTCAGCTGACATTAACTTAAGTGTCGATAGATTCATTGTTTGAAACGTCAGGCATGGTTAACGAAACTATTAACACTATTTTGAGTGTGACGGTATTACATTCACAATTTCCCGTTAAAACGTGGCCTCAGGCTAGTAGCAATAAGTATATCATAAAGTATATATACAGTAAATCTCAGCTATAAACTGTGGAAGATGCAGCTAATAAAAACCAGCTCTTAAGTGCAATGCTTACTAAACTGAATATATGATATTTAGTTTAGGAACCACACCATCTCACGTTAGTGTGCATATGCAGTATTTTTGTACTTTCGATATGTAACTGTTTTTTTTTTTTTTTAGATTACTATTTCACCGCATAGCATTTATTAAAATGAGCTGGTGTGGTTACTAAACTTGAATATATGGAAAATGTGTGGCTGTCATGTGTAATAAGGAAACTTTAAAATTATTATTATATAGGCACAGGAAAGACTTAAACTAAATGGTAGGGTTCAAGATCAATTTGCCACATACATGAAAAATGTCTGTTTTGTGTCTTTCCTATTTTTAGGATGAAGAGGATTAAAGGAGGAGAGGAGGACAGCGATGATTCGTCCACCAGCAGCCGACCAGAGGCATGTAAGAAGGTACGGACGACTGAAGAGGTGGAGACAGCGGTGCCCAGTGGGTCGCCAGATGGGGACTGGGCACGACTGCCTCAGGAACTCCTACTACACGTCTTCCAGTACCTTCCACTTCTGGACAGGGCATATGCCTCCCAGGTGTGCCGCAAGTGGAACCAGGCTTTCCACATGCCAGAGTTGTGGAGATGTTTTGAGTTTGAACTTAACCAGCCGGCCAGCTCTTACCTTAAAGCCACGCATCCAGACCTCATCAAACAAATCATAAAGAGGCACTCCAACCATCTACAATATGTTAGCTTCAAGGTAAAGTTGTGTCTGTGTTAAAACATGCATGCTAGTTTTGTGTTTTTCAGTTAGCCTGTTTGACCATTGTCATTTAGGTACTGGGTTGACCATTTGTCTTTGTCCTTTGCAGGTGGACAGCAGCACAGAGTCTGCAGAGGCAGCTTGTGACATTCTTTCACAGTTGGTAAATTGCTCACTGAAGACCTTGGGGCTCATCTCTACAGCCAGACCCAGTTTTATGGAGGTTCCAAAGGTATATTTCAGCCTTGAACATATTTTCCACAAGAAAGCTTAGTATAATGTTGTACATGACAAAGCATTGCTATTGCCTTTATTTTGTAGTTTATAAAATAGGTTAAAAATAACAGCAACTTTAATCAGTCATGAACAATTTGCCTTTTTAGCAGTGCACTGTTCTTCCCTTTTTTTAAGGTGCACATAACTGTAAGTGCTGATGTATTTAACTAAAGTGCCAATGTTTTGTTATAAGAGAATTTATGATTTACAATATACAAATTGTCCTTTTTAAAAAAAAAAATCTTTTTAATAATTTAATACACATTTTATCTCAGAGGCAACACAGAAACAAGGTGTGTCCACTGATTTCTTAGGCAGTTTTAAATAGATTAATCTTGTCACGCATGTTCACAACAGCTGTTGCAACATTGAATCACAGAAACACTTCACTGTGTCATCTAAAATATGTCAGAGCTTTGGCAGCTTTAAACCACCTAGGCTTAAGTTTCATGTTGCTGCAGTATCTATCCATCTATAGTACCACTTTTCCCTGAATTTGGCAGCTTAATTTAGATTCCATTCTTTTGTGGGAATTCTTAAAAATGTATAAGAGGAGAAAACTGTCTTCAAAGCTCCTTTTACACCTTTATAATAGCTGCTTCTGCATTTTTGTCTTTTCTTCTGCAGTCTCATTTCATCTCAGCTTTGACTGTGGTGTTTGTCAACTCCAAATCATTGTCCTCGCTTAAGATTGATGACACTCCAGTGGACGATCCATCGCTGAAAGTGCTGGTGGCCAATAACAGTGACACCCTGAAGCTTTTGAAGATGAGCAGCTGCCCTCACGTCTCCCCAGCAGGTACTGTAGATGCAGATGCAGTGACTCCTGTAGGTGTTTTAGAGCCCAAGAAATGAGGAGGGGGACGTATTTTCAGTATTTAATAATTGGTCTAAACATGCGATGTTATTCTTTTCTTTGGTTGCTGTTAAACATACTAATCTTTTGTTGAAGGCATTAAAAGCATTCCTATAATGTATTCCCTCTAATCATCCTGACTTGTGTGTTGGTGTTTGCAGGGATCCTGTGTGTTGCAGACCAGTGTCATGGGCTAAGAGAGCTGGCTCTCAACTACCACCTCTTGAGTGATGAACTGCTGCTGGCCCTCTCCTCTGAGAAACATGTCCACCTGGAACACTTACGGATCGATGTGGTGAGCGAGAACCCCGGGCAGCACTTTCACACCATCAAGAAGAGCAGCTGGGACGCCATGGTGCGGCACTCGCCCAAATTCAACCTGGTCATGTACTTCTTTCTGTATGAAGACGAATTTGGGCCTTTTTTTAACGAGGAGGTCCCCGTCACCCACCTTTACTTCGGCCGCTCAGTCAGCAAGGAGGTTCTAGGCCGCGTCGGCCTTCATTGCCCCCGCCTGGTGGAGCTGGTGGTGTGCGCCAACGGCCTGCGTCCTCTGGACGAGGAGCTGATACGCATTGCTAAGCACTGCACCCAGCTGTCAGCCATCGGCCTGGGTGAGTGCGAGGTGTCCTGCAGTGCGTTCGTGGAGTTCGTCAAAATGTGTGGGCGGCGGCTTTCCCAGCTTTCAATCATGGAGGAGGTGCTGATACCAGATCACAAATACTCCCTGGATGAGATCCACTGGGAGGTTTCGAAGCATCTGGGCAGAGTCTGGTTCCCAGACATGATGCCGACATGGTAAAGTGAAGCTGAAGAGGTTGGGACATTTCAGCTTTCAGATTTGAGGTCTGGTACATTCACGGCCTCCCTGTCCATATACATCAAAGGGACTTTTGATTTCTAGGATCTGTGGAAAGTTTGGTGCCAAGATGAAGAGTGTATACATGCTGATCCCTACTGGGCAGGGATGCAGAATTCCATCGGAATTCTACTACATCAGGATGAAATACCGACACCACATAAATCTTTGTGTTTCAGAATGAACTGGGGGAATCACACATCCTAACCCAACAGCCCACAGAGCAGCGCAGGTGGAATTCTGATTTAAACGCAACATTTTTTCAACTCCATGGACAGTTTTATGGACATTGTACCCAGTTACATATTTGAATCTGTATTCAGGCAAATGTGTGTGCGGTAATATGTTTATTTTCCCAGTCATTTGTGACATGAAGGTGCACAGTTGCATGTTGTTACATGACAACTGGCCTCCATAAATTGAGATCTCTTCACTCTTAAAAAAAAAAAGAGAGAGATTTTCAGGTGGTTTCAATATGTGTTGTATAGAATGTGGTTGCAGTTGTTTTTGACCGATCCCTAAATTTTGCAGAGAAGTGACAAGTTTGTGCACCAAATTTTATACAAATTCAGCCACAGAGAATTATGCCAATGCTCACTTTTGCTCCGTGTCAGAGTTAAATCAACTAAAAAAGAAAAACCCACATTGTAGAAAGTGTGAAATGCTGGCATGAAGAACGTGTGTGGGTATGTATATATGGGTCTTTATCTTGTTGATGTCAATTTGTACAGTCGATTCATGGATTAATTTGTCCAAGTGATGCCTCTGTTTTTCCTCTGTTGCATCACACATGAATTGGCTCAAAGAAAACCATGTCTCAGATTTGTATAATCAGGTTTCTGTACAGTCAAACTTCACAAGCACCTTAGAAGACAACCAAATATAGAATGAATTGCATCCTTCTGCCCTAATGAGAGAAGGAAGTCTTGTTGATAATGTTTTCTTCGTTAGATTCATGATGATTGCCACTGCACTGAGGATCTGTGGAATCAGATACCCAGGACAGCATGTTGAAGTAATAAATCTATATTATCTAATGCTATGTAAATATAAATAGTGCACAAATATTTGATTTTGGAGGTTGATACTGATGAGTATTGATCATTCCTGATCAGATTGCTTCATAATAATTCTATAGAGTCGTCTTTGCAGCTATTAGCTCCAAATGCAGGCTGGGTATGCAAAGCTAATGTTTGTTTTTCAGCTGCATTATGTAATATTTTCTTAAATAGGTTTCATTTGTATCTTCTGCTATTTGCCTGTTAAAGCTTATTTGCTCAGCATCACATTACCACATCATCTGTGTAGGGGAGGATGCAGCTATTCATCTGACCACTACCCAAACTGCCCCTGCAGCTCCCAATCAGCGCTTCTGTCTAACACTCTATCAGTTCAGTTCAAGAGATTTGGCAAGTCAGATGAGTGAAACAAACTTTTTTCCTTTAAGAAGGAAGTCCAATACATCTGTATATAAAATGCTGTGTGTTTGATTATATTATTATGAATAGTAATGTACGTACTTCTTTATCTTGCCCATTGTCGGGGTCTAATGTCTCCTGAACCCAGCAGCTCGTCTCTTATGAAACCAGAGTGTGAGTTTCCTACACTAGAGGGATCTTTTTCATAACATAGTGGCTAGATGAAAATAAAATGTGTAATTTATTGATATGATACTGCATTTGTAATGAATTTGTGTTTCTCAGAGGAAGTTGAAGCAACAAGCCGACTGGTAGTCATATATAAGTTGGGAGGTGTGACACTTGGATTATATTACAACTCTGTTGCCAGTCCAAAAAGTCGAGTCTACTGCAGTCATCAGAGGTTTTCTCTCCTAAATAAATTGAGACCAAGTGACATTCCAGTTGTTTAATCAAACCTAAAGAGCTGTTTTTAAGAGGAAGTAGATTTGACCTGCACAGTTCTCTCTCCAAAATCATCTGATGGATTTAAAATGAAGAAACTTTACAGCCATCTAAGGTTAGCTGTTAGAATTCTCAGAGTTGGCTTGCTGTTAAGGTTACAAAGCCTTATATTTGTATTAATACATGCCAAACAGCATAAAATATAATAAATGTATTTCGATAAAGTGCACGTGAGACCTGAAGGCAAACCCAGATGTATGGTTTTTCACCACGCTTGGAGGGGAACCTTTCAGGAAGTGGGTATTCCTCCTGTTTTATCAGTTCACCAGCACGGTCTGACTTGTTTGCTTTCTTGTCAGTTACATAGTTTGCTGTGCTATTAATCTGTGCGTAATATGTCAACTCTTCTCGTGCTACAGTTACATATCCTGAGTTCTTCATGAGATGTGCAGTGGTTAGGTGGTTGCAGTGACAGCAGTTGTGAAGCTGGATGGATCTGGACTCATTTGCAGCATATTCCTGTCGTCTTGTTTTTATTCACAGCCGGATGAGTAAAAATCTCAACAGTATGGCTATTTCAATTGGATTTGTTCTTGGTTCTTGGTCCTTGGTCAGGCATTTTAGGTGTAAGCTGGTGTTGACAGGCTGTTTTACTTTGCTTCTGTATGGCAAACGCTCTTGTCTACCTTTGCAGGTCACTTGTCTTGAGATTTCAGTGGTTTTAGACATGTGATCGTAGTAATAAAACATTGTGAATGTACTCCTTTTTGTCATCTTTTGTCTTGTTTATTCTTATATGTTGAGGATTTTCTATGAATTATAGACAATTTAAACCTGCTAGATGTCACTTAAGAATTCTGTCAGTGGCAATTTATACAATCTTTGCACACCTTGCAACAGATTCAAAATAAGGTGAGGCCTAGCCTTTAAAGTAATCTCACATTACCCTTTGAGAGTTACGACTTTTATTTAGAATTTTGGGGCGTGGCCAAATCAGCCATTCCACGGCTGAGGTCAGCAAAGCCCTCAGCAGCAAGAAGAATAGCGGGGGGGTTTAGAAGAGCAGCGTTTCCAATCAGGAGACACCGTCAGGGCCTCGACTACAGTTTAACACAAGCAGTGAAGGACAGGAGGTTCTGATTAATCTGACAGGAAAAACAAATTGGAACTGTTGGGGCGAATGAAATCATGGCAAAACTATCAGGCTAATGAAAGGAAAAAACCAATCGTGTGTCAAAAACGGAGACTGGGAGCCCAAGTAGCAACTGGATAATCAGTTTCTGCCAAATGCTACAAAACTGAGCTTCACGGTGCAGAGGGATAATGAGGAAAATGCAACCTGGGAATTTCCGAAGTCCAAGAAACTCACGCGATCTCATCTTGTCCAGAGAAAAGTTTGAGAATTATAATGGAAGTATTGAATGGTGGAATTATATCCCAGTGTCTTTATTTTTCAAATCTGTGCCCATAGTAGCAAACAAGAGTCTCAGTCAAAAAAAAAAAAAAAAAGATGTGATCATTTAAAACCTTTATTATCCAGACAGAACAGATGACAAAATAAACATTGCTGTTCTTTATGATGGAACTAGTGGTCAGAGCCTCTTCTGTTATTTTATCTCCACAACATCTTCAAAGTAAGCTCTCTGCTCTGGTCTGTTCTGCTGCGTCTGATCTTCCATCTGCTGCCGGAGGCTCTGCCGTCCCTTCACAGCTGGGTCTGCTGTGAGGACTTCCTGCCCCGTGTGAAAACATGGACCTCATGCATGCAGGTCCTGTTTTTGTTTGCAGGTATGTCCACTGTAACGGACACCCTACCACTATCTACTGGTCCCCAAAACTCCACCTGTTTATCTTCCACTTTTCCAAATTTTGTTCTCTCTCCAAATTACTTTTTTCTTTGCACAGGATTTCCAGAGTTCTGTGATCCACTTGTGCCGACGGTGCAAGTATGCCTGCTCCATGGATAACAGAAGGCTCAGCTTAACACCGCCTTGATGGATTTCGTTGGGCGTTTGTTCCACCATGGCATCGTGAGGATCACTATTGTAATTGACGACATCTGCTGCTCGAGTGAGGTTAGAAATTCCATCTCTTTTGCTTTGCAGGCTGAAAATCCCAGTTAATCAAATGATTTTCGCTGTTTTGTCTGGATACGTCTATTAAGTCCCTTTTTATTTGTTTGATGTTCGTTGATCTTCAAAGCTCTTTGATGTCTCTACACAAAGGTGTCATCAAAATGCTTTAAAGTCACCATCAAATAAAAATGCTATCATATCAGACCGGTAGAGACGATTAGAAAAACACTGAGAGATAACCTTGGTAATATTAACTAAATACCATTCCAAAAATATAATCCTTAAAAAAGTGTTTTTAAGTGTGTTTTTCTAAATTTTTTAAAGACTTTTGAGCCCCTGAAAATGCAGTAAAAACTGGCTTTGACCATTAAACAAATCCTTTTCTGTTATACAAATTAATGTGGAACACACTAGCCACTGTTTTTAGTTCAATTTTGGCAGCACTGAGGTAAAAATAGATTCATTTTTTTTTTAAAGTCACAAAGCACTGTTTTCAACTCAACTTCAAATATTTGATATAAAACTAAAAAGATTTAGACCATTTAAGGACAACAGCAGAGGAAGTAGTTTACACTGACTGAAACTGAGGCTCAGTAGTAGCAAAATCCTAAGGCAGGAAATAAAGAAAGTAAAACATGGCTGTAAATGAAGCAAAATCCAAATAAAACAGCAAAAGTTGTTAATATATATCAGGATCAATCAAAATCAGAAAAATCTATTTTAATTCTTGGCAGATATGTAAAGGCTAAGGCAGAGGCACCTCTTCATACGTGATCTGTATGTATGGGGGTTTCATCGGCAGATGCCAGTACTCAAAGTTGTAGTAGAGGTAGAAGTCCTTGGCCAGCACAACTTTTTCAAAAGCCTCCAACAGACTGATGGCCAAGTCAAAAAAGGACTGATGGGGTCTGAATGAGTGGTAAAATCTGCGGATGTCTGCAGCCAGATTCTTAAGAGCCGGCTGCCCAAAGATGGAGCTTTCGTTGCCGAGGAAGGTGGGCTCTCCGCTGTACAGGTAAATCTTTGTGTAGTTGGTTTGAGTTCTGCTGGATAGTTTGGCTCCTAGTTGACTGAGTTTCCTGTACGTACGATGGACAAACTGAGAGCAGTCATAAGACTCAAACCATACCGTGGCGTTGGGGCTGGGGTCCGAGCGAACGGTCCACGTCTCGTAATAGATCCCAGTCTCGTTATCATTCTGGACCCAGCGGGCCATTTCATTGAACTGCTCCCCTGGAGAGGAAAGTAGCACAAATGCACACTGTAGTTCCAGAAAGTTTCAATGAAAACTTTCCATTCTTCCTGCCGCCATAACTAATGTGTAGAATTTAACCTGACATCACCATAAAAAGTGGATTTGATGGCAGTTAACAATCCTGCTTAATGCGCCTAAGTTTTGGCCAGCCTAAGGACAGTAACAGAGTGTATAGCATCTCACAAACTATGTTTTCATGTAAATCGTGTTTTAGATAGAATAGAATAGAATGCTTTTATTGTCATTGTGTGGTACAATGAAATTGTGGATAGGCTGTGGGTTGTGAAAATAAATAAACCAGTCCTACCTGTGATTTCTCCTATTTTCTCCAAGGTTCCATTTTGTGACCAGTGGATGTCATCAATGCCTTCAAAGAAGCACGCAGCTCCCTGGTTGCACCAGAAGGGTGCAAACATATCAGGTCTGAGATGAGGAAATGTGCAGTTACCCAGCTGGAAGAGCTCATACCACTCCATGGTGTAGTTGAGCCCCATTTCTGAACTGCTGAAGCCGACAGCATCATGCATGATATGCTGTAAAACCAAACACAGAAACCTCTAAAGCCAACTGTTTGATCAACAGCTCCAGATTCTGGTAGCCAAATGTGTGACGTAGTTTTAATAAATATATATGAATATATATTTTAAGTTGAATAGAAGATTCACCATTTTGCCAAGTAAACTTCCGTACTTGAACTCCCACACTGGTGTTTGGAGTCGATACACTGAAATGACATCGCTGTCTCTCACGTCAGGAATGCGCCCATCTCGGTCCCCAGTGGGACAGAAAGGGTAGATGGCCTCGCAGAAAGGGTCCACATCAGGCCGACGGTCAAACCGCCTGTGAAGGACATGGAGACCATAGACCCTTTGTGATAATACTACATAATGTTGTTTACTCAGTTTCCAAAAGGAAAAAAGGCTAAAGAAAGTTCTATGTCTGCCAATATGAATCACGTGTTAACATATTCAGACACAAAGAGAAAACAGATATCAATATCCTGTTTTACAATCTTGACTAGAAAGAGTTTTCATCTGGCCAAAGGCTGTATGACAGACTGAATG
The DNA here is from genome assembly GCA_016586285.1 of Arothron firmamentum. Lineage (NCBI taxonomy): Eukaryota > Metazoa > Chordata > Actinopteri > Tetraodontiformes > Tetraodontidae > Arothron > Arothron firmamentum. Next base: position 67,384 of record BJFM01000379.1, read on the forward strand.
ACTGCTGGACGTACAAAAAACAGCAAACACAGGACGCAAATACAACCAACAAATCACACAAATAAAAATGAGCAAAACAGGCCATTATTCGTGTATGAACTTTGGATGATTACTACTGTGTTATGCACTTTTTGTTGTAACACACATATGTCAAAACTCATACTATTTCATAAACAAAACACCTTTAGCTAATATAAACAAAAAAATCCGTTCATGACTTTTAAACCGTATTTTCATACACATACACTTCCTAAAAGATTGATCGCTTTTTATACAAACGCTTTATTTCCTAGCTGTCACATGACTTCATGGCTAGAATCAACATAGAATCAACGTTTTCATACCTGTAAGGAACGGGCCATTTCGGTTTGCTAAAATCGAAGGGGACGGCTACGTGTACAATAAGCAGATTTAGATACAAAACAACCAGAGTGTGAACCATGGTAAAAAATAATTAACGTTAAAAAGGAAAAAAAAAAAAAAAAGAGAAGGAAACGAACGACAGGCTCCCTTCGGAATTTACTTCCGCGTTACGGATCACGTGGCTTTATTGACATGCAGCCATGTGACGGAGTAGTTCAATGATTCTATGTAGATTAATTAGTCTGTATATGAATTATTTTGAATTAATTGTATCAGATGGAGTCATATTTTATATACTGTATATGTGGCTGCTGGTGAAAAATATTCTTTGTGGGTCCGTGAATTCAACATATGACGCATATGAACTATGAACGATATTATTTAATAATACTTCAAACCATGCACGGTCACGTTACCAAATTGAAAACAAATATAATAAATATGCATATAGAATCATGTAAATGAAAACACTGCTTACAGTATATATCAGAGATTTCTCTTTTTACGTATAAAGTTTCACGTCCTTCACTCTTCACCAAGTCCATGTGATATCTGTCGTTATAAAAAGCAAACCCGGAAAGCAAAACACTGATGCTGAAGAAGAGGCCGTATTAAATTCGGTCGCTGCTTAATTCCTGTAACAACATTCGTTACTGATGGAGCAGTAGCGTTTGGAGGGATGGTAAATAGAGCTGCAGTGGACACATTTATACTCTAGATGGCGCTATACCACGGGGACTTTGCATTCAAGCGTCACTTTAATTATGAAGAAGTTGGAGGAAGGGGCGTCATCGCAGCTGACTGTCCGCCATGATCTCCTTTCTCCATCGCACTGGTCATAACTTACTAGCTTTTAGGACATTACAGGCAGTAAATCAGAGTTACTACTCAACACAAATGGGTAAACGTGTGGCTGTAGTGTTGGCAGGCTGTGGAGTTTATGACGGCAGTGAGATCCACGAGGCCTCGGCTGTGTTGGTGCACCTGAGCAGAGGAGGTGCAAGTGTAAGTTTGGACCACAGGTGTTGCTGACGCAGTGTGTGATGTATTTGGTGCATTGGCCCTTATACTCGCAATATTCGGTGTTTACAGTGTGAATATTTGTTGTTTTAATCTGTGCTTTATTTTAAAGTGTCACATTGGCTGTAGAAATAATGGGCATTCTGCAAACTTAAAGCGCACTAGTTCCTCCTGTACAAACAGCACAGTTTAACTTCTCTTTTAAAGTTATGTCCACTGTAAACCATTTCTTACCCATTGACCTGTGGCTAAATCTTATATTAGTTTCATTGGCGTTTTCAGGTAATTAGCAACTTAACAGATCACCTCCGGTCGATTGTTGCAGAGATAACCTGGCTGTCTTTCAAATGTAGAATTTTAACAAGTGCTTTTAAAATAAGGTTAAACTGTAAATCAGTCAGTGGACCAGTATTGTTTTGATCATTTGGTTTTAATGTGTTAAATTCCTTTTGTGTTAGTACACAAATGCAGTATTTTAGGACCTTATCCCTCCTTTTTTCCTCCCACTGTAGGTAAGCATGTTTGCCCCTAACGTTGACCAGATGCATGTGATAAACCACCTGGCAGGAAAACCCTCTGAGGAGAAGAGAAACGTGCTGGTGGAGAGCGCAAGATTGGCCCGTGGAAACATCCAGGACCTCTCTAATCTCAGTGTCAAAGACCACGATGCAGTTATATTCCCGGGTATGGAAGGATGATAACCTACTCCCTTACTTCCAGACTATAAATATTAAACATTAGTGGTCATAACTTTATGTGATACTTGTCTGCTGATACTGGATTTTTCCAAGAATTGTTATTTTCTACATTTTGTAATGACTTGCAGGTGGTTTTGGTGCGGCAAAAAATCTGTGTACATGGGCCGTGCAGGGGAAGGACTGCTCTGTTAATGGCGAGGTCAAGGCTGTGCTGCAAGCGTTCCATGGCCAGGGTAAACCCATTGGCCTCTGCTGCATCTCCCCTGTCCTGGCTGCCAAAGTGTTTCCTGGCTGTGAGGTCACTGTTGGTGTTGAAAAGGATGATAAGTGAGTCTGTAAACATCAGAATAGAGCTGGATGACAGATCTATGTCTGGATTTTTATTGTTTTTACAATTTATTCTAAAAGATGAATGAAACAACAGATTTATGTGACGTTATTTGACTTATTCTCTTTCTGACTGGTGACTTGTGGTGCAGTGATTAACAAGCTTAATTGCCATCTAGGTATCCAGACACCACAGACACTGCTGCAGCAATCAACCAGCTGGGCTGTAAGCACATGAGCAAGAGTGTTGGTGAGAGCCACGTGGATGAGAAGAACAAGCTGGTCACCACCTGTGCCTTCATGTGCAACGCTCCAATCCACGAGATCCACGATGGTATTGGAACGATGGTGCAGGAGGTGCTAAAATTGGCTTGAACGGACCAGTGGCGGACATGATCCCTCATCAAAAGCACTTCTTGATACACTTTATGTATACATATCTGCAGCAGTTGATGCGCACTATGTGGGTTGTTGAATTTAGATTAAATCTCAAAGAACGAATTCTTATGCAATTCTATTTGATTCAGAGATTAGTATTACTTAAAATTAATAAAAATATGCATTTTGGTTGAAAATGTGCCTTTTCTGATTCACTTTATTCAACAAAGAATATAATACTTAAATTTTTCCATCCTGGTACAAGATTAATCCATTTAACTTTGAACTGTTAACTGTTAATGTTCAAACCAAACACACTGTATTTTCTCTTTGGCTGTACAGCTGCTCATGTTGACTGCTCGTCATTCTCAGATATAAACCCAAGATTGAGCTGTTTTTCACCTCCTCAATGCTTCCAACTACATCAGTAACCCCCTCCACTCCCTCTGTGCTCAACACCGAAGAGGCGTGAGCTCTAAACTTCTCCACCAGGTCCTCCTGACTCAGTGGCTTCCTCCAGTGGCCATAAAAGGTATTGCATCTGGCCAAAACCCTCAGGCCCTGTTCGGTTTCAACCTCAGCCTCGCAGTACATTTTGTCAAAGCTGGGTTGATTACCCTCGGGGGTCTCCACCTTCACTTTTGTCAGAAGCTTCTTCAGAGCAGGCCGGTTTCTGTCAGCATCGCAGTAGGAGGATACTGTCACTTTGTTATCCAGCAGGGCAGAGCAGGCGTTGAACTGAAATGAGTGCCTGGCTTGGTGCTCTGTGCTGGGGAAGGGACAGTCAATGTACTTGGATGGGGGCACTCGAAGTGTGACCCGTCTGATCTGGTTGAGGTCAAAATTCCCAACTGTGTTTTCAAGCTGTGCACGAGCTTCCATCGCTGCATCCACCACCCAGTGCATCCCCAAGTGAGCAGGTATACGCTTGAAGGCTACATCCTGACTCTCCAGAATCCATTTAAAATCTCTAGAAGTGAAATCTGCCATTGATGAGGGATGGTAGTCCTTGTAGTAAACCCCAAACCCACTGTCCATATCCAAGATAGCTGGGTTTCCCTCTACACCCATGTGGGCAAGCTGAGCGGCCTCCAGGCCTCTCCGAGTAGCGTTTCCTACATGAAGAGGTTTGGTTTGTGTGGCAGCATTGGCCAAAGGTGCCCCAGCAGAGGAGGCGGCAATAGCCAGAGCATGAGAGCACTGTGCAGGAGACAGACCCAGGAGCTTAGCCGAGGCTGCAGCACTCCCCATCACTCCGACAACACTAGGAGGGTGGAATCTGAGGATGGGAGAAAACAAAAGCCTCTACTGACATGCAATTACCAGCTGGATTTTCTTCCTAGAAATTAATTTGCATGCTTTGTTGTTTTGGCATACCAAAAATAAGCTATCTCACAAGTTATGACCATATGTAACTTTATGTACTGCTTGATAACCTTTCGGGGATGTTGAAGGCCTCTCTGGAGAACCTCAGAAGTCGACCCTGGACCTCAATCCCAACATTGAAGGCCAGGAGCAGGTCGAGGCCAGAAGGCTGCTGTGGCAGTGACTCAGCCAGAGCCAGCAGGGCCGGGAGCACCGCTCCTGAAGGATGAGTGGCCGGGTGCCACGTGTCGTCAAAGTCCATCGAGTGCACCTTAACGACGTGACACCACAATGAGCCAATAGTATTTTTTAAAAATAATTACAGATGTGTTTTATATATCATTTCCTTTTTTAATTTTTTTTTATTTATTTTTAAAGCTTACCGCTACACCGTTGACAAATGCAGCAAAATAAGGAGGAAGATCCAGGCTTGATTTACCCCAAACGGTGCTCCTGTCCCTAGATGTAAATGACTGGAATCAACCAAAAATTGTGCAATCAGTCAAAAAACAGTTTCAGGATTTCTTGTTTGAATTTGCATGCACCTGATATCTGCATTGATGTCGCATACAAACTCATCTTGGTTTTCTTTTAGATGGAACACGTTTCAAGTTAGCGACCCAGAGGGAGCACCAGCCAGTATTAACATGAAGGTGACATGTAGCTATATCTGACAAATTTAGAACTACATGATTTAGAAATACATATTCTCATAACAGGATTTATATATTATTAATTATTATATTAATTATTAAATGATACTGAACAAACTACAGTATCTTTAAGGCTTTTTGAGGCTCTTGACCTCCACACTGCTCATTTACGTTAAAAAAAAAAAAAAGGAAAAAGAAAGAAAAAAGAACTGCTGGACAGAAACAGCACACCAACTGGGCAGCAAGTCTTAGGAGTAATCCACATCCCCTTGCGTCACTGATAACACTGTTACGCAGAACAGAGACTGGATCCACAACCAACAGTTACAGTAAAAGTCTTTGTTGTCCAAAATAGCTGGAGAAACCAACTAAAAATCGCTAGCCGCGCTGGGAAACAGTTAAACCAAAGGACAAACTAAACCCACTATAGGTTGAACTCGCAAAAACAAACTAAAAGCGCTAGACAAACTAGGTTGAGCTGCAAACAAAAACCAAGATCCACAAAGAGTACAATCCACAGGCAACTAAAATCCACAAGGAGTAATCCACTGGAGACGCAAAGCAACACGATAGAGTCATTCACAGAGGCACAGAAGAAACGGCTGGAAGGCAAAAGTGCGCCTGAGGAGCCCGGCCTCAGACAGTAATGGGATTGGCTTCAGGTGTGCACCAATTAGTCCGCGAGACAAAAGGTAAAAGCAGCAGCAACGCAGGAAACAGAACCAAAAACACACGACAATAAAAGCACAATCCTGGACATGTTACAAACAGGCTAATTACTTTGCTCACTTATCTGGTCATTAATTACAGACACCTTCACCTCTTTCTGAAGTGCAACTTTTTATCAGTCACTTCTTTAATTTTTTTTTTAACAGAGTGCATAAACCGCTAAAATGTCACAAGGCTGCTAAATGTTTCTTGGGATGCTCATTTTTAAATACAGCCTGTCCTTTTAAAGAACGTTTGGATGCAGCTAGAGATTAAACCCGAGTTTAATAAATTACTTTAAACTTTGCTGTACTTTTTTTTTTCTTCAGAAAGTGAGTTTCTCATTTCTTAAAAAGTAAAATCAACATTACATTGTACAGTGTGGGTCAATATGTGGACATAATAGATTGGTCACCTGGCTGTACTGAAGAACCTTATTAAAGACAGATGTCCTGGTTCCCAACAGACCAACGCCAAGCGTGTCCAGGATCATCCTTTTACTCCTGTTTATCACTCCATCTGTCAGGTGAGTGGTGCTGAGGGCGTGGATGGCAGCCCCAAAACTCTCTGTAATACCCTGGAAAATGAAGAAAAGAGGATATTTGTTTTAAACCCCCTACTATAGCTTTTACAAACACAACAGCTAGAAAAAGAAAATTCTGTTTTTAGTTGCAAAAATACTGCAAAGAAACCCACATTTTTAAAAATAAAAGTATTGAAACAACATCTGATGGGATGTTTTTTCCCCCGAAAATGAATTAAAGTATGAAAAAACAGCATACCTTGCGTAACATTGTTGGAATGCAACAATGTTAATGTCTTGAAGTAATGTCTTCAAGTGATAAAATGTCCCAGTGCATTCTCTTTTAAAGGTGAGGCCACTAGGCTGAGGGCAGAACTACCACATTTCCAAAGTGGCAAAACTACAGTGAGAAGTAGACAGTTTCATAATGACGGGCTCAGTGACCTGCGGCCTGTTAACCTCAGCAAAATGATTCCTAAAGAAATGTCCGCTGGTTTTGAAACTTGTTGCCGCCTCATACATGACAGGAACTTCACACAGGAAAAGGTCCTATGATAGTGAATTTTATTTTATTTTTTTTAATAAAAAAAAGATCATTTTCCATTAGAGCTGACCACAGCTGCAGACTTTCATAATATTTTTATCTTTCTCTTCAGAGATTAGAAAAGCTGGAATCTTGTCTCTCTGTAGAAGAGAGTTTCCAACTGGTCACACACAATGTATTTATGATACATATGTTTGTGTCTACCAGCTGAGAAAAGAGTCACGTGACTTCACTTCCTCCTATAGTGTGTTATGTGCTTATTCCTGTGGTGGAAGGGGTTTTAGGATAGGTTTTCTTGTAAGAAGAACCATTTCTCGAAATCTCTGAATTTCCTGCTCATCTCACACGATGGGGGCATTAAGTCACCCTTTAGGCTTTATAATTAAGAAATCAATAAAATAACAATGACAGCATGTTGGAAATCACAACTGAAGGAAAACAGGAAGTGTGAAATATCAAGATGGGCATTCTAGTGACCCTTTTCTTTTCTTAGTCCTTTTTCTTTTATTTCATCTTTTATTTTGACAATGCAACATAAAAAGTAACTTTTTAAAAATTCACTATTCATTATTTGACTATAATAACACTATTTAATGCGGTTTATTTGAATTAAACTAATTTTGCATTAAAATGTTAGCTCCAACATGGCCCGTGTAGAAGGAGAATCAGTGTCGCATAAGCGTAAACAGGATTTATGATTGCATAATCTAGCGGAGCGCGCGTGAAACGGGTGCACTTCCACAAGAGATCCACTGGGTGTCGCTCTTTCCATATTTTCCAACCGTTTGGTACGTCAGAGCTGTGAAAACAATTAAGAACCGTCAGCGAATAACATCATTTAAATAGAATCTAAATACAGATGGCAAATAAACGTGCCTGCCCGTTTGGTGGCTGGGTGTCATCTAATGAGACTCTCTCTCTCTCTCTCTCTCTCTC
>BJFM01000379.1:74908-87852 GCA_016586285.1 Arothron firmamentum
CACACACACACACACACACACACACACACACACACACACACACACACACACACACGCTCACTCTGTCTCAGGAATGAGAGAGGCGCGCACACACAGGACCACTTGCTCGCATTTTTGGTCTCATTAAACATCCATTTAGCGGTCAGCCCCCACACGCACGCGCCCTCACGGTCTTCATAAACAAGTCGCTGCCACCCGATTTCTCAGAGCCCCCTCAACAGATTGAAGATGGCACTGGCCGACACTGAGCGCGGAGTGTCGGGCTCCGGAGACTCCCTGTTCTCGGAGATCATTGAGCTGAATGTCGGCGGACAGGTTTACGTGACCAGGTACAAAACTCTCATCGCAGTCCCAGACTCGCTCCTGTGGAACATGTTCAGCAAGAAGACCCCCAGAGAGCTGGCAAGAGATAGCAAAGGGCGCTTCTTCTTGGACAGGGACGGCTTTTTGTTCCGCTACATCTTAGATTACCTCCGAGATCTAAACTTGGTCCTCCCGGACTACTTCCCCGAGAAAAGTCGACTGCAAAGGGAAGCGGACTTTTTCCAGCTGCGGGATCTCGCCAGACGCCTCAGTCCTCGAATGAGCAAGGAGAACTCGATCAGTGAGGAGATCAGCCAGAGCGACACGGAGGAGGGCGCGCTGCAGTGCGCCTCCTCGGGCGGCATGGAGACTTTACGCGCCTTGTCGGCCAGCGGTGCCGTGCGCTCCCCGTCCCTGGACTCCAGGAAGTCCGGCTATATCACGATAGGATACCGCGGTTCCTACACCATTGGCAGGGACATCCAGACCGACGCCAAATTCAGAAGGGTGGCGCGCATCACGGTGTGCGGGAAGACCTCTCTGGCCAAAGAAGTCTTTGGAGATACGCTGAATGAGAGCAGGGACCCCGACAGGCCCCCGGAGAGATACACGTCCCGATACTACCTGAAATATAATTTTCTGGAGCAAGCTTTTGACAAGCTGACAGAAGCGGGTTTTCACATGGTGGCCTGCAGCTCCACAGGCACCTGCGCCTACACCAGCAGCGACCCCAGCGAGGACAAAATTTGGACAAGCTACACTGAATACGTCTTCTGTCGGGAATAGAGCGTCTTGGAAAAGATATTGCATTTGTTATAATGAAGGGTAACATTTGTCAGGGCTAGTGGTTCCAAAATATTGTTTCTTTATTGTAGGTGTCAACATGTCAACACTTGTATGTTTAAACCAGACACACACACACAGTTTTGGATCAGTTTTCATTACTCAGTTTGTCGGAAAATTGTGGGGAAAAAAATGGATGTGCACACCGGGGAGTGTATTATTTAGGTTTAAAATGCCCTTCATAAGCCAAAGTGGGTTTCTGACGTGTCTCTCTTTGGCAGACTACATGTCAGTGTTTCAGCCAGAACTGACCCAGCAGGGCTCCCTGTGTTTGTAGCATGTAGACTTGCTTAGTCATGTGTGGCAGATGTAGTGTGATCTGTGCAGTAGGTCAATGCTGTTCCATCACAGACATGATTTGTAGGTCTGTTTATGCTCTTGCTTGCTTGGCACAGCGTTGTGTTTGTTAAACTTGTACAGTTGAAATAAAACATATCTGCTGTTCTCAGCCCCTTTTCTCTCATATTCCTCTGTAGTCTGCAGAAAAGTGCAGAACTGGAAAACACCGACATTCATCAGCACTGAGCCTCTTAGGGCCAAACACAGTGTGGAAATAAGGGGGGTGGGGGCTGGGGGAGAGCTTCAAAGAGAGATGCCAGGAACCTCGGCCCATCAGGAAACCGAGCTGCAAGCTCAACGGAATTGCAGTTTTAACTTGGTAAAAAAAAGAAAAAAAAGAAAATATAATTCCAATAATGTGAGCCTTCAGTCCTTTAGTCTTTGGCAGTCCTCACCACCTTCAGCTTCAGCCCAGCCAGCTCTCCAAGCATGGCGTCATTGGTTTTCCCATTTTATATTATTAAATCACGCGAGCAGAAAACTTCCCTTAGCATGTAAATGTATAGTAGGAGGGTCCTCGTCCAGCTATTTCTCCAGCCACATTTTAACTCGTATGCCCCGTGGATGCAAATAGTGCAGCATGTGCACACATGACATCATTATCATTCAAGTGTAAATAATGAAAGGTTCCAGCTGCACACACATGGAGGGGTCTTGTCTGCCAAGGACTCTGAATAAATGCAGAGATATGCACAGATCTGGGGGAAGATTATAGGAATATCTGTGCGACTTGAACAGCTATACAAAAAAGGAAAGGCTTAAAAGAGAGCATGCAGTTGTGGGGATTGTGACGCATCAGGTGCTGATAGGAAAAAGATAACCTCCAGCAGAAGACAAGTTGGGATATATCTGCTCTGGGTGGAACAAAAAAAGGATTTTTCTAATTACTTTCTTTTTTGAGGAGGCTCTAAATAGTTCCTATTTAGAATTTATCCACGATACTACTTTGGCACAAAATCAAAACACCAAAACATGTTCCAAAATGCATTTCAAATTGAGGATTTGAAGCAATGGACTAAAAGGGAAATCCAGTGTTCTGAGAGACTGGATCATGGCGTTTGCAGAAGAGACTGAAGCCCGGCATGAATTATTCAGCGGACCAAACAGTGAGCTGATAAATAAAGCCAAACACCCTGCTTAGGAATGTGTCACCGCAGCAGAGGGAGAAGCAGTGACTTATGGTGAAAAACAACTGCTGCCGATTACCAAGTCTATCTGTATTGATTCCCTGTAAATATGCAAGCGGCTGAGCAGATGCTCAAATCAAGGCAGTCAGCCACCAGTCACTCACTGCCTGATGAGAAAACTGGTCATCCAAATCAAATTTAGCATCTAAACCAAAAGAAAGTTAGATGCTTGTCTCTGCACCAGGTTTGCTGAAAAAAAGCCTCTTTTTAACCTGCTGAGCCCTGTGTGCACGCGTGTCCTCACAAGAGGACACGACTGTCAGGAATAAAGTGTAGGCCGCTGTTTTCTCCATAAGAAGGAAAAAAAAATGTGACAAGCTTACACAGAGATAGTAGGGCCTTGACCCTGCATGAAGTTGTAAAACCCTGTCATGTTTTCTGGAGCGCACGACTCTCTCTGTCCTGTTTGAGCTGTTGTGTCACACACAGGTTCAGCCATCGCATGCATTCTTATTCAACAACCGCTTTGGCTGCAGAAGGATTTTATAGCCAATCAAATGTTTCCATCTATATCTTAATTAGCTGGTAAGAAATTCAGCTTAAAAAAAACCCCCATCTGTTTCTAGGCTCCAACGAATTCAAATCTTTATTTTCTGTGGCGCTCATTTAATTTGTTAAATAAGTCTCAGAGATGTGAGTGAGGGCATCCGTCTGTAAATGGTGAGTTCTGACGTAGCTGCTGCCAGAAAGCACGAATCACTTTTGTTTTGTTTCCTCTCGTGTTTATGTGAGAAATGCTGTCTTCTCTGTGCACACGTGCTGGGGATGTGATCCCACAACAGTCTACACGCGTCCATGAATCGCGCCCATGAATCGCGCCCATGAGGCCATGATGCATATTCCCGACTTATTTTAGATCAAAGACGCTTTCATTAGCACATCACAACCGTGAATTCCAGACCCAAGGCTTTCTTCTTCTGGTGAATATCTGAGTCCGAAACATGTTGCAAACCTGAGCAGGAGTCAGTTTTCCTACCCAGACTGTTAAAAAGAGGATTAACAGGGTGGGATTCTCATATGTAAGTTTAAGAAACAATCAAAGAAAACTTATTTGTGAGAGTCTATACCCATGGTTTAATATCATTAGAGCATAAAATGAAATTTATCCTCCATTATGATACTCATTTCCAAATGATTCTTTCGTTGAATTGCTGATGATGACAGAAGAAAATAGACTCTGACTCTGACATCCGCTGAAGAACCTCTACTCAAATAAAACCAGGCGGAATTTTATTTACACAAGTCCTGAATGGCTTGGTTCATGGCTTGTTATTTAGTATAATGATTTAGCTTTCAAAACATAATGTGCACATGATATAATAATGGCGTTTGCAAAGAATTCCTTCCAACGTGTTTATTTTAATTGTGGGTTCATGACAACTTCTGTGATATCACCATTCAAACACAAACAGGGCGATAATTATCAAAAACCTGCAAACGAACATGATTATCATTAGAGCCAAGCCTGTGTTAAAACTTCAAATGACTGCAGAACAGTCGGAGTAAACTGGCATCCTGCTCCCTGAAGACAAAGAGATTGGCAGGAAGATAATATTTCACAAACGATAACAGAAACAGGAGTAGAATTGAATAATGCTGTATATTAGTTATACTAATGATGATTATATGGCTCACGGGGACACCGAAGCCAAACAGGAAGGAAGTGGCAGCAGCTCGAGCCGTAATGTCTGCATGAGCTTTAAATTGCAGCGCCGCCGTCAGGCGCGCAACCCTTTCAGCCCAGAGTCTCGGCACACGCTCGCAAATGTCATGCTCTGTGATTAGCAGCCTCCTGACAAATGCACTGCACTCTCACTGCTTGAGATGAGATGTTGTTCCTGTGGACCATTAAGCCTCCCACTTTTCACGCCAGGTGAGGTCTTTTGAAAACAGCAGCCATAAAATTACAGCCATCAAAAAGCTCTTTCTGCCTCTATAAGTGCTGCCTTATGAACTGAGACTCCTTGTCTTGCATGATTGCTATAATTTCACTGTTCTTTGCACTAAGTCACTGCAAATGAGAAGTCCGTGTTAGCTAAAAAAAATACCCTTGTTGCTGTACTTTAATACCATATGATTGTATTTTATGCCTGCACCAACATTTGTTTTCACTTTTGGATCATGGGCAGCACAGGGATGCAGTGGTCAGACATTAACCTATAGCAAGAAGGTTATGGGTTCCATTCCATGTTGGGTCTTTCTCCACGACCTCCGTACCTGCCTGCCTGGAATTTCTCCATGTTTTTACCCAGAAAGATGCACACTAATTTGACTAAAGGATTGACTGGATTGCTCCTGTGTGTGTGACTGGCGTGTGTCCTGTGACGACTGGTGCTCTGTCCAGGGTAGAGTCCCACCCATTTAGACACTGGGAACGATTTTAACACTGTGTAACATTGATTATAAATCAGTGCAGGTTAACAGAAAACGATCACTGAGCACTTTTGTCCCCTCTTCCTTACATTAACACCAGCTGTAAAGTGTTAACATATTGTTGACTGACTCTTAATGAAGTCCTCTTCCCTCCCAGATTCTCAGTGGTTTTGAGGGTTTCTGACTCAGTGTGGTTTGAGTCCACAATGACAGGGTGAGACGTGCATGAATGCGGCCAAATTCACATGCATCCAGAGGATCCAAACGCCTGTTGCTCAAGTTTCAATTTTTCCATGTCAGGCGTTGAAAAATGAAAAATAGCAGGGGGTAAAATTACAGGGTCAAGTAGAAGTACAAACACAAGTCCAGTTACGTTCATGAATCTGAGTTTTGCAACGTCTTTGTTATGTTGATGAGAGTTGAGAATGATTGCAGCAGCAGCTGTTTGTTGAAGACGTAGCATTTACTAGTGAGAAAGCAGCTCACTGTTTCGAATCAGAACCCTCATTCAGACTCTTCCAAATTCCCTGAAACTGACGTTCAACAGTGCACGCAAGAACTGCAGCGTGATCCACAGCTGCCTCTATATTCAGTGAAATTCTCAGTTCAAACCATGAAAGATGTCCCAGAGCCTGTTCACGGTCAACATGCATCTGTAACCATCAGCCTGCATTAGAATCACTATCAGGCAGCTAAATCAGGAAATCAGGCGGCTGTGACATTCGGAGTGTCAGCTGGTTGCCTGGCAGCACCTGGCCAAGAAGTAGTCTGCTGCATGATGTAATGAGATAATTGCCGAACTGGAAGAATTCAGAAGTGCTGGCTGATACATTTTACACTGGTATGAGTCAGTAGCTGCAGCCCTCCTCTACTCACCAAAGATCCTTTGAGAAACTTGTGGGATTGATTTTCATCCAAATGAAGCCTTCTGAAGCATAACAAATGGCGTGCGATTATGTTTTTGTGTGAGTTGCACTTTTTCTCCATGGCCAGATGCTAAGAAAAAGATTCAAACAGATAATTTGTGGTTTGGTAGAAACTCAGTGAAAAAAAAACAAACCTTACATTATATGTGAATTCCAAAAGTGGGATCGCTCTGATCAGTGACCTTTCATCAAAGTTACAATAAAAGCAGAAGAAACGTTAGTTAGTTAGTTAGTTAGCTGGTTAGTTAGTTAAATAGTTAGTTAGTTAGTTAATTCCTTTCCCTTCACAGAGAACGTTTTATAATTGCAGCACCAGCCATGGTGTGATTCTCTCCTTCAGTCTCATTATTTCTACCTGCAAATGAAACAAGGATTATATACACCAGTATTTAATCAATACACCAAATACACCATCACTCATGATGATTATCATTCCAATTTCCGCTTAATGACATGAAACATCATCTGGTATTTCTACAGTAGCCCACAAACGAAGAGGATGTGTCAGGATGAAGTCTCTGGGAGAATTGGTGGGAACACTGTGTACACAACATCTGATTTTATCCAGCCTGCTTCCAGCTTGGCTGCATTGCTCATCTGCACTCCGGCTGTCTGACAAGCCTCAATTTTAGCAGCAGGATAAATGCTGGAGGAGCTGAAGGAAGGCCCTGTAGATTTTATCTGAAACATGCTAAATCAATATCAACCGACAGAGACGCAATGCAGGGTGCCTTGCACATCTCTCTGGCCTATAAGTTATTACCTTTAATTTTCCCACTTACAGTCGGTTCTACAGAAAGCGCGGCTCTCCGGGGCTGCAGACAGCTGACAGACAGACAGGAGATATCCATCAAAGCTAGCAATAACAGAGGGTGGATGTCGTCAGCGGCGGCGCTGGAGCACAGGGAAGCTGATAGTTTGATTAATGCAATCAAAGCTTTTACTGCTCCCGTGTCCGTGTGTGTGTCCGTGTATGTGAACGCAGCGACGTAGCGATGCTGGCCTGGAGAGTATTAGTACAGCAAACATCATCACAACATCTGCTTGGCTCTTTTCTGACAGATGTGTGCTCACTGGCAGACTTGTTTACAGGTTAAAGCTTGATTAGATAACTAGGACGGATAACCTTCCTTTATTACAGCTCTACTTCACATGGGAGGTCGAACAAGAGTGCATTTGTTCAGGTAATTAACATCCATGATCGTCTAATGGAAAAAAACGAAACACAAATTATATTAATAAGTCAGACATGGCTGTTTCAGGTAAAAGGGCATTTCTGTTTGATAGAACCTATAAATCCACTGTTCCACTGCTGCTCCAGCTTCAACCTAGAGGCAAAGCTTAGTCTGAATGTACTGGCAGGCACCGCTGCAGTTATTTTAGTGTTGAAAAAGCATCATGCCAGTGAAACAACTCTTTGAAATATATTTGGATGACACGATACACGTAACCGGTGCCACATTCCTGCAAAAGGCATGTGAACAACGTTGTTTTTATCTGCTGTTGAGACCAACAATCTCCCTCTTCTCTTGAAAAGATGGTAGGGACTTGTGGGGAAAGGTGCCTGGCACATCTCTGGGCACATCGTGTGACGCTGGGAATAAATAAAACACTCCATTGTTGGCATTGCTGCCTAAATCAGTATTTTCTGCACTCAAATAGAATGGAAGTTTCTCTAGCCCCTTTCTTTTTTTTTTTTTACTTTTTTTCCCTCTGTGCTTATTTCTACAGTATAGAAAATAAGAATCAAAATAATGTATTTATGTTAGTATTCCAACCCAGTGCAACACTGAGGCACCTCTGACAGTAGTTACAGCCTCCAGTTTTCAGGATCTGTGGATATTCTGACATTCTTTTCTGCAGATACTCTCCAGCTCTGTCAGGTTGGTTAGGGATCATTAGCAGATATTTTCCGGTTTCCTCAGAGATGTTTGAACGGGTTCAAGTCAGGGTCACGGTGGGCAGTCTGAGGTCCTCAGCACTCCGGATCAGTTTTTCATTAAATATATCGCAGCACTTTGCTCTATTCAGCTTTCCCTGGAGCCTGACCAGTCTCCATATCTCAGCTGCTGGAAAACACCGCCACAGCTTGATGCTGCCGCCGTCAGACTGTGGTGATGGTTGACCTTTGGCCTTCAGGAACCTTCTTCCTTCTGCATACAGGATCTCTGCGGCTCACCACTGGGCCTCTCACTGAGACCATTTTTCCCAGATTACTCAGGTCAGTCAGACAGTCAGAGCTGAGGACAGTCCCGGTTCTTCTTTCATTCTTCCATTTCAGAATGATGGAGCCTACGGTGATCTTGGGAACCTTCAGTGCAGCAGAAATATTTTTGTAGCTTCTCCCAATCTCTGCCTGGATGCAGCCATGTCTCTGAGCTCTGGAGGAAGCTCTTGACCTCAGGGTTTGGTTTTTATGCTTAACTTTCTACATAAAATGTGTTTGGTTATTATAACATAGTTTTAGTTATCAAGTTATCATATCTCACATATGACCTATCACAGCACCATCCCAAAAATATATTGGATTACCCATCGGCAATAATCTCTGATTTGATATTTATTCCTGGATTTTCTGAAAAGCAGCTCTGTCGGTCTGATGATAATAAACTATTGTGCAAGTTTGTGTGTTGCCAACAGCCAAAACAGTTTTGCCAGAGCTTCACTTTCTGTCCAACTCATTGTACTGCAAATAGAAGTAAGTAGAAAGGAATATTGCTGCTTTTCTTCAGAGAATGGCATCCTGGTTAAAATGGCCTTCATTTTAGCCACAGATTCATCTGGTCATAAGATGGTGGGAGCTGGTAAATGAATGGTGGTGCAGTGCCAGCAGCCCTGCTAAATGTACATGTTATTCTAAAGATATTTTTCTGTGAATATTTGTTTGGTACGAGCTTAATGATGTGACATGGAGATGCTTCCGATCACTTACTGGGTGTTACTCATGCATGCTGATTTCATCTTGGTCGATGACGGTGCAAACATTTTTTAACTTTACCAGTGACGGGTGACATTTAAATGACAGTTCAGTCA
Source organism: Arothron firmamentum (assembly GCA_016586285.1). Classification (NCBI taxonomy): domain Eukaryota; kingdom Metazoa; phylum Chordata; class Actinopteri; order Tetraodontiformes; family Tetraodontidae; genus Arothron; species Arothron firmamentum. The sequence goes on from BJFM01000379.1 coordinate 83,913, forward strand.
CTCACACAGATGTTTCTGGGCCTGTAAAGGTCACACAATGCTGAACTGAATGAGGACTGTAATTACTGCTGGAGCCTCATTTCCTTTCATATTTTAACAGCAACCATGCAGAAGAAAAGGCTGCCTAAACACAGGGCTGCCAGAGAAGTCTGAAATCTGAGTTGCGGCCACAGGAAGTGTGGTGGCTTTTCCATTGTTGGTGCATTTTGACTTAATTTATTCTAAAATACAGGTTAGTGCTGCCAGAGCTTGCTGGAACTAGCATTAGCTTGTCAGCCAAATTTGTTGCTGCTAGAGGAGTTCAGGGGTAGAATGATCCTTCTGTAGAAGAGGAGGAAGAAGAGAGGAAGTATACTTCATTTATCCCTCAGAGGGGAAATGACTGTTTCTACACTCTGGTTATTACACACAAGATGCATGCAGTAAATATACTGAATGAACATACACATGTGCAGTGTAAGTTTGATAGTTTTTACTGAAATTAAAAACCACAAATTTGACATTTTTGGGTACAATGTGTATCCAGGTCTGTATAAAACTAGCCCTCACAGATTATAATGTATAATGTAATTAATATGTTAATTTAAAAAATACTTTATCAAATTCTTTACTTGGTGATGTTGGCTTACTTAATTCATTAAAACTAATGATTTAGCACTTTATGATTCTATTCATCGTCATCGTCATCATCATCATCATCATCATCATCATCGTTATTAATGTTAGTTTAATCACTATGCGACGCCCTGTCCCTCTACATCAGGGGTGTGTTATTCAGGATTGCTGGTTGGTCTGCTCCATCTTCTAGGTGCAGCAGAGGTGACACCATCAGCAGCAAATGCGCCACACCTGGGCCGCCAGGTGAGCGTATTTATTCCCACACTGGCTGGCACTCTGATTCCCTCTCACTCCACCAACACTGACTGAGGGAGTCGTCAACATTCTCCTGTTTTCTTTTTTTCCTCTATGTGCTAATAAAACCCCCTGCTTTTGTTTGAATTACATCTTCCCTCCAGTATATAGTTGGAGTCCCTGAGTCAGGCTGGAATAACTCTCAGATTTCTGCTTTTTCATATGACCAGCATATTTAAGTATTGCAATGTCATCTGATTTATCTATGAAAGGATCACATACAACACATCAATCAATTCAAATCAAGAGGATCCTTCACTAATGGTTAGGACCCAAATATCAGCTGTCTCTAGTATTTTTGATTAAACATAAAATCAATGACAATTTTAACAGCTTTTGAATGCAAACACACACACACACACACACACACACACACACACACACACACACACACACACATGCATCTTTTTCTTCATGACAATTCTCCATCTGGCGCTTTCTTACCTTTCTTGTGCTCCACTTTTTCGAGACAGTACTAAATGGTGGGATTCCAATCTTTGCTCTAATCAGACTATCAGACTGACAGACAAGGAGGTTTACATCTGCTGATCCATCCTGCCAGCAGCATCACATTGCAACATCAGAAATTTAGCTGAAAAACAATTTCATGCAAAGAGATGTGGTGAATTTATACAGTTTAAGAGTGCAACTATTTATGTTACTGCCAAGTTTCACCGAAGACTCAGTGAAATGTCCCCAGCGTGAGGTCTGTTAATAATTCAGAGCTTGTATTGAGACGGGAAAATGTGTCTCTGCAGGGAACCATTACAAAACAAAACTGAGGATTAGACACGTGGCATCTTATTTAATTAGGCAAAATGATCTTGGTCACTTATTATATAGTTATTTATTTGGTGCACAGATCACCAGAATCAATAGAAGCAGCAGTCTTACAGGTAATTATGGGATTTCATCAGGTAGTAAAGCTTTAACTATTTTTAGAATATGTTTTTGCATCTATCTTTAATCCAGGAATTAATTTTTAATCCAGGAATTTTCCCAGCTATTCCTCCTTGGCTTCTGTTTTCCAGGGAAAACAATGCACAAGGATTTGCTCTGCTTGTGTGTTCCTGTGCACTGTGTAAGCAGAGGAGACAGTTGGAATTAATATCATATCATGATATCTATATTGTAAATTGTAGTTTTAAAGGTAGTAGTTATTGTTGTTTTATCTATTACTTTGGTACACCGTGGGTCCGAGAGGACTGAAATTTCATCAATGCTGTATGTCGAGCATGTATAGCATATTTGACAATAAAGCTGATGTGACTTGACTAATATCTATTATTATGAGACTGACTCATGTGCTGTGCAGTTTATCCATGAAATAAATGTCCACTTGAGTTGGTGACGAAGGAAATTGCATTTACACGGATGTCATTACTACCCATTTCCCAGTGCGATTGTTTCAGTGTTGCAGGCCATCCCATTTTTTTTTTTCTGTCACACTATTATCCTGAAAAATTATAAATATTGTTGTTCTCACCAGCTATACGACATTCTACAGTCACTGTAATTTAGGATGAAGCAATTCACAATGCAAAAAATGAACGTTTACAGCATGTGTAACTTCTCTGCTCCTTGAACAACCCTCCTGATTTGGAACAAGCGAGTAATCGTTTCAGCCTTGTTCATCCATATTTTTTATCTATAAAATGAAAAAAAAAGACATAATTCTTTGTAAAGTGAGTCATTCAGGGCCAGATCCTGCTGCAGGGGTACGACTATCTGCATTGGATAATGACACCATGTGATCAGCAGTCAGCCTTTTCATTGGCTTATGATGAGAAATTTATGCAGATTTAAATGATGGATTTTGCAAGAGCTGATTGCTACTTGGCACACATTTTCTGTTTGTGCAATTATATAAAAGTAATTATGCAAAGACATAATGACATCAGGCAACGACAGGGGCAGTTAACCCTTTCATCGGCTGTTAAAGGGTAGCAGATGAATTCCTCTATGACTGATGGACTTGTGATCCCTGATGTGATCCATTTCTTTGCTGCATTTCAATTTCCCATTTTCACTTTTACACCTGCGGTGGTGGATGTGCTTCCTCATCCTGCTTAGTCAGCCGGTAAAAATCCCCCTATCTGAGCTGCCATTGACCCTCCTAAGCAAGACATTCTGTATGCAGGATGAGGCCAGATGGGTGTATTGATTGCCTATCAAATTGGTTTGTTAGGAAGACGGAGGGTGGGTGGCATTTTGGAGGAAATGCATCCCACACCAGCTGTGTTCCAGCTGGTGATTCAGCTGATAGCTGATCCGACATGCCCTACTGTTGAAAGAAAAAAAAGAAATAAAAAAATCAGGGTTAAATCTATTTCCACAGCAGAGGTCAACAGCTGCCACTCCTCAGTTGGAAAATCTGGCCGTCTGGGAGAGATTATGAAAGGACACACAGGGATTAATGACCCACAGCAAACTAAGTGAGATCCCAAACCATGAAACCCGAAATGCTATTTATGTTGTTTATTTTTAGGTTGTGGGAAAAAAAAAATACATAAAATGTGTGTTGTGATTTGATTATAATGATTCCATCGTCACATGTAGATACAATAATTCAAGACTGTTTGATTTGTAGCTGGAAGATATTTTAATTTTGATTGTCAGGCAGTGAAACCTCTGAGAACTGTCTGACAAATATTGAAAATGAGAAAGAATGAAACTTCAGGAACAGTGAGGATGCTACAGTAGGAAGGATCCAAGCAGATTATGATTTTTCTAAGAGCAAAGAGGCAGGATTCAATGATTTGTGAGATGAACTACAGAATGTGGAAAAATGTGGCTAAAACACACTTAAAATGTTTATATAAATTTAATTGGGAAAGAATTCGTATAATAATTTATGTGACATGTGTAAGCCATTTACAATTTAATGTTTTATTTATATTAGTAGGTACAGCAGCATCTACTGTATGTGTTCATCACCCTCGCTGATCCCACCCAAGAGAAATCAAAGATTTAAGGGAGAACAATAGAATTAGTAACCCAGCAGCAGCTGCAGCTGGAATCACCCCCC
>BJFM01000379.1:99675-125292 GCA_016586285.1 Arothron firmamentum
AATATTTATTTATTTATTTATTTATTTATTTATTCATTCACCTCTTGTTGCTCTGTGTTCTTTGTAATCTCCTGCTGAGCCTTTAGCCACTCTGCCTGCAGTTTCTCCTGGTCACGCTTATATTTCTCCTGGTTAAACACAAAGCAAGTAGAGAGTTCAGATGACATTCAAATACACCACATGCATAACTACAATGTCTCTGTCTTTTTCTGTCTTCTTCCCTCTCACATACATTCACACAAACTGCTAAATAATTTTTAAAAATTGGGAAAGACAAAATGGACCCCAGGAAATATTTCTAAGTGTACCTATGTGCTTTCAAACCATCCAAAGAGGTGATAAACTAAGAGAACCTTGCTGAGGGCTGGAAAACTCCCCAGCACATTAAAAAAAGCAGGCCGGGTATTTGACAGGGGACTAAAACTGGAGGAGTAACAAGCCTGCCCGGCTGCACCAGCGAGCTGTTCGGACACCTTTGATCTCCTTCTAGAAATAGGCCATTTGAATTCATTGCATTTAAGTTACTTACTAGATTTTCTCCTTATTTGCTATATATTTTTTCTCTTATGTCTTTGTCAAGGATCTTCTGTTATATATTATGAGTTTTCTTTTTTCCTTTACTTTTACAATATAACACAGTCAACTGTTTGTCAGAGCACTTAAACACAGCAGTCTTTGACGAAAGAGATATTTATAGTTTTACTGAAACAGTGTGAGCCCAGCTCTGAAGTTGATTTATTGGTCATTCTGGTTGATGTAGGCCAATTATCAATTAATTTCATGGTATGTGCAAAAAAAAGTAGATTTGATTAACTTAACAGGTGAATAATTTATCTGACTATAGCACATATATTTTATCCAATGTTACCAAGTTACATTTTTCAGATTAAACCTGTATAAATTTAGCAGTACACACTCAGCACCACTATTAAATATCTGACTAGCAAGACTATGCATGTGTGCCTATCTGCACCTGTAGGAGGCGCTCCTGTTCCTTCTGCCATTTCTCTTGTCTTCTTCGCTCCTCTTCTGGGTCCCAGGACCAGCGGCTAGCAGGTGGAATGATGGGAGGCACAAGTATCTGCATAGGGAGGATATGGAGCACAATAACACAAGATTCCAATTTGTGGAAACATCGCTGGGTGGGATTCATGCCATCTTCAACTAGTGGATACATCTGGACCCATGGGTCAAAAAAGTTAGGCCCTTCAAAAGTACAACAACATTAAAGCAACATGCATCTCGATTAAAAGGAATACGAGAATTCAGTCCATATGAGGCTTTGCAACAACCAAAACAGTAAGAATACTACTCACATCTGGCATCGTCGCCTCTGGTCCACCTTGGAAAAAGAAAAAAGGCGGTCCAGTTAATTTTTCTGGCATTCAGAGGCAGACCTTCTGATTGAACTTAACCTCACAGTGGCAACAAATTGTTCTTGCTTATTGGATTTTCCAATAGTTTTCTTGGTACCAAAATGACATTTAAAACCACAGCAGTAATTGATATTTTAAACCACCTCTGTGACACGAAGATCAAATTTGACCCCATTATGATTTATTAATTTCCTCTAATCCAACATTAACCACTTGTTTACATTTCCATGGGAAGTCAGCCCTGAATAGGAAAACCATTTTCCAATAGGAAACCCCCCCCCCCCCCACACACACACACACACCTCAGCAGCATGCATGTGATGTATAACAGTAAGAGTGAAAGGGTAAAGGACAGAAATGCATGCTAAATGAACAACAGGACAGCTTTTAATGCTGTGCGTGGTGAAAGTGCAGCTGGATTAAACCTAAACAGAATAACACTCCACACAACCTCAACATTCAAATATTGGAACACAAATCAGGTACACCACTGCACAGCCTGACATGCTGGGTTTCCCTTCTGAGGACATAAAAAATCTGCTGGAGCCCATCCCAGCTGTCACAGGGTACACCCTGGATAGGTCCCCATCCTATCACAGGGCTAACATAAAGACAGACAACCAAACTCACACTTACAGGCAATTTAGAATGATCAATTCACCTAACAAGCAAGTCTCTGGACTGTGGGAGGAAACCAGAGTGCCCAGAGAAAACCCACATATGCACAGGGAGAACATGCAAACACCACACAGAAAGGCTGGAGCCGAGATTCAAACCCGGAACCTTCTTGCTGTGAGGCGACAGCGCTAACCGCTGCACCACCATGCCGGCCACCATAAAAAATGACCACTTTAAAAACGAGGAGTTGGTTGGATTGCGTTGAGGTTTATGCAGAGAAAACCAGCATGTCAGAGTACCAGTGAGGAACATTCAAAGGTGAGGACGTCACAGCAGACCCAACCCTGTTTACCACAGAGGAAGACCAGAGCACTGACACTGGACCCTGAGCCACCTGAAGGAGTGAAGGATCACAGCACAAGGATTAAGCTCCAACACCAAAGGAGAAGATCCAGGATGGTGCCATGGAAGAATATCATCCATGACAGCCCATCGGTGATTGATACACGACACTGTGATGTTAAAGACGCATGCAACCGAAGGTCTCTCAGAGACCAAAGCACAGAAAAGCCAGGCACCAGATGATGCTGAGGTTATGTTAACTACGAGACAGCCAGCCTTGAGACGGTCAGCACAGATGTATTTGTATATTGATCTATTTTTTACCTGTTTCAAAAAACTCTGACCTCCGTTTTAGGTTTTTCAAAGATATGGATTCTGACTCTACGTGAGAGATGGAAAACAGATTTCAGCGAGCCACAATAAAGGTGAAGACCACATACATATCTGGTCAATGTATTACAATCACACATTTCAAAAAGAAAGTGGCTTTGTTACATCATACATTGGGAAAAGTTATAAATATGAACCGCATGAGAGCAGTGATTGCAGGGAACTAAATAACAACCCTTAATGATGTGCCTTTTTAAGTCATTCCAGGAATAGTTATATGGAGATTATTTCCATAGCCCTTCTGATTGTGTGCCCTGCTTTTTACCTTTGTTCCTCATGCTCAGCGGCTCCTGACGGAATCCTCCATTAACACCACTTGATGCCACATCCTGAGGAGAGACAAAGGCCGGGATGTGTTCATTCGAGAGGCGCAACCTGATCAAACAGCTAGAGTCATTTGAAGTGATTGCGTGTTACTTACGATGACTGTGCGGGTGGGGGGCTCTTTGGACCCCAGTCTATCTGTGGACACGCGTGAGGTGAAATTCAGGCTGGAGTTGACAGGACTCTTGTCTGAGGAACCTAGAAGTATCGGATGATCCGTACTGGTCAGATTGATGGTCTTATGGCTTTTAAATGGCAGGGAAGGCTGATCTCTGTCCCAGTCTGCATGCAGACAATGCAAGGGCAGAAAATAATCATGTGTTTGCACATGACACCATGTTTTGTGCCCGCGTATACATGTGAAACTGCCTTTGACGATGAATAACAATAAAAGAACAGCTCTTTCATATGAAGACCACTACAAAGCAGGGGATAAGGTTGCTGTTCTAGTGTTATTGCAGAGTACAGAAGGTGACAGAGAACCCACCTTCCCCAACCATGCAGCCATTAAACCCACACAGTGTTTCTAACAGGCTCATGATCACTGGCACGTTCGACTGTTTCAACAAATTCTGTGTGTTAGTTTTAGTGAGCTACTCGGGTGGCTTATTATTCCCGTAAGGTGACACTGACACGTTTTGAATCAGTAAGCCTGTTATACTACCACTGTAAAAACAGCACACTCAGAGGACCATGAACCTCAGCAGGACTGGGTTAGTTCTCCACAAGGAAAACACTGCACAGACACAGGAATGCTGGTGAGAGGGAAAAAGACAGGGGAAAGAAGAACCAGAAGAAGAATGAAGAAAAAGGGGAACGTAGAAAAGAGGAGTAGAAAAACACACAGGAGGGAAAAAAAGACAATCCAATGAGGTCAAGACAATAACAATTCTGAAAAAATAAATAAAAATGAAGGTCCTTTAAATGCTTTCATGCCATGATGGTTTCACAATCATTTATGAGCCAATTTAAAGTGTCAGAACTGTTTAGAAGCACATGCAGAATAAGTAATGCTGTCAGTCAAGTTATTCAACCTTAGCTCAATCACACACACACACACACACACACACACACACACACACACACACACACACACACACACACACACACACACACACACACACACACACACACACGTTCATCGTGTGTGTGTGTGCTCATCAACTTACTGTCCTTTCCGTGTCTGCGTATGTCCATGACCAGGCTGCCCTCCTGCAGCGCCTCCTCCATGCAGGATTTCCAGTCTGTGTAGCTCATTTCTGCCACCTGCTGCCTGTTCACCGTCAGCACCTCATCTCCAGGCCGAAGCTGGCACATCTCAGCCTGGCTGCCTGTCCCAGACAAAGACACAGGTCAGTAGCAAAAAAAGCACCCATTTCTGCTTTTAAAGAGATGACTACCTGTTTCTGATGACACAACAGCTCTTATTATTACATCTAAAATGCTAGTCAATGCATGCTTTTAATTTATATATATTTTAATTTATATTTATATATATATTTATACATATATTGTGTTTTATGCTATATAAAACACACAAAGTCATATGAGGAGCTTAAAGTGGGAAAAAGAGTCTCAGGCCAGGCAGAGCTGACCCATATAAACGCTGGCCTACATAGTTCTGGCATCAATGCTGCAATGGACTCGAAACCCCGCTGACAGCAGTGCCTGGATGACTGAGCGCTTGTCTCCAGCCTTTGAAGCTGTACTGTATCTGTGAAATCACCCATCTGATTTGGTGAGAATGAGATGTGACCCGTTTTTTTCTCACTATATTGAAGAACTGGGAATGTGAAACTTGGTATTTTGGCTGATAACCACATGTTAAACTGGGGTCTGAACAAAGCTACACACATTCAAATATGCTTCCTAATTTGAAGGTGTTTCCCTTGACAATGTGTGATTATACCTGCTTGGATGGACGTGACACGAGCCCCAGTTGAATCCCAGACTGCCTGAAAACCAAAGTCTCTGCTGCTGTTGGGTTTCTGGTTCAGGCTGATCCTCATTTCACAGTGGTTCTCCTGAACACCACACATCAGCACAGTGCAGAAATTATTAGTTAGTTATTTGAGCTATTTGGTTAAAAAAATCTGGTACTGACTTCCAGTTCATTTGTTCCTAGCTAATTTGTTTCTTTGTTTGCAGTCTGTGTGTGTGTGTATATATAAATACATACACAGACTGCCAACAAATTAGAAAGGAATTTATATGTATATATGTATATATACAGTATATACAGACACACATACTGTATATATATACGCATATGTATACTGTACATGTATGTGTGTGTGTGTGTGTGTGTGTGTGTGTGTGTGTGTGTGTGTGTGTGTGTGTGTGCGTGCGCATGTGCATCATATTGCTGTGTTGCTTGAATCAATATTAAGCATACTTTGACACTTTCTTTGAGTGAAGCAGGACTGACAGGAGCTTCAGCTTTGACGGGTGGAAGGATAGCCGACATGCTGGTGCTCTTCACTGTGGTCCTGTCTTTTTGAACCTCCTCCTCCTCCTCCTCATCACTGCTGTGGCCTGAGCTGGAGTCAGCCTCGTCCTCAGAGGTCACGAACTGCTGATAACGACGCGGCACCACCGACTTCTTTGAACCATCCGCATCACCGTTGACACGGTTCTGAGAGTCATCCACCTGTCCAAGTAAGTCAGTGTCAACACTGAGGTCTTAAAAGTGGGGATGATGTCAGCAGGAGTTCATTACAAAATATTTCTGACTTCAATATGGACAGAAAATGGATTATTATCTGGTAAATTAATGACCATCTGTCTAAATGTGTATAGAAGTGTTCAGGTTTTCCTGAAATTTACTGTCAGAGTAATGAATAAGAGGCTGTAAATTGTGGTCCCCATACTTTAGTTAGCATGATAAAAACCCAAACTTCCTCCATTATTTAGATGAACCAACTCTCGGGTGACACCAATCTGTCACTGTACATGGAAAACACAACACTATACTTGATGAATTGGTTTCTTGAGACCTCTCCGTGCTGCACCAGTAATGTAGTTGTAGAATGATCTAGTACTCACAGTAAAGGCTCGGGGAAGAGAGGTGATGCGGGACGGCTGGGTCCCGAAAGGCCTTGGCGCTACAACTGACGTTAGACGTGCACCATCCGATCTCTGGTAGCTTTTGGGGAGGGAGGCAGAAACCCGAGACAAGGCAGGAGGGTTGGATTCCATTGAGCTGAGCTGTGGTTGGTATTTAGACTGAGCACCAGAAGAGGGGCCCTCCACCTCAACCTTTGTGCGCAACAATGGTCGGACTGGTTCGGCCACCTTTTGCACTGAGCTAAACGAGGACGCAGCAGTTGTGGTCTTCTCTGTTTTGACTGTTTCACTGTGTGCTGAGCCCAAACTGCTCCGTAATGGTGCTACTGCAGTGGACTGGGAACTGTGGAAAGAGCTGTGTCTGGTAGTGGTGCTTGTGACTTTGTCTCTGCCTACAGGACTGTCCACAATGTCCACTTCCTGTGAGGTGGGAGCGTAAGCAGCCCTGTCTGTGGCTGTGGAGGCAACGGCGGGTTTGTCCTCTTTCAGGGACGGATTGTGGGTTTCAAAGGAATGGTAAGGATCGTCGATAGTGTGACTCCTGGCAGGAAATTTTCGAGGCTGAGGGGAGTCAACAGACCGGTCAAAAACGTCCTCCTCCAGGTAAGACAAAGAACTGAGACGGCCTTTACTTCCTCTGTGGACAAGAGGAAGATAAGAGCTGAATTAGAGAGAAAGTCAAAACTAGGCAGAAGGAAAGCAGGAGGGGGGCATGATTGGATTACACTCAGACAGTGAGTGAACACAACTACCAAATGTCTACTGCACTGAATATGATTGCAAAATTCTCATGCACATTTGTTTTATTAATGAAGAAATGGACAATGAGAGCATATAAAAGAGGGATCAGAAAATAATGAAAGCCTTACCTCTCATCTTGCATCTCCCTGAAGGTCTTAGACCTTCTGTTGTAATTATCGCCGGATGTGATTTGTTCTATCTTCTCCCGTTCCTCTTTCTTCTTTACTATATCTGAATTGACACTCCTGCGCCGGTTCTTCCACTTGCTCAGGTCCTGTACAAAAAGTAAGCCCGGACCAGTTTTATAACAGATTTCATTAGATCATAAAAAGGCTACATTTGAAGGTGTCCTATTTGTGTGCTTTAGGCTCCTCCCGGCTCACCTCCCCTGTGTATTGGGGACTGTGTGACCTAAATGCTGCTTTATAGCTATTATTTTGCCATGGCAATCACCAGACTACTAATCCACAAAGATAATGTATGTGTGGTTGGCATTTTGTTCGCATTAACTTTTCCAAAAAGGGAAGGCAAATCTCAGGTGCTTAAACAGTAAAGCATAAATGTCTGGAAAATAATTTTCCAAAAATAACTCACACCTCCAAGCCAGTCAGAGGTCTGAAGCCTTGTTATATTATTCTTTACTTTCTGTTTCACATGAGGTGCCTCTTATATGTCTTAGGTAATCAAATCAATATAAATTCCCTGAAACAAACCCAGTTTTGTGGGACTGAACACAGTTTTATTTCCAGAGGGCAGTGCTACACAAGACACTGCCTGTCTCCATCTGGCCAGCTCCATTCACACACTCTCCCCACACGCTACCCCCAAAAAAGGAACATTCAACCACTGATCAGTGCAAGTGATCGTCTCTCCATTGGGAAAGAAAAAAGCTGTTCAATCAAAGTCAGAGTGAGCGTAAGCAACTCTTTTTCAGTATTGGTGTATTTTAATCATATACTCACATCTTGCCATTTACTGTCACTCTCCTTTATCTGCTCACGGTACTTCTGCAGCTGTTCATAACGCTTGACGGCAGAGTCTAGCTGGATATCATTTGTCGATTTACTCCTGTGTTAAAAAATAAACAAAAAAGAAATAGAAAACACGTAAAGCTTCACCAAATACCTCTGGTAAGATGGAAGAGATATTTTAGCTTGTTGGCATTGTCAGATTAAAGAAAAAAAGATCCACTGGGGGTTGCATGCACGTGGTTAAAATCCAAAAGACAAAATAATTTCTGCCTTACATCATCCAAGCATGCAGCGCTGATGCTGGGGAGAGAGAAGAAAAAAAAAGCCCTTTAACCTGTAAGAAAGTGTTAGTTTGCAGACACAGCACACGGTTCAGCGGCAATAACCTATGGAGTGATGAATGCGGAGTGAGTTAGCTAAAGGCATCACAGCTTTTCTCATCATGCAGAAGCAAATGCTGTCAGGAAAAAAAAAATGCACTCTTTATTCTCACTTGCCTGCAAAGAGTTACACCTGTTTCATAAACTGCTCTCATTGTAGTGACATGAGCACTCTGTCATAGTTCTCACTGGGGCTATACAGGTTTGGTAGATGACCCAGCATTCTACTAGTAAAGGTATTTTGTTATGCTGCTCTTTCAACAGAGCATTGTGTAACAATGGAACCTGCTGTCCTGCAACCTCTGTCACACTAAGGCTGGCCATATGACCATACAATACCAGGTGTGGTTTGTCAGTAATACCAGCTAGAGGGTGAGAGCAGCAGCATAAAAGCACAGGAACAGCGAGGGCTGACAGTAACGGACCACAGCAAACGCAAATGTGCAACACGCTGGGAGCCCGTATCAACTCACCCATCGATACTCCCTTGCAATTGCCATTCTCTAGGAAACCACAGAGAAGCACAGACAACAAAGTTAGATTTCTCCAGGAGTTTAGGGTCAGTCCTAACTCTGAGACCATCTTGTACTCAGTTCAGTTGTAGGTTCAGCTAATGTATGACTGCTTTTCACTTTCCCAGACTTACAAAAACCTACGGCTTACCTAGTAGACACAGTACCACCTTTATTTTCCCCAACATCTGGCTGGGGAGGTGCGCAGGCATGAGTCTTTGACTAAACAATGATGCCCTTTTTTGACATGCCAACATGATGTCACTGGAAACAGCGTTTTACATATGGATGTGCAGTAAATCCATATGGCTCTGACTCACATTAAGAGGCTGCTTTGTGCATGTCTAGGTATGTTTGGGTTTGCTCATGTGCAAACACTACAGTATAAACAGTGTTTAGGTTGCTAGGGAGTCATGCCTTCTATCAGAACTGTGGGGAATTTCTTTAGGCTTTCATGTCGGAGACAAGACAAAAATAAATTGCTTGTCAGTGCGTTCAGGCTAGTAAATCTGGCTATTACTCAAGCTTCAACCATTACACACACACACACACACACACACACACACACACACACGCACACGCACTACTGCACTTTGCATTTCCCATGTCACTTCGAACTTTCTTCTGCTGAGGAACAGCGTTGTACATGGGTCAGGTTCATGGTATTGCAAGTGTTACTGTGTGAGGTCAACAAATGGCTACTTCAACGCATTCCAGTCCAAGGTCATGGATTTTCCTTGTCATCTTTATTAAGTTTCATTCATTCACACCACTCTGGAAACACTGTCAGCAATGTAGTTTTAAAAGTCACACTTCAAAACAAATGTACACTTTGGCCATCTTCCCATTATTTCTATAAGGTGTAAAATAAATCCCATTGCCTTCATGCATAAAACTATAAACTGCATCAGATCATATATGCCCAATCATTATATTTCTTCCTCAGAAAATGCATTATTCTTTAAAATCTCAAGTCATATCCAACACTTAAAACAAATAAAATTGATGACCTATAATTTAATTAACACGGCAGCTGCAGGAGTCCCCTACCCTTTAATTCATTTATTATATTAAAAATTCACTGGCTGGATCAACAGGCCTCTTCTCTATCAGACATAAAATATTTTCAAGACAAAACTGGCACTTTTTCAGGTTTATAGAAACGATAAAACGTAAACCAGACCTAAAAAGGGATGGCCAGAAAATAGAAAAAACAAAACGGGCACTGTTGGCTAGTTTTGCATCTTTAGAGCAGCCAATCTCTCCACCATAAGCCTCTTTTTATATCTCACTTGACTGGCTTCCCTGATTGCCTGCCATCTCTGCAGATCAGCTTCACAGCAGGAAAGAGTTACTGACGGTGTTAAATGATTGGCTGACGGGCCTGTCAAAGAGGTCTTGCACTCCTCGGAACAATTTCCAAGTTTCCTGATGAGCATGTCGTCTGTTGGTCGGTGTGACTCTTTCTCAACCTGATCCTGGTTACTTGCTGCTGCCCCCTGGGTCAAAGGACATGGGGGACACAGCAGTCTGGCCTTGAGATCAGGAGGCAGGGCCCAAGGTTCTGGGATGGGCATAGGGGCATAGTTGTCAGGGGCTCCAGAGAGTGGTCGCTGCAGCTGAGCCTGCTGTGTTTTCTCCTTACGATAAACCACATCATCCATCTCGATATCAGGGAAATCTCCATCGTCAGGGATCCCGTGCCCGTGTTGCTGTGTGATGATGTTAAGTTGCGGATCCGATGTGCAGAGACGACGTCTGGCAGGAAGTTGCGTTTTTGCCATGGCCAAGTTCATATTGCACTGGAAAGTCAGGGTTCGCCTGGTGAACATGTCATCGTTTTCCAAGTCAGGCACAACGCTCTCGTAATCAAAAGTGTCTGGGGGCTCCGGAGGATCTTTACGCCCAAAGAGGGGCCACCTCTGACATTTCACCAGTCGAGGACCAGAGGTGGGGTCCATGGGGGCAAAAACAAGAGGGGGGGCCTCAAAGAGAGGGGGCTGTATTTTGGGAAGTTGTGGGGGAGAGTGTGCTTGGATATGAGGACTGCAGGGTAGGCAAAAGAAGAGAGAAAGGACAGAGAAGTGATGAGCTCATGCATGGGAACTGGATCAATAAGCAAGAAAAGGGATAGGAATTTTAATTTTTTGATTAAAACGAATCAAAACAGGGTTTTAATTGTCATGAACTAAAAGTTTCCATCATGAAGATGTGGACTGTGTTTACCGGAAGACAACAAATGCTGCATAGTGCTGTGAGGCAACCACAAAAGATTATTTCACAAAGTTTTATGACGCATGTTAGCAAAAAATGTAAAAGTGCATATTTATTTAATTTAATTTACCGTTAGTTATTAGAAAAAGAAAACAAACAAACAAAATAACCCAGCCCATAAGAAATTCAGCCCCAACATTAATACCCAATAAACTCCAGATGCCCTAAAGCATTGCTTCACTCTCACAGTCGTGCAGCTGTATGGACCTTTTCCCCACAATGAGGGTGGTGTGAGCCGCGGCGTCGTGTGTGTGAGCGGGAGAGGTACCAGCAGGCGAGGGGACAGAAGAGAACCAAGGACTGACATCACAGTCTGTATCATCTGAAGAGCCCAACATCTTATCTCTACAGCCGAAGACACCAAAGTGGATGGAGACAGGAAGGTAAAAAAGAAAGAAAGCAAAAGGCAGTGGTAGAAAAATATTAAGTAGAAGGAACCACTCAGAAAAAGCAATTAATGACAGAAGGAAAACAGAAGGTTACATGGGCATGCAGTGATCATTTAAGATTTTTTAATCTATATGTTGATTTACGACAAAGTAAAACATGATCTAAAGTCTTTTTTTTGGCTGCACAACAATCAACAGACCTGAAACCTTGTATCTTCTTGTACCAGGGTCTCCTCTGAGATCCCAGTTTGATCTTCTGTATGTGAAAATCTTCTTCAGGTGTCCATAACTTTGGTAAGAATTGGTCATGACAGTCATTGCCAAAAGGCTGAGATCTGAGGCCCATCTTGCGTGCATACAGATCGTCCTGGATGGGGTCGGCGTAGCCCACCTCATCGTCTTCGTCCTCGGAATCATCGTATACCTCCTTGAAAAGGCTGTCGGTACACACGTTTTTGAGGTGGTCCACCTTCACAGAGCCGCACTTGGGGGGTTGTGTTTCCCCACTGCTGCTCGAGAGAGACAGCCAGTCAAACATGTCAAAAAAAAAAGGGGGTTTCCGCAGCAGTACAGCATGGCAACCACGAAAAAAAGGAGAGCATATGCCTCAAGCACAACAGCAACAGCCACAAATGACACTACGCGAGGATTAGCCAACCAACGTATGCCCAACACCAAATCGCATGAGTTGAGAATTGATTCGCTTAATTATGCCATCAAATAAAACCACTCCTCCAAGCTCATAAAATCCACAAGGAGCTAACGAAGACATGCCGCATATGAAATCTCAAACAAGACACCAACAAACTGAAAGACCTGTTAGTCAGCATACTAGAACCAAAAGCTGTCGCAAACTGAGGGTGAGAAAAACAATCTGCTTTGCTCTCATCAGGCAGACACATCACACGCTTGCTTCACGTTCTCTGACCTGTGGTAGGTCACATTCTGTAGAGGAACACTGGGAGTCATAGTGACCTTAGCCCAGGGGCCACCTTTAACCCCCGATGCATGTCCCATACCCCCGGGACTGGCGGGCACTGCAAAGTTGGTGGGGGTAGCTGGGGAGGGGCTGTGGAAGCGCCTGCTGGCCAGGTCATCCAGGACAAGGTCTGGGTCTGGCCGATCTGCGTCCGAGTCGCTGCCACTGTCATCCTCCAAAGTCCACTGGTGTTGAGGTGTGGGTGTGGCGCTCTGGGAGGGTTGAGTGCTACTGCAGGACTTGGAGGGGAGCCCTGCTTCACTGCTGTTGTCATTCCACAACACAGTTACGTGAAAGACAGCACCAATACACACCCACAACAATGTCACAAACACCAACCACGTTGAGACAAGTCAAAAAACTTTGGAGCAACACAACCTTTGGGACCTATAACTGTAACACTTCTGACCATTTTGCTTTCATGTTTAAAGACCGGTGAGTTGACACGAAAAACAGCTTCAAGTGTTTGCCGCTGTGTGTGTTCTAACAGTACCTGGTGAGCGTGTGGTCGTCCTCATTGGACACGCTGGCCCAGCTGTGGCGACTGTCCTCGTTGCGTTCAGCTCGTTTCTTCCTCAGTGGTGCGGGAATGTAGCCTGAGGATTTATCCTTAGTTGGAAGGAACTGGTTAAAGGTCGTGGTGGACTTGGGGGTGATGGATACCGACCGCCGGTAACTGATATTCTGCGTGTTGTCAGTCATCTTGAAGACAGAGTCTGCCTCGGTGTCACTGCAACAACCTGGAGAGAAGAACACAACAGAAGTGAGGACAGAACCCATACTTACAGTCGCCATCATTTCTGTACCACAGCACACACATTGAAAATGTGGTGAAATACAAACAAGAACATAATTTGTAATTGAGAACAGTTAGGTGCAAATCATACTCCAAACTTACAGACCTAAATGCAATGTAAAACCTCAAACATACACAAAAAGTGTAAAGATGAAATGATCTGTGTTGATACAAAAGTAGAAAAAAACATACAGGAATTTGCTCTTTTAATAAACACTCTAGGCACCAAAAACAGAATTTATGATCTTTCTACAAACTTTCTAAAAACACTGAGTGTGTGTGTGTGTTTGGGGGGGGGGGGCTTTGTTGCATACTCTTTTGTGGCTTTGGTTGAGTAACAGGGGTGCAGGGTTTAGGAGGGAGGTGTCCTCCTTTACAAGCTGGCTGAGGAATGTCTTTCTGTCCTCTTTTATAAGTCAGCATGTCCCGCTCTGCAAAAATGCTTCTGGAATAAACCTGACAGACTTCAGGCTGATACAACATCACCCTTTTTAGGTGACATTATATCAGGTGTCATTTACTGTCAAAGGCATACCACTAGATGGCAACAGGTATTTGTACTAGTTCTGTTCCAGAACAGCTTCCTGTTGATTTTAGACAGATTAAGTTACACAAGATTGTAGCACGAGAATTAAAATACCACACTCTCCTACACTGTAAAAGACATAACCATGCTGGGGATTTTGACCGAGTAGATGTAAATGACATGGCCTACCCTCGCTGCTGCCTTTAATTGTGGTGTCAGATGAGATGCTGTGGGCTTGAGAGCTCAAAGAGTTTAAACTGTCCAGGGAATTGTCTCTCTTGTGCACACCACCTCCTTCTCCTCCTTCTGCTTGTCCTCCTCTCAGATGTTGCAGGTCCTCTCGCTCGGCGTACCAGCTATCTCCAAATCCACTGTCTCGGATGCTGCTGTCTTGCAGACTGGATGTTTCATGCAGAGCCTTTTATGCAGACACAAATACACAGATGTCAAAGCTAGTGTTCACAATTCAACAATCACGCCCACACCTACACCTGTGAATAGGCATGATCATGGGTGAGTGTGTGTGTTTGTGTGTTTATAGGAGGGGGATGAAGTCTGTTGTCACGTACTGTAGACACACACACTACACTGTCTATAAGAACCAATGCATGTTGCAATTGAACTAGAATGATGCCATTGTCTTTTATTCTCTGCATTCAATGTCAAAACAAACGCCGCCTTGTCCCCTGTACCCTGATGACTATGTTTACAGCACAGAAACAATGGAATTGCACGTGAACACATAAGCCAATTTAACCAGCATGGCTGGAGACAAGCAAAAACTTGCCACCCACTTTTCAGATCCGCAATCTACTGACTGCTGCCAGACAAGAAAAGTCCCCAAATTAAAGCCATCTCAACCTTGCGCCACCGCACTTGGCTTATCATAGCATAACACAACGCAGCACTGCAACCAACTACTATTACTGAAAATCCTGGTAGCCTCTTGAATTACAGAGGTCCTGAACAAACCACAACCACCACGCATAAATCCGGCTGAGAGCAAAGTGCCAAGGTCAACACGGAGCCCAGGAGAAATGCAGAAAACAGCCTCCGTCAAGGAAGGTAGGAGAAATTCCCCATGTAACAGTGTGCTGTGCTGTAAGCACGTTCAAAGTGGTCCAGTTGAGGGATTAGATAATTTATATCTTAACATAGTTTTACCGCTCAGTAATTTGAATTCCGGAAGACTTTAAAAGTCTTGTGCGAATAGTCTAAATTCCATAGGGGATACGGACATACACACGCACAAGAGGATTTCATTTATGGTATTTTGGGTTTACATGAGAAAAAATGCATTTGTTTCTGTGCAGCAAAGCTCACAGTGTCCAAAACGATAATTGCCCACTTAAGAGTATTACCTTGTATAGCGCTGTGCCCAATAATCCCTCAAAGGCCTTAAAATTCAGGTAAGGTCCATCATAGGACTGGTCGCACTGAGCTCGTCTACCCAGCCAGTAAATAGTGATCAGCACCTGGAGAGAAGAAAATGAAAGCAGCTGATTACACAAAACATAAATGCCTATCAGAAAAAATGACTGAAAATCATTATTATGAGATAGAAGCGATTGCATCATTAACCAAAACGGTGTTTCCTCTGATTCGTGCAAAGGGCAAGGGATTGTTTTTACAGCTGAATCCTGCAGTGACACCAGGTGATACCAACTAGTGCCATGCGCTTTTGTCCTGGTGCATCTAGAATACACTGTGTGTACACGGACATGAACAGATGCTAGTGCTGCACTTCAGCAAACAATTAATTACTCCATGAGGAACACATAAAATATGATACAGGAAGCTCCAGATGAGACAAAGCAGCCTAGAAAGGCCTTAATTTACATTGTGTGATATTTAAATTGAAGATGTTTATTTTCACTGTACCAGTAAATCCACAAATCTATTTTTTTTAAATATAAAAGAACTGTGACCATGTTCTCTCCTACCTTAAATGTCTGATCTTAAAAATCACATCTGCCAAGTCATTAAATCATGTTATCTTATGCAAGTACAAAAGAGCAGATTGTTCTTATGCATTAGTATGCAACTTATTTGACCTTTATTAAGAGAGTTTTTAGTCACATCACATGAGCACGACAGGCAGATTATGAAATCATCAGATCAAAAAACAATGAATTTAAAAAAAGACTTGCCACTCACATTTTTTAGCCTCCTATTGGTCTCTTGGTCCCTGTAAAGAAAACAGAGGTGTGAGGAGAGAAAATGATGATAAAAGAACAGGGTTCGTGTGTCAGGTTCCCGTGTTGGCACTGAAAGAGCTGGAAAGTGAGAGTACAATCCAGACTGCTGCCAGCCCTGCACTCAGCCACACGCAACACAAAGGCTGAGTGAGAAAACAAACACATTTCAGGGGGAAAAAAAATCATTGTGAGCAACAAAAGATGCTTGTACTTACAAAATTAGGTAGCTGGAAAAAACACTTTAAGTTGGCGGTAGAAAGGAGACGGAACTAATAACTATTAAATTAATAGCAGAACTGCAAACAAGGACCTACTGTGGTTGCAAAGCCCCTTTTCAGCTCCCAATCAGTAATTCACTATTTCTCAAAAATGTTACTTCATTCTTGTTATTGTGAAACCACACAACCCTGACTTATTCATATGTTTATGTCATCCTAAGAAACTGTAGCATCTGTTTAAAATGCAGTGATAAACAGTTTCATAAACAGCATCATAACCATAAGGATGTGAGGAACCCCTCTGCATGCTACACATTCCTGCTATCTCAAGTGGTAATACAAGAGTCACCCATGCCGCCCTGCTCTGGACAACCTGGATTTGTTACAGCCTGTTTCACACACGCGATGTAAGCTGAGCACCTGCTGAGAATGTCATGTGTAAGAGGTTTTACAAGCACATCTGACTTCAGTTCTGCACATTTGGATTTGAATGTCGAGACTTTAAGATGGAGAAAGCAATAAATGAAACTGTATATACAGCAACTTAACAAATTTGACTCCTATATGACACTTACTACTGTATATACCATCAGTGACATCAGTAGCCATCATTTATATCATAATATTTGAGTTATTGTTTAGTTATTTCTGTTTGTGACCTTATGCTGGTTATGAGATGTATTTTGAGGATTTAGTATATCCTCTGCAGAGGTGTTTGTTTTCTACAGTACAGTGGTGGTCCTAGAACTGCAGTAAAGAAACCAAGTATTTCCACCACTGACAGCGTTTTACTGGGTGGAAAGATGCAGATCATTTTTCCCACTGCTCTGCGTCATCTCACACCAGAGACTTCCAACATCCTCATTTGCCAACACTGCAAATTAACATTTACCAATGGGGCATATTGTTAAATTTACAGGGCCAATAAAAACAAAAAGCATGTGAAAAAAATGCCCTCTTTTGTGTGGCTTGGAACACATTCACAAAGACTATAGAGATTATAGCATCTGTAGCCAGATCATGAAGGAAAAGCAGCCGTGTGCCAAACTACAACCACACTGCTTCTCGTAATGCACATTTATAGCTTGTGGCTATCGCTGAAAAGAGGAAGAAACAAATAAAACGACTATTTTCAGGTCCCCTGGGCCTCAGGACCTTGCTGTTATGTATCAAAGTCAGCTGATTCTTGACATGACTGCTTAAAACCACGGACAGTCACACAGGGGTCTGAAACAAAAACAGTTTAGCTGCTGACATCCATATAACATTCCAGCTTTTTCCTCTGGCTTCTTCATGTAATACTGCACCACCACTGAGGTCAAAGTGTGAGACACAACCGATCCTTGACCGGTTACGTCTGATAAATATAGCATCACAACTCTACATTCTTGTGAACAGTTAATCTATTCTAATGGTAACAATAATCTTATAAACAAATGATTATAGAACGTATGTATGCCAAGAAGCAACTAAATTACATACATGGTGGTTTAATGACATATTAAAGTTTATTAAGAGTGAATAATTGTAATGATTTGCCAAATTGCAAAGTGACATTTCTGCACACTGTCAACCTGGAGAAAAAACAATAAACCAAAGAAAAAAAAGTTAAATCTTGAACAAATAACAAACAAGCTCTAAAGTAAATCAACTCAACTCTTAGTCACTCTTCCGTGTGGCAGCTGGCACATAAAATAATGCGAGGATCACCAACAGGATGAAAAATACACAGGTGGGGAACACAGGATGTGTCTCCATCCACGTGTAGCCAAAACAAAGCCAGTAACAAAGCCCCTAAATGAATGGGTGTATGTGTGTAATCAGCAGCATACCTCTGGTGTCTTCGGCTCCCCAGCAGGCTGACACATAACAGCCTTCACGGGTGTTCTCTCAGTCTAATAAGACACACCCAGATGACAACATGCATCTAAAAGTCCTTAAGAAGACGAACCCGCGTCTGTCAGCGTGGTGTTGTGTTCAGCAGAGACACTGCAGCCTCTGTGAGCGATGGAACAGGGCGAGGCTGGCATCTCCTTCCCCGAGTCAAAGACACAACACAACTGTAACCTTCGTGTTGGCTTTTTACAGCGAGGGCCAATTTTGCGACTTAGATATTTTATTGGCCTGCCACTATTATGACTCACTCGGGTGCGCAGTCTTCCCAAAGTTTACGGGGAACAACAGCGCGGTGATGCTGGTGGCATTTCTTCGACGATAAAACACAGGAGGTGCGAAACGCCTTCTTAGTGAACCACACCCAAATGACTAATAGCCAGGACAGTTTTATTTCCTACTCTGCATCATGAAGCCTGCTAATCTTTATAAACATGCAACATTCTGGTAAGACCTCAAATGATCTTGGAAACAACACATTCCTCCAGGCATCTGAAACATTCAGCTTGATCTCCTGCCAAGGAAGGCATTGCATAATCCAAACATAATATTATAGCCAACACACCCTCTGCTCTTTATCTATTGCTGACAAAGGGTCACCAACATTCCTGTAAAGGACAATAAATTTAAATGTACTCCTCAAACTTTTGCACTTTCTTTTTTAGCTTTGTCAATTATTTGCTTCCCAGACAGCAGAGAGACGTTACACCTATCTCAGTGGGGGTCAACCAGCTCTTTTTCTGTTTGTTTTTACTCTATATAACCTAAAACCAACTTTTTACTTCAACTTGTTTGACTTCTTTAACCAAAAACAACAAAACAGATTACAAGACAATTTTTTGGGGATTGATTTCAATAATTCCTGTATAGTAGGGTAATGATTGGCCTAATAATAAAAAATAAAAAAATAAAAAAATGACTACACACCCTTAGTTTCACTGATTAAGTATGTTCATGACAAATGAGACTTGTTCAAATATTCATAGTAGTCAAGGGTGAAATGCTGAGTTCCATGAGTGTGTAATGTAAACGCAGATTTCTGACTCAATGCTGACACACGGCAGCTGATGGTCTCTTAGAAGTCGTGATTCACTGACAGCACTGATATTCACCGTTGCTGCACGGCTATCAGTGATTAAACAGATCCATCATCAGATCAGGAGGGTTGGGGCGGAAGTCACTGCTGATTGAGGGTTCTAGTCAACAACTTCTGGATAATAAGAAATCTCAATAGCACAAATTTCTCTAAGCAACACACACTTAAGAGCTTGACATTTGTGCCTTTCAATGTGTGTGGCTGATAAAGGTCTTTATCATAAAGCAGAGTTCACAATTTATCCTGCCATGCTCTTGTAGCTGACCAAAGGCAATTAGCAAAGCTCAAAGGTCAAACTGAACCAATAACATTTTATGGCCGCAGTGAAAACTCTAGCGTGAATTAAACTATGATTTTCGCATACAGGCTTCAGGGTGGAATAGATATTGGAGTTATTTATGACTTTATTCTAGCACAATGAGAACATTCTCTGTCATCCGTGTAACGTGTTGCGTCAAACACAACTCTAAAAATTCAAAATTATGAATAAGGTATTATAGCATCATAACAAGTGATATGAGGTGAAGTCAATGTAATCTTTTGCCCAAAGAAATAAATAAACCTTCAACCAGAATGCATTTAAACTGAAGCAGCTGATCCTCTTCAGTTGGGTATATAATGTGTTGCTCCTGGAGCAGAGCAGGAAAAGGAACGCACCTGTCAGACTGGCGTTAATGGAGTGGACTTTAGACACACAGCAGGAGAAATGACAGCTGATAGAGGCTACTTTCTCTCTGTTATGAGCTCTCATTTGCCTCTGCCCTCTGATAAGTAGCAATGAAATAAAACCTGCTTGGCTGCTTACAAAATTACCGGTTTTCGGGATTATCTGTGTGCTGACTCTTGCTACAGGCATTAAAAACACTGAAAGAACTATGTGACAGTGTCCATAATGCTCTACTGCAGGCATCATCGCTGCTAAGAATATGATATTTTATTGTTTTTAAGAAGGAGTTTCCATTCAAACTTTTATAAAAGAGACTGGCATATTTAGATTCACCTGCATAACTGAGAACTTTAGGGGTTACAGCTACAATTCAAGACATCAGATGGCTTTTCATTGAAAGGAACCACGGATTACAAATGCAAACCACACTCAAACGTTCGCATTTGCACACACACACACACACACACACACACACACACACACACACACACACACACACACACACACACACACACACACACACACACACACACACACACAGGTGTCCTTTTAGGACAACATGCACAAGGGCTATTAAAAGCTTGTCTTCTCAGTGCTGATACCATTCCAATCTGCCCATCTTGTGAGTGTGACCCCTGGGTCCTAAAATAGGATAGCTGGGCTTCTGTGACCAGAGAAACATTGTGCCCCTTGATTCAACTGAATAGAAAATTCTAACAAGAAATTATTTGATGAGTGATTTCCTGTTATTATCCACAGGTTTCCCCTTTTTGTCATATTTAAGCTAATAAGACAAACGTAATAAAACAAGAGGAAATGTTTGATAATGCAAAGGTCATAAGGTCCATGACTGGATCAACTCTAGATTTTTTATGCAGAGTTATAGATTTGATATTATATGTCTGTTTCTCTGAGCTAGGAAAGGGTTTGTCTGACTGAAATGTTGGCATGTTTATTCAGAGCTCATATTTCTATTTAATTGTAGTACATCTACTATGCATGTGATCCAAACTGGTTTCAACACCTCCCAGGCTGTTACACTTCTAGGGACTCAAATACATAAAACATAAAATTAAGGAGTAAATAATAAGAGCACCTTTAAATAATGTGTTTGCTGCTTTATATTTTCAGTTCGGTTCGTTGCTACTGATGCAGCAGTGATGTTTAGCTACAGAGGATGGACTGAGCTGCCTTTCACTGGTACCTCCTGCAGGCACACCTGTGTAAAAACTGAACAGGTTGTTCAACATACCGCGTACGTCAGGCCGACATCATGGGAGCAATTATTACTTCTCAGATGTGCAGAAAAAGAAGTATGTGCTGTTGTTTTGAATTACACTTGAAGAAAGAGTTTCAACGGGTGCTCACATGCACACACTCGAAACAGCAGCGACGTTTTCAAATTGTATTGTGAATGCCTTGAATGGCTCACAGGAAGAGACTTACAAATATGATCTCAGAGTTGCATTAAATGTTTGCCCTTCCATTTGATTTCTAATGGAGCTCACGACCGACCTCCGTGTGTGATAGCATTCTCAATATTTTAGGAAACCCAGATGATCAGAACTTACTTGACTGTAACTCTGGTGGACAAGTCTTGGAGATCTCCAGGGTGAAAGAGCTGTGCCTCTTTAAGCCCAAGCTTCCCGCAGGCCCTGAGGAAGACGTTAAGGTTGTCCTAGCGTGGGCAAAGAACAAAACAAGGATGAGGTTTGTCCACCGTCTGAGGCAGAGAATAATCAGTCAAGAATTCCCTGGCAGGGACACAGCCTACAACCCAATGCTTCCAAAGTTCATCTCACTAGAGGGCAGACACGGTTGGGGAGGAGCATGCGTGCAGCAAATAAGAAGCGGCCCAGAGCAGAACACACGCAAACACACAAGCTGGTGGGAGAGGCTGCTGCGTGACAGCGGTTGACTGACAGCAGCAAAGCTACCTGTGGGCTGGGTTTTGGGTGGGGACCAAGCCAAAACCAGGAAGCATGACATCAGGATTATACACAAGTCACACACCAGATGGACCAATGCGAATACAAATATGACACACGCAGAAACAGAGCTGATTTCACACCCCGAAACTGCTCCCTCCCATGCACGCCAAGCCCTTTCCATGTGAATACCTGTGATATCTGTGGGGTAGAGGACTATTTTGGAGACACTGGGTTGCTACAAAACACAAGGTCAGGTGACAAAATCTGTTATCCTGAAGCCAGTAGATACAGAAGAGCAGGAACACTGTGTCTGTGTTTCCAGATTTTGTTAAATTTTTTTATCTCTGTAGATGATTTTCATGTAAGTGTTGCTCTGGATAGCAGAAGGACTATTGCTGTAAAAAAAGAACTGTTCATATACAGTATTTTAGCTGGAACATATCTTCATTACTAAAATAAGTGGTTGTAACTTTCCCAGCTGAAATTGTCAGTGCCTTGTTTGTAAGTGTTCCTTCCCACTGGGGGACAGCACTGGCCAGGATGGTTTCATTTAATGACACGTGGCTTTAACATGGGTTGAAATAATAAAGGGCTACTCTGTTCTATATTTGAATACCAAACATGCTTATTAGCAAATTGTAGAGAGAGAAAGTGAGCTGAACTCTTTGTGCAGGAAACTTCTGTCACGGCTTTATTTGTCTCTTAACGGCACATTGTCAGGACG
This sequence comes from Arothron firmamentum, assembly GCA_016586285.1. NCBI lineage: Eukaryota > Metazoa > Chordata > Actinopteri > Tetraodontiformes > Tetraodontidae > Arothron > Arothron firmamentum. Next base: position 122,087 of record BJFM01000379.1, read on the forward strand.
TATCAGTCACCGTGTGCCCCCACAAGCCAAAGTTCGCCAACCCTGACAACTGAGTCAATTCCATTACATTGACTGACGAGCTCATTTGCAAAGTAAGATCTTTTAAGAATGCACAACATCTTATCTGAACTTATCTAGGCTGACAGAAAGTATCTAACATATATGCCAGATTTCACAATATGGCAAATAAGAGTAGCATTCTTCCTCTTGTTTTTTTTTTTTTTTTTTTTTTTTTAAATGACATTTAAGGCAAAATAGTTATTTTTTTTTCCAGCTTTAAATATTTTTTATCTGAAAGAATTTGAGCAATAATAAAAAATAAACTGAGTATTAAGGCAGTGTTCATGTTCCGGGGCTACAAGATCTAATTTTATTAAATGTTGTTTGTTTGACAACACTTCAAAACCACGGTTACCATGGTGCTTCACAAAGGAAAACCGACAAGTCAAACGAAACACTAAAAGGAAGAATATTACAAACTAGTAGCCAGTACAAAGTAACTCACTCTTTGAGTGAGTGACAAGCATTCAAGAGAGTGTGCTGACCTGACTCCCAGGGGGATACTACTAAACAGCCTGAGGCCCGGAACCGTAAATGGACAGACTCTTCACAAGTTTAATGTATGAGGTACAACTTCCAGTCTCTAGTAAAAACCCGAGAGGCCCAAGAGAGGTATAAGTAAGTCACTGACATACTTCTGGAGTCAGACTCAATAATATGTTTAATCTCATATTTAGTTTGTTGAAATGAGTGTAGAACAAAGAACTGGGTAATGATAACGGCTCTGAGGTCTTGGTGAGACTGGGCCAAATACTCAGGGAAGTAAACTTGAGATAAGATTTTGCAGCATTCCAGAGGGCGAAAAAAATGTAATGATGGAAGTTCATATACTAACAAATGAACAAATGATTAAATGGAAGAAAATTATGAGACATCTATAAAATTGTGCCACAACTGTTGCACTGCTCAGCCCAGCCAGACAGACAGAGAATCCTCCCTGATTGAAAAATAGAGCTTGTTAAATATAAGAAAAGCCTGCATTAACACAATCAGCCAATATGAGTATTTAAACTAAAAGAGCATTAAGAATACAAAGAACTCCTTGCTAATGCCGATTCCCAGAACATGCAGAGATAATAATAAAAGAATGTAATTTTGACTTGTGCCTTCATATAATCCTGCTAAATATTCTGTACCCATCCAGCAGCTGCTAATCCTCTCACGCTGACTTGAGGACTTTGAATTAAGCACTTCTAGCTATGAAGTGGAAAGATTGAACTCATAACTTGTTTCATTTGGTACGAAAGGATCCCAGTCCCAGGAAGTCACATTGTGGGGACTCTATTTATACCCCTGCATTCTATGTCTAAGATGGCTGTATGCTACAATTACCCCCGACTGACCCCTGGCAGCGCTTCAAACACCCAGCAATTCAGCAATTTGATTCCTATAACAATAAACTGAGAAGAGATGGAATACTGTTGCCTCTCCCTCAACAGGCCCAATAAAAGACCTTGCTGTACCAACAGGCCGATCCAGTCATAATATGCACCCATACAACAAAAACATAGTAACAAAATATTATCAAATTCCACTCATTGCACAGATGATTGGACATTTGAATGAATACATACGCCCTAAAAGGCTGCTGAAAGTTCTGTTTATCTCAGCCCACTTGTGCCCCAACCCACCATGGAGCTGGTGGGTCTAGGAGCAACCAGTGCAGTGGCAATTACAGTACATTTATGATGGGCAGAGGCCAGTGAAGTTTAACTCAGCTGTCTGCTTCACTGCAAAACTGCTCTCCTCCGACTTGGAGCTGGTTAAAGCAGAACCAGACCTGAACAGTGGTGCCATGACCTAAACCCGCAGCTCAGCAACAGAGAGGGGAGTGTGTTGACATGGGAAGCATTCCCTTGGACACGCGTGAGGCCAAAAATATGACCAGGTCTGGAGCCAGTGTTGCTAAATATTCCATAAAACTGGAGATTTATGCACCCCCACCCCCACCCCACCACCCCCAATTTCCTGGAATTTCTGTCCTGTCTGCACATTTGAGAGGTAAAACCATTCAGACAATACAACAATTACAGTAAAATATTTCTATAAAACATTCCTTTTTCTAACATGTTGTTGAACTGGTAAACACACATGGAATTATCTCCATTAAAGCATTTAAAAGGCCTAACAAAATGAACAACACTTGACTTTAGCAGCAACTCGTTCACCCAGCACAGCCAGGGTGAGCATCGTTTCTCTGCAGGGTTGGCAGGGACCCGATAATCACTGGCCAGCAGGGAGCCTTCTCCTCTGTTGAATAATTTATGATCAGCTGGTTTCAGATTAGTCTGCAGGCCCCAGAAATTCCACACACACGCTGCTGTTGGAGACCAGACTTTACTTCATCAGATCAGCAGGTGCTTGCCTGGATCCACACAGACAGGCAGAGAATTTGATTTGATACACAAACACATCCAAAGCTCCTGCGTGTGGCACCGCAAATACCAGGGCTGACTTTTACAAAACCTCTTCTCCAATGGAAACTTGTCATTGTCCTGCAGACACAGTGACTTAGTGATCACAGCAATAGCTGTTGGCTGGACTCAATTACTCAAATAAGAGAAAACATTGTAACGTATCATCTACTTCTCAAACAACTATGAACAGACCTTTAATGTATAACTTCAGTAGAACTTGTCTGGCATAAAATGTGTAGCAAGCAGCACCTTAAACATAAGGATGCTTTCAGGAGAAACGCTAATTCAGTCGCAGACACAACAGAAGATTACACAAACCAATACAATCCACTTCCAAGCTGCACCACAAACAGTCAAAGTTGTATTTATGAATATAATGAAGATGTTTTTTGCAGCTTGAAGCACACCATAGGGAGCACTTACAAGCACCAAGCCGCTGCACGTTCACTGAGCTTATTAGTGTGGATGGATATGTGGCAGGACAAATCACTGAGGCTTATATTTCCCTCTCTCCTGCAAAATCCTTTCATATGTTAACTCAGCAAATACTACCCAACATGGAAAAATGACTAATGACAGAGTGACTGTGCATGAAGAAAGATGCATTCACGTGCAGTGCTGAAAAAAAAAAAAGGACTTACCAGCCCAGCAATAGGTGTAGGCAGTCTGTTCACCCTTTTGATGGTACCAGGCTTGATCCTGTTGATCACACTGTGAGGGGGAGGGGGG
>BJFM01000379.1:125322-150509 GCA_016586285.1 Arothron firmamentum
AAGAAAGAAAAATTACGGCACAGTGGTAAGGAAGTGAAAGGACTTGACCATTGACGAGACTGAACGAACTAACAAGGAACCAACATAAAGTGTTGCAAAGTCTTAGTGTTGTCTGTTTATGGCTCTGTTTAATGGTGGCCACCTGGTTCCAGTTTAGTAAGTAGCCAGCTCTGCTCCCTGACGTAAACATGTTGGCTACTCCTCTCCCACATTATGCCCACTTCACTGAAATAAGCCCAAACAAACGCTGAGCCACCACATCAGATAAAGTATGAGCAATCAGCAGTTTTTGATGCATTACTCTACATTTTCGATCTACTCTCCTGTCAAGACCTCATCCTTATCTGCAGTGAAAATAAACAGTTAAAAATCAACACTTCTGATAAAGAGTTAGCACTATTAAAGTTGACAAAATCACTATGTAAAAGATTAAGTTGCTATCCTCAAAGACGTGAATCAAATGATGAATGAATCTATAAACCTAATTTTGGTATATTGTATGCATACAATATTGGCATGGAGACCGCTGATTTAGCACAGATGAAAAGAAAGAATGGGAAAGGCATTTGGGTTGAAGTTGGTCATTAAGGGCTAAAACAATAGAAAGCTGTGATGACTTTATCAGATAGCACACAGTTTTGGCTAAGTAGGATATAAACATGTGTGTGACCCATGCTAAACATTCCTTTCCAAGCAGATGTGAGAAGTACAACACAATAGAAATGGATGCTTCTAGTTGTGAGCGATTTAATCAGGCTTCCTCTTCCTCGCTCTGAGAAAACACTGACAGCTTTCTGAGCAAAAATGTGTCTGTTGTTCTCTATGGGAGTAAGGAAACCCTGGAGTTAGCCTGGAGACTGTAGAACGAGGGGCTCTCACTTTGAACCTGTGCCACTATGGGTTCGAGAATTTCTCCTGGTAATTATAGTTTCCTATTGGCTTGTGCAAATTACGCCACTGCTTCTCACCACGGTAACTGTTGGGATACGCATGCATGGTAGGGATATGATAGGACACACAAAAACACATAACCCTGATCTGAGAAAAGCCACGAGCCACAGGAGAGGAGAAGTAGGTGAATCGATGGAAATGCTAATTATGCGTGGACAGATTTTGGTCTCCAACTCATCAAAATATCTGATGGGTTAATGAGAAAGCAAGGTGCCCTGCAGTGGCTTCAGGTGGAGGCTTTTCACTCACTACACAGCTTCTCACAGCTCTCATTAAAGTAAAGATGGTACTCTGATCCTCCACACACCCGTGGCATCTGTCAAACAGATGAGCCGACTCCTAAAATAGATTGTATTTCATATGATTAAATCCCCACACAGAAGGCAGATCTCACTCTGAAAGCCACTGCATGAAGCAGCCTCTACTATCCCGCCACTTTAAGTGGATAACAAACAAACAGCAAGCCAGCGGGAGGTCCGTCTGGGAAATATCAGCAACACTTACACCGGAGTCCAGACCCCGAGGAAAGCAGACTACCGCATGAGTGGCTAGTTGAAGAGAGGTGCCTGACACAGGCGGAGTACTTACTCACACAACAGAATGCCATTCTCCAGCGCAGATCGGAAGTCGTTGCTCCCAAATCTTTTCTTGGTCACTGCCTGTAAAAAAAAAAAAGGGGGGAATGCAAAAAACAGTGAGCAAGTACAGCCAGGGCTGTGTGATGAGCGGAGGCTGTGGTTTACATGCAGGGTGGGAAGGTTGGAGAAGAAAGGTAGGATGTTGAGAACAGTACCAGAGGAAGTCAGAGGTATTTCCTCCAGTTCCTACAGTGTCCCTGGGACATAGTTGAGCAAAGTGCATGTGCACTTTATTCACTGGGAGTTCTGCATCACTTGGGTTCTGAAAGTTAAGCTGCCCAACCCCTCAGAAATATGGGTACATCTGTGTGATTGAGGGAAAACACAGCCCTGCATTATAAATTCATGCCTTTCCCATGATCTCAAACCAACTGCTGCAGGGAGGGAATATGCAGGCAATCATCCACGTACTGAATGTATAACATGCATCCTTACAAACACACACAAAACTACCAAAGTTTTAACCCCAAATTCATCATTGCTTTTGGATACATGGTCATGCAAACAGAATATATAAACATAAATAATTTGCATGAATCTATACAGTAACTGTGTTCTAGTAAGTGTAACATTGACAAGTCCTGTGTGGAAATCTCTATCTTAATGTCCCTGAGGCACAGTACATGTGACTACTCAGCATCTACATTAACAATTGTTGATTCAGTTTTTCACCAGGAGAAGTGACAAAGAGTAAAGAAAACACATGGAAGATTTCATGGTCAAATTGAAAAAAGTCCAAAACCAAACTTTGGACCAAAAGCATCAAGAACCTAGACTTTTTGAATATCAGTCTAAAGATGTTATCTATAGGGGATACTTAAATAAACAGCATTACACAGGCAATTCCAGTATAAATAGCTATTGCTAAATGATAGACATATCTCTATACTCATGACTATAGTGAAAGTGTTATAGCATACTGCCATAATATTTTAGCAAAATACCAAATAGTTCCATATCAATTACAATCACAATGAAGTTAGACGAAATCTGTCAGAAAAACACTGAGTGTTTCCAATGGGCCAGAGGAAGACTTACTAAAGTGTACACATTCAGTAAGACAGTAAGTCAGTTTGCAGAAACCCAGGCGTGTGCGTGCACACTCACACGAGCAAAACGGGTCCAACAGGTCTCACAAAAATATATCAGATGTGGAGCCTTTGCAAGTGTTTGTTCCCTTTTTATTCATGTGGAAAAGGACAAAAGCGGGGACAATTACTGACTTTGCTAAGCACAGGCCATCGTTTGGAAGAGGCTAGGAGAAACCAGGGTAATTACACAGACGGACAGACGCTGGAATACTATTATTATTTTCAAACAAAGCTGTGTTGCACCTTACACCACACCCCAGGTAACCTGAGACGGCCACAGCCTTAAATACCCATCATTCCAACATAAATAGAACACAACGCAGTGATAACTAAGACTAGGATAGCTAAGTTTTAAGTTTTGACTTGTGATGCAGTCATTGTCAACAAGCTCTCTGCATTTGTGTGTGTGTTTTTGTGTGATTGTACAGTGTAACGTAGCTATTGTCTGGAATTTCTCTCTGTGTTTACCAAACACACAAATATCTTTGCCCACCTTCTGGCAGCTGACAAAAATACCATCATAACTAGACAATGGCAACAAAAAACGTGCACCCGAACCGTTTTAATGGCACACACTAATCAGCGAGGTGGTGCACTATGCATATGAAATCCTGACCCCTGCTGTCCATGTACACTGTGACAGTATTCTGGTTGCGGTATTGCAAAAGCAAAGCAGAAAGTGTTTATACCGACTCATCATGGCTGCATGATCAGGAATGTGAAGTTTTATTTAAAATTTCAAATAAAGGGCTAACTTAATTCTTGAAGATTTAATGTGGAACACCTCTACATGTCACATAAATTGACTTTTGCATGCCTCTAGACTACAGAAAAATGGTATTATTATCATTGTGTTTACAGTGATTTTCTAGGGTTAAACAATGCCTTTGCAACAGGAGTTACGTCACTCAAACCCTAGCAGAGAAACTGGCAGTACCTGAACGGAGTTGTCCTGCTTACTGTCATCATTGCATTCATTGTTTTTCAGATCTGTTCTGCTACGCCTGCTCTCTCTTCTGTGGAACCTGCCATGTAGGATAATAGGCCTAATCTGGAACAACTTACTGCCACTCTGTTTTAACCGAGCTTTAAGGCAGGGGAGAGATTTCGAAAAACAGCTCGCCTTGCTATGAACACACACCCTCGCTCCCCTCAAGAATGTGCTGCTGAACGTGTTGAAGAACTCTGACTGAAAGTCACATGAAAGACAAGAGGTGTGGGCCCACGAGTTCACTGACTCTTAAAATGCTCTGATATGTGTGTGTGAGACCAGTGAGAAAAGAATACTGTATTGTCCTGGTGGAGGACAGAGGAATACAGGAGGCTCTCACAGTGACCGCAGCCATCGATTACTCGTGCACAGTGCTGAGATACATCAGAATTCAGGATGTGGGCAGATGCAGACCCTCACCACATCATCGGCTTCCGCCATAGAAGACGGTGTCACCAGAGGGCAACTTCAATATTGTGCAACTTCAGGTACCAAGGAAACTACAGCACTTTAGAAGCTGCAAGTTTCTCCTGCATAAACAAATCAGAATAACACAAGTGCTAAATATCATAAAAAGTAGTAAAGATCCACCTACTTATGCAGCGGTGAACCAAAGGCACTTGTTCAACCGTCAGCGGCGCACTGCAGCATCATCCCTGGCACACCTGTGATCCCTCCCCATATCATTCAAAAGCCCCCCATTACACAAAGTCCCGGGTTTATGTGTGGCCTGTCTTGTTTACTCTGCCAGTGTACCCCCGCCACCCACTCCCCCCCCCCATTAGATATTACAAGTGGTTTAAATGTGCACTGCAGACATCTGACCCACCCACATTTCCAAATGTGTTCCCGATGATGTGTTTGGTAGATGAGGATAACGTAGGCATTCAAGCCCTCATCGACAGTAATATTATTTTCATATAAAGTCTCTGCAGCACTTTGAGTGTTGAAACTATCACTCTGAAAAGCGCTAACAGTCATTTTGAGATGAAATATGACGGAAATCTTGCGTATTTCCTTGATATTGCGGCTCCATTACTAAGAACGCTCAACCAAAAGAAAAGTAGCACCAGGGATAACACTCTCTGGGCAGCATATGTTAAACTAAGCCTGTGCTTGGATTTAGTTTGGACATGTAGATGATTGCCAGCATCTTACTTTTGATATGGATATTTTATGAGGAGGGCAGCATTCTTTGTGGGCTGGATAACTTGTAGTGGTCTGAAAATTTTGATTATTTTCGAAAGCTGGTTTTTAGTAATTTAGCAAATCAGACAAGATGTTGCCTCTAAACAGATATCTATACGTATAAATTGTTATAAACAGAATTATAAACATCGCCACTTGTTCTTGATGGTTCCTGACACTTACAACCTCATCGATGAACTAACAAGAATCTATATTATCCTACTTGGCCCTGTGCGGTGCTGAGGGGAGGCTTTGGCCAGTTCACAACTATGCCAGCGTACAAAAGAGCATGTCCATGTGACAAGCTCCAAATGATGTAGCCAGGATTTAACAATCTGCGAGCTGACCGTGCTCACATGCCACTTCATAAAGCACCGTGAAGTCAAAGGGCCTCGTTAATCATTGAGAGGAGGGGTTCCAGTGGCACCGTACGCCCTGCGAAGGAACCGTCTGCCTGACGTGAGAAGCTCAGCCTCACACCCACCACTTTCACCGGACCCACACCTATTCAACTAGTTCAAGTTTCCTGCTCTGTCGACCAGATCTCCTGAGACCGTGCCCCACCACAACCCTCCAACTACACCACCACAATGGGCCAGTGTGCAAGTGTGAGAAGCTGATGTCACATCACAAGAATTCTGTTTCACCCTTGTGAAATTTAGAGCAATATTTGTTTAGTTGCAGCCAGAGAGCAGCTCTACACCACCCTGGGACAGAGTTTCCAAATGAGGAGGCAGTGTTGCAGTCTGTTGAAGTTGAAATGAAACCAGGAGGTCTGTTTTTTTTAATTACAATTTCTTTTGTTGTTGTTGTTGTTGTTGTTGTTGTTGTTAATAAAGTGTCAGTAAAGAAACTCAGTCAGTCTTACTCTGTGTGTGTGAGATGCTGAAGTTTGGCTCATCAGTAACCGATTATGTTTTTTCTCTGAACAGTACTGTCGATATTTACTACTTGCTTTCAGCTTGAACCCAAAGCCACTGGCAACTATCAATCATGTGTGGGCAGGTTCAGGGAGGGTTAGGTATGCATCAATATGGACTCCAGCTATCAGACTGAAACAGCGTGTATGATACAGTCTGAAACTGGCGAAAGCTGAGATTTGTGACAAAAATGGGGAACAATCAACTGCAGTGAAGTCTGATGCTGTTTTTTTAGACGTGGAGTTTCTTTCTTTCTTTTTTTTAATTGAGTCTGATTTCCTGACCAATGTTGATAAAGGAAAAAAAATGTTACCAGGTATTTTTGAAGAATGCTGACGCTTGAAGAAGAACAAACGACTCAAATAAATCAAATCTACCATTTGCATCATTGGATCATATGCTGCTACAGAAAATAAAAATGAACCAATTAAACCATTGTCTTTAATGTCTTAGACATGAAGTCAAACCTGATGCTCAACTCTGGGAGAGTCACACAACCTGGCCAGATTTGGTTGGAGAGAAAGCGAAAGCTTCTGCTGGGATGAAACTGGTTTATTCTTCGACAAAATCTCACAAAATAGACTGAGTAAACATGTAGAGGGGGAAAAATATGAGCGCTCAGTCATTTTAAGTCACCAATATCTGACGTACCACAAATATCTGGTGGTTGTGGTGAGCATTTCGAAACTCAAGAAGCATCTAAATGAGGGATGAAGTGTCATTAAAACGTCAGATTTAATATTCTGACAGGCTGCACAAGAACTATTTGAAACTAAAGAAATTCACAAAGCGCACAACTCCGTTGATAAAAGTAGGCTGCAAATATTTTCTTTACGGCTAATGTTATTGGAATTCGAATTTCTTTAAGCAACCGAGAATAACATTTTACTCACCTCAATCCATCTCTGCGCCTCCAGGTAGGCTTCGTCGCAGCTGAGAGAGGACTGCTCTCGCCACTCCATCGCCCCAGTATTTATCAGAGCTGCGCAAGTAGATCCAAATCAGTTCGGAATGGCCAACGAGACAAAGATCCAGGGCCACAGACGGCAGCCGCGTCAAACACACACACCGTCAGAAGCTCTGCGAAATAACTCGCCGAGCAGTAAAGAAGCACAGCTTGACTCTAAAAATATGCATCCTTGTTTATTTCCGCCAGCTCATCGGTGGAAATATGCAAGGTGTAACACGAACACAATGCCTTTGCATCACCTTGACGCTTTGCTTACCTGTCCTTTCATCCAACACACCTGTCGAGTTTGTTTCGAAGTACTGTCGTATCGTTTGGGCTCCTCTCCACCCATGCAACAGTAACCGGAGCGACTTTTATGCAGCTCAGATAACTTCCTACACACCAACTTTAAAAAGCCGGAGGCTGAGGCGCCAGGGTTTCCAAAGCGGGTCAGAGGACCACCCACTGGTCACTGAGCGGCTTCCAGGTGAACACAAGCTCGTTTTAGCTCCTCTTTCTGGAGATCATTTTTGTTATCCCTTGCTTTTTCTTCACTTCAGCAGTTACAGTGTGTGCGCAGTCATGCAAAACTGAGCCAAAACCTGGAAGAAAACATTGCGAGAGAAATCAGACAAAACTCACTTGTGCAAGCTGAAGTCCCGCAGGACCAGTTTTTTTTGCCACTTACTTTGAAAATAGCGCTCCTGTAGCGACCCTCAGTGGCGAATACGAAGAACTGCTGTTGTAAAAAGGGAAAAACTGTTTCTTTTTACCTTCATCTTCTAAAATAATGAGATCAGTTTTGCATCCCTGCAGTACATTATGATACTGTTTACGTGATAGATTATTTACAAAATGGCCTGACTTATAAAGAGTGTTTTGCACAACTTTTCCATTTCCATTTCTGATCCTTGTCGGAAAATAACATGATACAAGCTGGTAGAAGGAAATTTCTTTTTTAAGTGGAATCAGAAAAAAATGGGTGTGGAAAATAAAGAGAATGGAATATTGCTGCACTGTTGAATTATAATCATATGATACACGAGTTTTTATGCAGCAGACAATGCAAATTTTACTGTTACAGTACAACATGTACTGCCAGTCACGCCGATCAAAAACACGTTACAAACATGTTTAAAAAAAGAAATTTGACATCACCATTAATTTGGATAACAAATTTTCTGACATCTTATACAGGGATGTAGTTAGCTTTTTATTTAATTTTTCTCAATTGCAGCAGCCATCAGCCCCCCGTTTGAATTTAAAGCCTTACCAAACATTCCTCATTTGAGTTTGATCATGTGGTCAAAAATGATCACTTCACATAAACACAAGAAAACAAAAAAATCTGTGAGGTAAAAAATGCCTGTGTAGTGTTCTCAGAGATATTTGAGCAGTGTGGAACGGAAGATCTTAACAGGATTTACTTTTGGTTGTACACCAGCACTCTGCTGAATCAAACATGTCATCAAACACTGGGCAGATGATTTATAATGGAGAAAAAAAAAAAACATGACTTGAATATGATATCCCTGATAGTTCTTTTAATTACTTGAATTACTTCTTAAGTAATTTGTACATTTTGGAAAGGAAAATCATTTCTGATTAGTAAGCACTTAAGAATTTTTGGCAGTTTGTGTTTCCTTCATTTTGTAGGTTAACAGACTACATAGAGTCCTTGGAGAGGGCAATGATGTTAAAATGAACCTCCTGAGGGTCACGGTCCATGAAAGTCTTACAAACTCCTACAGCGTCCTGCAGCCAGGCAGATCAAGAAAATGTTGTATTAAAAATAAGAATATCAAGATGAATTTTATTTTTTGTCTCATGCTGAACAATTTTACCTCAAGAAATGTGTCCTCTGAGGTTTTTCCATGAACAATAGGGAAAGACTTGCGACCATCTAAGAATGCAGGAACACAAAACAATAACGGTTAAATGCACAGTAATTATAAAGCACCGGTGCAAAATATGACAAAACACTTATGCAAAGCTTTACTCACCCAGTTCATATAGTTGTCCTCCCACATTCACAAAAGCTATGAAATGGAGATTCACTTTTTCATCTAAACTTGGAGCCTGTTGGACAGCAAATAAATATATCATTGTGTTAAACACATACAAAAAAATAAACAAATTTAAAGATTATATGAATAAATAGAAACCTCAGTCTGTCCTTCCTGAGCACTGGATTCATGTGTAACGCGTATACTCTGATAGTGAAAATGGGGGGAAAAAATTAAATTGAAAGATGTTAATATTTATAAATCAGATGCATTCACTCATGGTGACAATAAATATTACACTGAATATTTACATTTGAACATTCTTTGTTATTTATTGCCAGATATATCAGAACTTCAGCACACTTCATTCATTTTGAACATCATGTATATTCACATAATTCATTTTATAGCCTTATTTCTCTTATGGTACTTTTTTAAGTTGATTCTTTTTTTTTTAAAAAAAATCTTATTTTACTTCATGCATGCTTCTTGTTACTCATTTCTGATTCCAATTCTAACACGTGACAATGACACATTACATTTTACTTTTGATGATCAAAGTGGGCCTAATTCAAACTTTAAGATGAAATATCATCTACACTTTTTGGGTTTTCTCACCTCGTCTTCTTCTAGCAAAGCTGCCCTTTCTACTGGGGTCAGTTTAGCGGTTTTTTCAAAAAACTTCATAATAGTAGAGTCAGACTCTGTGAAATGACAACAACATAGAGTGACTGAATTGCATTAATATTAACATTAACTGTTTGGTTTTTAACTCTTTTGCCAGGGCAGAAAAAATATTAAATTAAAAAAAACCTTTACCAGTCAAATCCAGACTGAACTTTTATTTTAAACCAAATGTGGCAATCTTTTATATCACAGCAATGACTTTAAGAAATAAGAACCTACCAAATTCCAGGGATTCCTGGTTATTGGCAAATGCATGAATCAATCCTATTGTTCCACATGCATTGCCAATTGTCTGCTTAACAAAATACACTTCAGGTGACACATGCTGTGGCTGCTGCTTGAGTCTGTCTTCTTCCTCTTGCTTGAAAGCCTCATACTAGAGAGAAGAAAACAAAACGAGACATGCATTCATGATCAACTGTTAAATACAGCATTACATAAAAACACCGTGGATGGAAAGCTGCAAAGCTATAAAATAAGATAATATTACCGTATCCGTCACTGGGAACAGAAGTAGCACGGCACAAACAGGTTTTGGTATCATGCTCAGTATGTCTGGATCCATTCCGTACACATCTACAAACTGCCAGGATGGTTTCATACCCAATCTGTTGCTAAACTAAAACAAAAACCTGAGTGTAAATTGTTATGAAATGCATGGAAAACAACATTAAACTTTGGTTAAAAGACAGGTGAATTTATTTTTCAATACCAAATAATATAACATACAGAAATATTTGTACCATGACAAATGCATAATATAATTCTTTTAATTTAATTATTCTTATAATTATTATAAGAGATTATAAAAAATCTTACAAACTGAAAACATAACGAAGTTATTTAAACTGAATGCCTGTATAGGGTTGCAACTAACGATTATATTAATAATTGATTAGTCGGTCGATTATTTTTCGATTAGTCGATTATTCAACTAAAAACAAAAGCATTTTTAAATTTCCATCCCTTTAATGAAAGCAGAGTATTTAAAGTGCAGTTCACTGCAAACACGTTGCTCATTTCACAGCTGTTAAGTAATAAATAATAAAAACAAAAACCATTTAAACTAACTTTAAGCTAACTTAAGCAAAGTACACAAAAAAAGGCTTTGTGTCTTTGTGTTTCTATGTGACAGGCGTAAAATAAGGCAAGATACCGCTATAATATTTTAATACATAGAACCATAACTACATCACGTTAGTCCAAATACATTTTCAAAACATCTGACGTAAAATCTAACTAGCATTACCTTCACTGCTGTTAAGGCCTACTGCAAATGGCGGTGCCCCCAAATCATCTTACGTCAAATAAATGAAAACGATTAAATACTCACCTTTGTTATGACCTGTAATAAAGAGAAAACAAATTATAATTATATTAATTTAAGTTTAACAAAACGACAACACTGACTTTTGCGTTATGCTTTTTGCTACCTAAAAGTTAGCTAGCAATCACATGATTGTGAATTAACTACAATAAAATATTGTCATTTAATAAGCAGTTATAACACATACTTCGGGATTCGACTCCAGAGGCAACCAACGTGGGGGATCCATTTTGAAGCTCAATTAACTATTATTTTCCTTTTAATTGATAACAGAGACAGATTCACCCAAATCAGTCGCAGAATGCTTCCGCCTTTAGTGGGCGCCCCTTAAGACACGAATAAAGCGTAGGGAAGGTAAAAATTACTGAAACTGCCAAGCAATCACAAATTGGATCCCATCAGGCGACAGAACGTATAAAATGAGCTATATATTTACTTATAACGCTGTTGTTGCCTGCACATATGTTTAGAAATTATGTGTGTGTTTTCCCTTTACTTTTATATCCTTATGATTCACCAAACAATGGACTCTTCCAGAGTTTCTAAAAGCGGGTCCTTCCTATTTCCGCCTCCACCGTGGATACTTAGATAGTCTTAGTTTGTATACTTAAAAAAAAAAAAAAAAAAAAATCTATTACCTCACTAACATATTTTACAGACAGGTAGTTTGTGGGTTTTGAGGTTTTTTTTTTTTTAAATCATTACTTGTGTCTATATACAGTACATATATATTCTCTCAAATCAAACAAAGTAACAACACAAAGAGCAACGCACATGAACTCCAAAGCAGCAGATGGCAGTGTTACGCACTGCGACCACCCGCCAGCTGGCACAAGTAAGACTTCTGGTGCGTTTCCTATTGCGTTTTTTTCTCTCTCGAAAGGAAGTAAAAGCGTTTCAATTTTTGATAATCTACTAAAAGTTATATTATTTTAATCTCTCTGTATGCCAGAAAGTTGCAGCGTTGACAATAACAGCTACTCCTTTTAACAGAAAAACAGCGAAAATGCCACCAACGGAAGACTGTTATGGTGAGTTATCACTTACAGAAGCCAATGTAATAGTTCGAATGTGATAGCAAATGGACAATATCATTGCAGCATCTAAGCAACAACTAGAGAGGAACATGGTAGCTATAGGTAGGTCTGATCTACTTTCTCGTAAATTTGAGGCACATAAACCGTGTTCAGATATACACAAGTTATAACTGCATGGATCAGGTTAGTAACAGATCTTAAAGTAGTTCATCATTCGAATTAGTTTTACAGCTACTTGGATAATTAAGCGCTTGTTTCATTTTGAAGTAGAAAAAAAAATCAATTACTGTAGTCATAACAAGGTTGCTGTGTTTGATGGTCCCACCTTGTGGCATCATAAACCTCTAACATCCGTGATTTAGGGTTTAACAAAGGGATAGAGAACATCTCAAGACTTTCTGCAGAACTGCTGACTGAAACAGTGAGTATCTTTTATCTCTGTATCATTTTTTGACACAGGATGATTCCCCTGCCCTTTGATGTATGAAGATATTTAAATCATATAGAAGCACATCAGATAGAAATGTGGCAAACATCATGTTTACTTTGATTCTTAATGATGACACTGATTTAATCTTTAAACAAGACCTTATTCAAGCTCCTGCTCTTTATACACACACAAAAACTGTGCAGAAGGGTGTCACTTAGCCCGTCTAATACCGATATTCTTAATTTGATGTTCAGTATAAAAACAATTGATTCTCTGTACAAGCTTCACAGGATATGGTGTTGGCACCAGATGATTTAAAAACTTAGTTTTTGTCTCTGCAGTGTCAGCACATTTTGAGTTATCTTCAAGGACAGAGTAAAGGAATAGATTCAGCTGAAATTTCTGATGTGAGTGAATATTCCCTTTGGTTATTCTTTTAATTACTGTTATATATTTCTTCCAACCTTTTTTCTTGTCTGCACAGAGATTTCAAAAAGCTGGAGTCCAATTTGAACAAGATGCTGTAGAGGGCCTTATAAGATTACTCTTGTTGACTTTCAGGTTAGTTTCACTCTATGTAAGACCATAAGTCTGCTTTTCTTTTGCTGCTCGTTGCAGCCACATTTGTGACTGTTATCCTTGGCTACCGCTCTGTAAAATGTCACATTCTTGGGGATGTAAAGCTGAACCCGAGCTAAAATTTGTATGAGCAGGTCGGCTGGGAAAAGCAAGCTTTCTGCAGATGAGCTCATCTCAAGACTTGAAGAAAGCAGCAGTAGGTGGCCCAAAGCTTCCCTTCAGGTGTTGCACAGGTTGTGGAGTGAACGTGGTGCACTGGTTTGTACTCAGCAGGAGGTCCAGGCCATGCTCAGCATCAATCGGGTATGTCCGAGACATTAAAACCTTTTTTAAAAAGAAATCTTTAAACATTTCCTGATGATCTAAGGCAGGGGTCGGGAACCTATGGCTCGCGAGCCAGATGCGGCTCTTTTGATGGTTGCATCTGGCTCGCAGACAAATCTTTAATGATTAAAAAAAAAAAAAAGTTTCGCTAGACTCCTTTGCACATGCGCAAACCGGCGACGGTCACGGGCGACTAGAAAGCCGGTTCACAGTAATTTCAGTGGGAAAGTGGCAAACATACTGTACATGTGTCTGTCTATCTATTTATCTATCAATCGCATAGGCAAAGCAGATGAGGCAGAGACACTGTTCAAGTGGGGTTGCCGTATTTTGCTGTCGAAATTAGCGGCCGATGTGCACATGTGCAAAAGGGTCCGCACAACGGCTTGTCGTGAGATAAGGAAGTAAGCTTCCCTCGTTTTAATCGCGTTGTCACAAACCCTTTTAAGAAGATGGCTAAAAGAAATGCAGCACCAGAAGTCGGTTAATGGTAAGAAATACTCATCATTGATTAGCAACAGCATAACAATGTTATTAAAAAGAATTCAGAGACTTATTGTACTCTAAAAGTGTTGAAATTACATAAAATGCACACATTTACTTGTATTTTTAGTTTTAAACATATTGTGTGGCTCTCATGGAATTACATTTAAAAATATGTGGTGTTCATGGCTCTCTCAGCCAAAAAGGTTCCCGACCCCTGATCTAAGGAAGGAAAAGGTCAGCCAGGTTTATAATTTTTCTCTGTAGATCGTGGATATCCAGTGGAAACTTGGAATTGCATTAAGCTCTGACACGTGTCGATCTCTCAACTCCCCGTACGTGACCATGCTGCTGAAGTTTGTCGAAACTTCTGGACAGATTTGTCAAAGGTCTCTTGAGATGACCATTCCACAGTTCCAGGTCTGCATTTGTTGCTGCGAACCCTGTGTTTTTGTGTTATTACTGCTTTCATTGTTGGATTCCTTTGTTTTTCTTGCAGAACTTTCACAGGCAATTCAGAGAGATTGCAGCTGTTATGGAGACGGTGTGATAGATGAAGCACATTGGAAAACACACAACAGTTATCTGCTGGCTGTCTGAAATGGGTAAACCACATGTTCATTAAAGTAGCACTTCTTATGTCTTACTAATATATGCTGCACACTCAACTGTCACTTGATAAGGTTAATTGAGTAAAAAATGTAGTAAAAGCATAGTAAAAGCATATGACAGCTCATGACCCCTAATGCTGTTTTTCCCCTTACTTAACCCATTATTTAACCACAATCACATCCTGAAACATCTACGTGTGTACAACTTGCATAGACTACCTTTGTCAGCTCAGCCAAATAAAGGAACAGTTGAGTGTAAATTTGTTTAGCTTATATTGGGAAAACGCAGAACAAAGAAAACCTCCATTGTTACAGATCTATCAATTGTGTTTACGTTGTAAAAGTTTGGGACTACATGCTTAAAGGTTCACATACATTTGTTAAGCTCGTGTGTCATGGCAGGCTTATATTCCTAGAATTGTCTCCTCTGTGTTGCATCATGAAAACTGTTTCATTTGTAAATGTATTTTTGCTGCAGTACTGAATCAAGATATTGCAATTTCTGATAAATCTCAATTGAGTATTGAACTTCAGGCAGGTGCCAGAATTAAAAGGATGAACATCCATTAGCATAGAATTTTGAATCGCTTCAAAATAAATTGTTGAAAGTTCAACTTCATTTGTTGACCTTTTTTCTTCGCATAGGCTAGATATCCAGTCTGGATTTGTGAAGATCATTATAAGCTGTAAATTCTGTCCCATTTTTCCCCTTCTTTCACTGCTTTTGTTGTGTATTCACACATTATTGTCTCATTGTAACACAAAAAACATCCTTCTGAGTTCCTTTTCTGAGATATTTGAGATGATTGTTTCATATTCCATTTCTTTTTTTCTTCCAAAGTAAATACAATTCTCCTATTTCTCTCATCTCTGACCCTGTCTTCAGGGCTTTGGGGGTTAAACTCTTCCCCTTTCTCACTTCTAAACATGTTAGTCCTCACTGTGACCAAACAACCACATTTTCATGTGCTTAGATCCAGGTGATGGAAAACATGCTGTGTCTGTGGATACCAGCCCTTGTTTTTGTCTGGAGCAGCTACATAAAAAGGCTATCACAGTGTGAAATGGGGTTTGGAAGCCATTAGAGCTCTTCTGGCTCCTGCCTAAGTGATGAGGTTAAATATGGCAGAGCTCCTATTTTTAGGATAGGTGGAGTGCCTGGAATGGCTTCTGGTGGATGGGAAGACCACTGGAGAGGAAAACACCACAGATCAGACTGACTTTTCCACTTTGAAATTACACAGCCTAAAAACTGCGTTTTGAAAAAGACTTAATAAAGAACTGTGTATTCTTGTGTTTTTCCCTTGTGGAACTTTTACGTTTTACCTGGATAAAAGCAGCAGCTGGAATTACAACTACTATGGGCCCTGAGGACAAGAACCACGTGGGTTGAGGTCCTCCAGACTACCACGGAAGAGTGTTTCCAGTAATTTTGCACGGTGGAAAAGGGAGGAGTTTGCTCCTGTCACGTTTCTCGCAGCAGCTCTGCCCTGCCCACTCCTCCAGCACATGGGATGTTTGGGCGGGTGTCGACGGACTGAGCCGCTCCGCCTCCAAGAGCGCCCTGGAAGAAAGGACCTTCACAGACAGACTGCAGGAAAAGACAGTAAACACGGACTAAATTAACACAGAATTGAGAAATTATTCACGCTGAAACAGAAATACTGGATCGTGACAGCGAACCTCTTAGGCTCCCGGGCTGAGGCTGCGTAATTGCGCCGCCCCGGTCGTGCGCTCAGGAGGACGCAGAGCGCGTCAAAGAAATCTTGATTTCTCAGGACGACTTGTGTTTATACAGAAGCCATCCACAGCCACGTTTTAGCAAGCAGGCTTAGTCGGAACAGGACGGTGCAGGATTGTTCAGCGGTGGACCCACTAGCCATGCAAACAGAGGTGCACCAGCACCGGGAAGCAACCTCTAGATACGCCATTTAGGTGAATTTACTTCAAGTGTTTGAATGGAGGAAGCCCATTTTTGAGAGATTTCGAACAGAACAGCTGATCGCAGGAGCGAGCACATGTTTTGCATATAGGTCAACTTCCACTGTGCGTGTGGAACTGTTGCAGATTCTCCCCTACATCAGCTGGCTTTGGATACAATATTGCATTGCAATCCTTTTTTTTTTTTTTTAATAGAATGATAGACTTTCAACACTTTTAAAACCTAATAATTTGTTAACCCCCGCATCGCCAAAAGTCTCCTGGATCGACATGGAGAGTCTGGTTGAGAAGGACAACAGGAGGTTCGCCTTGACTTACATCGGCTGGTCCACGCTGGACAGGCGGACCACTCTGCCCATGCTGCCGTGGCTGGTGGCTGAGATCCGCAGGAGGAGCGAGAAAGGCGACTGCGGCCCCCTGGTGCAGCCGAGGGAAGTTCAGCTGGTCCTCAACCCCCCCTTCGTCCGCTGCGTCCCCTCCAGCAGCACCAACTCCTCGGTTTTTATTTTTGAACACAAAGCGCAGCTCATCTCTCGCTTCATCCACAACAGCAATGACCTCACGTATTTTGCTTATCTGCTGCGGGGCCAGCCGGACAACCCGGAATCCCAGATGTCCTGTCACGTCTTCAAGGCCTGCGACCCCAACCAGGTAGGCCGGGTTTCATGAGGAAAAACAAACAAACAAACAAACAAACAAACAAACAAACAAACCCTTTATCACCTTTATCCCCTTTAGGTATTGTCTCTCATATCGGAGCTGGATGAGGCAAAGTAAAAACAAGTTTTTGTCCTCAAAACTTTCAGTGTTCTCTGTGTTTTTACACCGATGTCATGAGTCTGAGGCAGTTATGCAATTTCTGTGATGTAAACAGAAGGCTGGTATCTTGAATTTCCCAGCAGTTTAGACAATGTCATCTATTTTCCATATAAACACACATGTTAGATTGGTCTGTGTTTGCTGTGGTATTAAGGATTTAGGTCAGAGAGAGGGACTAATGGAGCAACCAGGATTTTTGGTTATGTTAATCCATCGCTGTGCTCTCCTCTCGAGGTCTTCATACGTCTCCTGTGACAGCAGCTGAGTCAGCACATTTCCACACCGATCAGGGCGCCATTTCTGATTAATACAGTGATTGGAGATTTTAGTGGTTGATCATGCCTGTGTGTGTGTGTGTGTGTGTGTGTGTGTGTGTGTGTGTGTGTGTGTGTGTGTGTGTGTGTGTGTGTGTGTGTGTGTGTGTGTGTGTGTGTGTGTGTGTTTGTGTGTGTGTGTGTGTGTGTGTGTTTGTGTGTGTGTGTGGCTGCCTGAGCTGTCGCAGCTGCTCTGATATGCATCTGTGTGAGTGAACGTCTCTGCTGGTGAATCAGATAGAACCTGATTGTGTCACACCGATTTTTCACCTTCTGTATGAGAAATGCGGACTGGCGCCAGTATAAACACTTGTTTATACTGGCTGGAGGAATCCTTTGCAGCTCATGCTCACAGATGTCCACTTATGCTTACGTGTCTGTATTGATCATTGATGTTTCTGCCTCGTGTCATGTTTCCACAGTCACATGTCTGTCCTAAACTGGATGAAGTCAGTGATTTCAAGGCGGACACAATCTTGAGATCCTTTCAGTGGGCTGAAAAGCATGTAGAACTTAACCCATTGAGCAATATTACCCAACCCAGACTGGTTGGACAGCTAGTGAGCTATAGCAACATGTGAACCACGTGCTGTTCTCTGTTGTCACATCTGAAACGCTGTTGATTATTTAGCAGGTATTTCCTGTACTACAGGCAATCTGGCTTTTGTTGATGTAAATGTCTTAAGAGTAAGTTCAGACAGATCCCTCACATGTGAGGAGGTAAAATTGAATTGTGATATTGATGCCTGGAATGCTAATAAAGCTGTGTATGCACAAGAAGATGTCTTTTAAAGTTTAACACCGATAAATGTGACGCATGCTCGGTTTGTTTAAAAGGTTGTGCAACTAACAGCTAGTTTGACTTTTCACAACTTAAAATACTTCTGCTACATGGTATAAATCTTTGTGGTTATGCCTGAGCCGTCCATTCAGGAATCTATAGACTCTTGGGGGATCCATGACAACCGTCTCTGTCATATTTACCCTAGTAAAACAAACCATAGGGTTGAACAGGCTTCTTAGAGCGGCTCTCATGGAAGCGTGCTTTGGTGGAAAACAGCCTCAGCTCTGTGTCGGTATCGACCACCATCGTCAGTGTCCGTACAGCGCCAACCACGAGTCGGTGCATTCTCTGCCTTTGCTGCGAGTTGGGCCTGGGCCACGGTGGAATTCTCTCACTTTTCCGGTTTATGTGCGTTGTCCATCAGTCAGGGACATGTTTTAACACACACAGTTTGCAGCCAAGTCAGGGCAAGAGTGACAGAAGTGATGTTTGTATGCAAAACTTTTTTAAAAAAAAGACAACCTATAGTCCATGCATTCTTATCTGCATATAACACGTGGTTTTAGTCATGGTAGTTACCTTTTGTCTTTGTCGTTAGTTGAGACATGAACTTTGCAAAAGTGCCCCGTTTTTCCAGCACACAGAAAAGCACTGGGAACATGGTGCCAGAGTTGTAATGAGAAATAAGCTTTGATCATGTGAGCTAAGCTAACTGGACCAGTCCTTGTTATTTGTAAGCATAAAGACCCAGCTATGGTTAGTAATGGGATGGTACTGAACCTCTTCAAAAGGTTTTGAAAATGGTGTTGTTAGTATTTCAGGCAGTTACTATTAAGCTGTTTATACTTCATGTTTGGACTTTATCGCTGTTGTGGTTAATCAGCTCTGAAAGATGCAAAAGAATAAAGTGCCTCTCCTAATGGGGTCAGTTATATGGACTTTTGACATACCCATTTACTGAGAGTAGTCAGGATAGAGCTCAGAAAGGCCAAATCTCTTGTTTGTTTTCATCTAAGCTTTAAATTATCTGGTGTTTATGCAGGCATGTCTCCCAGATTTCAGTCATTATCATCGATGTTGTCAATAAAGCAGGGCATTAATTGGTTAATCTCTCGCAGGAACTCCAGCTCGAGAACTGTTGCGAGTTGGTTGGTGTGTTAAATGTATCTGTAAGTGCCAACTCCTTGAAGAGTTCTGCGTGTCCGTGCCTGTCTTCACTCGTGGAACAAGCACCTTTCACTGGTTCTAGACTATAATGAATTAATCAGATCAAAAGCTGCTTCTGCGTCATCTTACCTATGCAATATTCAGCAGCTCCCTTTAAGCTTAAGGTGGAGTTATTTTTTACTCCAGTGACAAAGTTCAACAGACCAGATGGTACAACTGTCATTGTCAGCCATCAAGGCCTCTGAATCAGCTTGACCTGGTGTTGTTGGTGCTGCCTTAGCAGGGGCTGAACCCTAGATCACACACACTGACCAAAGAGTTCAAATAGGCCCGTCCATCCACTAAATGTCTTGCAAATCTGTGCACAGTCTTTAGAGTTGTTCGTCCATAAAGCATACATACATGCAGTACTTGGAAAAAAAGTTGCATGGGTAAAAATACAACCATAATCTAAGAAGCTGGGTGACACCTTTTGTTTTTCTTTTCATTTCATTTTTCATTTTTCATTTCTTTTCTTGTCAGCTGCCCTTCTCCTTCTACCTTCCTCCTCTGGCCACACCCTGACCCCCATATTTAGTTACATAAGCCCTTCCCAGGTCGCAACTTAAAAAACAGCTATTTGCCCAACAGCCTGCCTGCCGTTCTTATCAGATTTAACAGGATACGTGTGTAAGCCCACTGTTTGTCTTAGGGCTCATTGTCATCGTACACACTATTATTTGTCTGACCTTGCCTCCTTCATTCATTCTCACTTTTACACAAGCATTAGCTCCTGTGTGCCAGAATGACTCTAAAATGCATTAAGTAAGATTTGAATGATTTAAATGGATGATTTGAACATGGTGCATGTGTTGAACACATAGTTGTGTTTGTGTGACCTTCGAGTTTGTGGTTTCCTCCAGCCATCTGTTTTGTCTTCTGCCCTATAGTGTGTGGGAGTTTCCTGGCTCCTTCCTCTCTAGTGTTTGGCCTGTCTTGCCTTATGTAGTCAAATCTTGTTCTGTTTACTTTTAGCATTGCGTTATTTAAAGTGGCAGCATGAGGTCTGGACATGCTGTTTGCTGAGCTGAGTCGTGTTTGGGTGAAACAGAACTGTCAGCTCCAATGGTTTAGGCTTTTGTTTTCTGTTTCTGCCTCATTTTCAAATTTATGTACCAAATGTGTGGGTTGTAAAGACACAACCCAGGGGATTTTGTGTTATGAGGACATTCAGGGTCCAGCGTTACTGCTCAATACTGGTTGGCCAGGATCATCAGTGCTGGGTTATTCCCAATTTATATTCCTGCTATGGTCTGTCAGCGTGTCGCTACGTATAAAAAAAAAATACAAGCGTGAGCAAAACTAAATGATTTAAGACTCATATAAATTCAAATTATACACAGTATGATAATGTATTCATCATCTTAATATGAAAATATTAAGTTAGTGCTCCTGGAAGCCAGCTGCACTAACAATATTAAAATGCAACATCTTACCTTGCTTTACTGTAGCTGGGGTGTGTTGCCACACAACAATTCTCCAACATATGTGATTCCAAAATAGAGTGAGCTGAGCTGAGTCGAGTAGATGCTGAATGCAGATGCTGTCAGACGCTGTCAGTTCTGGACAATGAGGATCCAGAACAATTTAAGTTACAAATCAATGCAGTCTGCATTAGTGTTAATGTCTGAATGTGAAGTGAGGGGTAGTGACCAGTCATTCTTCCTATTGTCTTCATCGTAGCATTTTTTACTGTTTGGTTCCAGCATTTTATTCTCATTTCCATCTTCATACTCTTTATATCTCTTCATTCCATCCTTAAGGTCCCTGAGGTGATTAGCAGAATTCGCCAAGTATCCAAATCTGTCCTAAAGGGAGATGCCAAACCTAAACAGGATGCTGATGAGGCCTTCTATAACTCCCAGAAATTTGAAGTGCTTTACTGTGGCAAGGTAGAAAACACCCCCAACACATTACATATTTCCACACGATGAGGCACCCCTGCTGACTTTGAATGTTAAACTCCAGGTGACAGTGATGCACAAAAAGGCTCCGCCAACCCTCGTCGATGACTGCATCGATAAATTCCATCAGCATGAGGTTGAACGAAAGCGCCTACGTCCCCTCAATGGGCAGCGGGGGTCCATGGAGAATGCCCCTATGGAATTCCTGATTGGAGGGGAAGGAGACAAAGTCCCCCCTCCTCTGAATGAACAAAGAGAAGACTTGGAAAGAGTCGGAGTGGACGAGACTGCAGGAGGTGGGTTCAGACTGATTAATTTCACATAAACTGAGCAAAATTAAAAAAAAACCCAAAAACATACATAAGTGTGAAAAATGAATTTGTTGTATTAAATTCAGGTAAAAGCTTGTGCAGCAGAGGATCTTTTCCTGAGTGCATCCTGGAGGATTCTGGGTTCGAGGAGCCTCAGGAGTTCCGTACACGTTGCAGCAGCCTGGCTGGCAGTCTTCAGAGGAAACCAGGGGAAGGCGTCATCATGGGCCCAACGCGCCGCCGACACTCCAGCGCACCAAATCACGTTCAGCCATCCAATGCAGAAAAGAACCGCACTATGCTCTTTCAGGTGCACACAACAAAAAAGTTGCGCTGTGAAATCGCATGTTTCTTATCTCTGTGTCCAGCTAACTGACTTCTGTGTTGGTGGAACAGTTCAAGATCCAAGAATCCTGTTTTTAATTACAGTAGTTTGCAGTCAGATGGAAGGAATGAACACCGTAAATCATTGGGGGAATGCATATTCTGGGAGTTGTTCTGTGGAAATAATGCAGAATTTACTCATGAAGATTTCATTCAAATGGACTGATGGATGTGTTTTCTTTACATACTCAAAACCATATTTTTTCTTAAAGAACCTGACTCGCATTATCCTACCAAAATTTTCAAAGGTCGTTTATTTCACACCAATGCAAGGACAATGTCGTTTGCTTTTCTCCCTGCATTTATTTCAGCAGCTGATTCACTTGCTGCTGCAAATCATTTTTATGCTTACGTGGTTGACAGTTTTAAAGCGCAGCATAACTCTGCCCTGTGTTGCTGTTACAGTCTGAAGAGGCTGTAACTTTTAAGTAGAAATACTGACCGAGACGCTGCTCCCATAAAAATGTAAGGCCCTCACTTTGTTTAAAAGCATGCAGGCTGCAGATTAAGGCAGCTGCCAATCCCCTGAACCAAGCTCATGAGGCTAAATTTAAAAAGTGGAGCACAGCGCTCAATATGATACCCTTCACAGAAGCTAATTATGAGAAAAAAAATCATTGGTGCAGACTTTTTGACCTTGCCTTTCAGAGCAGAGAGGCCTGATCATTTTTGATATTGAGCAGTTCTCTGAACAGCCACACCCCCTTGTATCGTAATACTGGACATTCTCTTCATCTAAAACATCCATAGATTGTACATGGTGGATGTTTTGTGAGTGTTTATTCACGTCCCTGGTATCGTACATCCTCTGTTCCAGGTTGGACGTTTTGAAGTAAACCTCATAAGTCCTGACAGTAAAACTGTGGTGTTGGAGAAAAACTTCAAGGACATCTCCTCCTGCTGTCAGGTGGGTTTATTTTTACTCCAGATTTCCCGCTCTCATCTGCTTTCCTCTCAATTGTCTTTGCTGCAGTTCAAGATCAAAAGCAGGCTCAGGTTTAGTTTATGCAGATGTCAATTAATCTAATGCATTCCCAGCAATATTTACAGCTCAGCATATTTAGTTTTAGTTCATGAATAAATCTATTGGTAGTCCTATCTTTGTTAAAATGCACATGGTTTTGCATCATTCAATTCATGAAGACAAATGTGAATGTTTTCACTTCCTGTTTGGTTTTTGTATGCCTCTGTCTGTTCTTGAAGACATTTCTATCACTTTCATGCATTTTTTTGTGTGTGTGTGTGTGTTCTCCACAGGGTATCAAGCATTCGGACCACTTTGGTTTCATCTGTCGGGACCAGATTGAGTCTGGTCCCAGCCAGTATGTGTGCTTTGTTTTCCAGTGTGCCAGTGAGTCCCTGGTGAGTCACACAGTTATGAATGTTACTAACTCCATCCTTTTCTTTTGAGCCTGGCGAACCTTTCTGTGCATGTTTGTGTGCGTCAGGTGGACGAGGTGATGCTGACCTTGAAGCAGGCCTTCTCTACAGCAGCAGCTCTACAGAGCGACAAAACAGAGATCCAGCTGTGTGAAGCCTGCCCCATGCATGACCTGCACAAACTCTGTGAGCGGATTGAAGGTGATTCTCACCCTGGGGGACTTGTCTTTGGTGTTATTCATAAACATATTGATGCATGGCGTGCTTCAGAGAGAGAATGAGTTTTCTTATTTCCTCCTCTGTTTCCAGGTCTCTACCCACCCAGAGCAAAGCTAGCCATCCAAAAATATCTCTCCCAGCTCACTGATAATGAGCAGGCTGAGATTTTTGAACGGGTTCAGGTACTGGTTCGCTCAGCTTAGAAAAAACACTGACACTCTTTTCATTTTGGCGTCAGTATCTTATTTTTGGTGGGTATGTGTCTTCGTATGCAGCGATTAAAGCCCAGGTCGGATCAAGAGGAGAATGAGCTGGTGATTTTCCATCTGAGACAGCTCTGCGACACCAAGCAGAAGTCCCATGTTCACATCGGAGAGGTCGGAATCTCAGTTATGGATTTGCTTCTGAGCTTATCTTTGCACAAGTGAATGAGCCACATGCTTACTGATAAAGTAAATACCATTCATTACATTTAACAAAGGCTCGTTCTTTTAGTTAAAGCCACTTAATGTAAGGCACTGCTCTATGATCCTGCACTTGCTTGTGTTTTAAGTGAGCATATTTCACAAAAGTAGCACAGCATGGACAACTCTTTCAATGAATATGTATTTTATAAAAAAAATATATATAAAAAAGTTAAACAAAAAAAAAAGTTAAACAAAATAGTGAAGCTGTATATTAAATTGCACAATCAGCCCAACTGGTTTCTTTTAACCTTTCACAGTTTTTACTGTCTGTAGTTGACACTTTGTCAGAGTTATGGAACCATGTTGCTCACATCAATTCCAAAATGAGCATCTATTTGTCAAAATCAATGACATTTTCTATTCATTAAGATGGATGGTTTATTCTTTTGCCTTGATAAATCAAAAGTGAAAAATACTCAAGATAAACACATTTTAAGCTCCTGAAGTCCATGATATTACATGCAATTTTTGGAAAATAGCAATTGAAGTAGTGTTACATTCCATGACTTGCTGGTTTTGGGGGCATGACATTAAATGATGCATGGTATACCCTGAGGGGTTGTATGTTAAACATTATCAGTCAAATGATAGAGCCAACACCACAGGCACTTCATTATTCTTGGTTAATGCACTTTGCTGCTGTATTCCAGCTCTGAGTTCCTAATAAAACATCTCTGCAGGGGCACTGGTTTGCTATATCTGCCATCACATTTGTCTTACTTTGTTCATTATTCTCACCTGACAGAATGCAGCCAACAGCTCATCAGGAAGCGACTCCTCAGCCAGCGGCAGTCGCTTCAAACTCGATATCCTCAAGAATAAAGCACGCACCTCCCTCACCAGTTCTCTGGAAAACATCTTTGCAAGGGTGGGTGTGAGAAGATATTTTTTTTTATTAGTGATAACACACTCTGTCCTGCCTGTTGCCTGGTTTTAAACCTACTCCTTCCTGTTATTGTGTGCTGTAATGTGCCCTGTCATTCCTCCACCCTAGACAGAGAAAGAGCAGTTATCGCTCTGTTCTGGTTATGTGTCTCTCTCCTTTAGCCCCTTGCTGTTTCTGTGTCATTGTCAGTCAGGGGATTTGGATTGACCCACATCTGCTAGTGAGACTGCAGAGTAATTCCTTTGCAGAGGCATTCAGGCAGCCCAAGATTCCTGCTGCCATCTGTTATTGTTTCACACTGAAACTGCTGACAGGCTTCATTTTAGCCAGCCAAAAATCAAACTAGTCAAGGTTGATTTA
>BJFM01000379.1:150543-164753 GCA_016586285.1 Arothron firmamentum
AAAAAAAAAAAAAAAAAAAGACCCTCCTGTAGCATATTCAGAGCCTCATGCTGTGATATCGCTTCTGTTACCAGGGTGCCAGCCGGATGCGCGGTCGCTTGGGAAGCATGGGAAGCATTGGCAGTTTTGAAAAGGTAAACGTCC
Source organism: Arothron firmamentum (assembly GCA_016586285.1). Classification (NCBI taxonomy): domain Eukaryota; kingdom Metazoa; phylum Chordata; class Actinopteri; order Tetraodontiformes; family Tetraodontidae; genus Arothron; species Arothron firmamentum. Next base: position 150,688 of record BJFM01000379.1, read on the forward strand.
TCGAGGGATGACAGCACCATTCTGCGATGCATTATCTCATTCTGAAAATAAAGCTGCTCTGGCCAAAGAGGGAACAGTCCGGTTGGAAGTGTCTTCATGCAGCACTCCATGAATCATTAAAGGTCGTCGTCACTGCTGTGCAAATTGCTGAACAAGTGTCTGATGAGGTTTCCACTGATAACAACAGCATACATTTGAAAGACAGCCTGTGCACTGTTTAAAAGGAAAACACAAAGATCACTTTATTACTGTATTACTGTATTACTTTATAACAAAACTTTTTACCAACCATAACTTGAGATCATTTATCATTCTTATCAGTCCAGGGCTAATATGATATGTTTCGTATTCCCCATAAGTCACCTGCATCTTGCATGTCGGCATTGTTGAGTTTCCTGGGAATCATCATGCATTTGGAGTCGCTTGAGTTACTAAGCATTAAGATGAGTCCTCATTGTTCTATTAAGTAGACATTGTGGTCAATAGTTTGACCTTGAGGCCCCTGGAAGCCCTGTCTTTGTCAGTTTGTGATGGACAGAATGTCAAAACGTGCATGTATCAACCTGGGGTTTGTGCCAGGATGTTGATGTTCTTGTAGGAAATCCATATCAGGATGTCCAGCAGTTTTGCGTGGTGAGCCGTGCCTGACCTGACTTCCTCTTTGCCCTGTCACGAGACACAGCACAAGTGTCTGATTCACTGATTCTCTGAGCAACTAGTAAAAATCTACGAATTAAACAGTAACTGTAGTGCAGCCTGATGAACAAGTGTGCAACACACACACACACACACACACACACACACACACACACACACACACACACACACACACACACACACACACACACACACACACACACACACACACACACAGGCCCTTTGCCTTCTGAAACTTGAGCAGTGCAGAACATGTCAAGATGCTGTTACTGGCTAGATTATTCTTTATTCATCTGTAGATTATACTGAGATATAAACAGAAATCTCTCTGAAAATGCAGGAAATGGTCTCTGAAAATACAATGGGAGGAGACTGGTGTGATTTCACATAGACCTGCTCCCCTGAGTGTTCTCTCCACCAATGGTGTATGATTGTGTGAATCACAGGACATTGGCCATTAGAATACAATAGATGTGGAAGTACTGAAGGTTGTACTGGCATGGAGCAATGCCGTGTCTGAGAGCTGCGAGTGCATGATTTGAGCTAAAATGGGACGTTCAGTGAGGGTACGGTGGCAAGGTGAGTGCAGCCCAGTCGTGTGAATAATGGAGGCGGTGTTTGTTGTGGTTGTGGATTGTACCAATGTGGTTTAAACACAAGAGACTTGGGGACTTGCCGTTTCTCTCTGCATTTTGTTACATTTGTCCATGCGATTGGAGCAGATCTATATTTGTTCTGTTCAGCAGGATGAGGAATCTCCCGGGCACTCACCTCCAGGTTCCCCTCTTGCTTTTGCTGAAAATGACCTGGAAGATGGCGTCCAGCTCCGCCGGCGGGCCCACACCTTCAGCCACCCACCTGTGAAGAAACGCATCTCCTTCGAGGGCCAGTCAAACAGCCAGAACAAGGCTGCACTGCACAGACAACAATCTTTAAACCCTGAGCTTCTGCAGAGCAGGTAACATCTTAGGTTTGAGAGTTTTGGCCTGAAATGAGGAATGAGGACGGAATATCTCTCTCTTTACTGATGTTATTACATTGTTACTTCATAATTCCTCTTCTGTAGTAATGACTATTTCCTTTTTTAATCTTATGCCAAATGAGTTTAGTGCTATAATAATGTTTATTTAACCTTTGATTTGACACAATATAATCTATTTGCGGCACTTTGATCAGTCCTGAATCTCCCACCTCCTGCTCCATTACTGTTAAACAATAGCGTCACATGTTTCCTGTTACCGTTTTGATCGCTGTGCTCTGAACAGACGCCCCATCTTTTGTGCAAAGTTTGTTGTGCTTATGTATCATTTCATTTGTGAAGCATCTTTTTTTAATTTGTTGACTCGCCCAGTCCCGCGGCTGTCTCCTCAAGAACGCGCAGCGTTTCGGAGAGTGAGTCCTCCTTCAACCTCCCCTCCTCTTTCTCCGCTCCCACTTTCCTGAAAAGCATTTACCAGGGTTCACTGGGCTCACTGAGCTCCCTGGCAGACAGTGGGACCCTGAAGAGGTGAGAGGGGATTCTCAGAGGACCTGCCCCCAAATGCATTAGACCCATATGCATCAGCCAGGGACAGAGGGGACGGGTGGGAGAGTGGGCCCAAACCTTTTAAACCTGAGCTTTTTTGTCCTCGTTCTTCCTGTTTGCCAGCAGCATTTTCTTCATGGTGAAAATGCGCAACACTTTATCCTTTTTTTTCATTTCATTTTTTCCATCTCAATTGGAAAAACTGCACTGACCATTTTGCCATTTTGCTCCGAAGTAGGAGGGGTTGCAAGTAGCCCCCTGCTCTCTTTGCATTTGCATGTAAACTGGAGGCATTTTTGCATGCTGAAACTGCTTTTATCCCGTATCGTTTCTCAGCCGTATTCTGCACCTTTGCCAGCACCTCTTTATGAAATCTTGGGGGGAGCTTTAAGCATCATCCAGACTAGCTCCAACCATGGAACAGGCTGTGGCAGCACCAACCTGACAGGCTCCACTGTGTCTCAATGGTAAAGGTTGATATTTCCATTATGTATGAGACTCGGTGGTGCACACCGGTGTAAATGTCACAACAGGGGGTGCACTTCTCCCGAGAGAGCAGCTTAGTTCTCCTGCCTGCACTTTTGCACTGATAATGCAGCAGAAGGCAGAAATGCTTCTTGTTGCCCCTGATGATGAGTAGGACTTAAAACATTGACTTACCAGGGGTTTTGACTCAAAATATGCTAAAATATTCAATTTATGCTACAGTGCTGTATTTATTGTGATTTTCTTTTTGTCCCCAAAAATGAAAGATAAGATAAAGAGAGCCAAGATTGTTGTACATTTATTCCAGTAATCCACTTCCTTTTCTTGTCCCATTCACATGACTGAGCCTGAACATTTGCTTTCTTAATTCAGGGAAAATATAATGTAGTTCAAAATAATTGGGGGAATTTCTTTTGGTCTTGAGATTTTCTTCCTTTGAATTTGAGTTTCAATAACAATTGGATTGCAGTGTATATATTCTACATGGATCTACCACAACATTAAACCCTAGTACAGATCCTCACAGTCAAGCACTCCATTTTGATTGCTCTCCCTTTAGATGGGACCTTTTATGGTTCATCAGAGGACACATTTGCTACAGTGACTGCATTGTTGCATGTGTTCTTTTCAAGGCTGGAATGTCAACATCTGCAGAGAACTTGAGGATATCAAGTTTGAAGTCAATGCCCCCCCCCCCTTCCATCTAACGAGCATAAATAATGTTCCACATAGCAAATAAGCATGTTTGCACCTCAGCTCTGGCTATTTATGTGGCTGATGTTTGCAGCTATTTCAGCTATTGTTTCTTTTTTCTTAACATGGTATCTGCTGGTTCATTACCAGGGACATTATGTATTTTGAGTAAATTCACCTGATGTTTCTCATCATTTCAGAATGTAGCAGAGTATTTGTAACCTTTCGTTTGGGTGTGTTGAGAGGACAGAAAACCGGTGCATACTGTACATTAGAGGAGTGTTGGTGTAAGGTGATACTGGACTCATTTATAAGGTGTCTGTGACACAGCGGTCCTCTCTTGTAGCAATGGTGAAGGCAGGAAGAGAACCCTTTCTAGCTGCAGTAATGACTCGCTGAGCGGGGGGCTGCCGCCGACCCCACGCAGGGTCTCCTGGAGACAGAAGATCTTTCTCAGGGTTGCATCACCGATGAGCAAATCACCTGCAGCCATGCAACACTCAGGTCTGTTAATACAATTTGACAACTCCAGGCGAGACTAACTAGGATGCATGCGCTCATCTGCCAGCTCTGTATCCGGCATATGGGTTTTTGGTTATATTAAAATTTGTACAAAGCAGCAATTATGATGATTCTTAATAATTAAAGCAATAATGTAATTTTGATAATTTATCATGATAAATTGGGACATTGTTAGTGCCTTTTTTTCCCAGACCACTCTGATGGCCAGGAACTGTTGCCTCTTTCTCCTCGATCAAGAGGTTCAGTTATGGAGCTGTCAAAGCAACTGCTGCCACCTGGGGAGAAGCCCAAGAGGACCTCCGCCGACTACCGGGCCCTCTGGAAGACGGCCATCCACCAGCAGATCATACTGCTGCGCATGGAAAAAGAGAACCAGAGACTGGAGGGTGAGTCATATATGCCCAACAGTTTAAAAACATTCACTCTCTTTGCCACATTCATGATGATTTTGAATAAATTGTCTTTTGGCCTTTGCCTTTTTTTTTTCAAGGTTGCTCTGGTTAAAAATCAGCCCATGCTAGAGTGAATGGTTCAGCTTGTTAAAATATTTTTGTCACTTTTTTACTCTCCTCTCTTGACAATAGCTACATCTTTTTTGTCTTAAATATTTAACTTTTTTTTTTACCACCCTGCCACATGTTGCCAAAAAGGTTTTCAAGAATTAGCTTTTGACACAGTAGGCAGAAACACGCGCGCACACACACACACACACACACACACACACACACACACACACACACACACACACACACACACACACACACACATCCTTGTACTTCTACCTTTGTGAGGACTTTGCATTCCCCAGCCTCCCCTAACCACCCCAACTAGCATCCTAACCCTAACCCTTATCCTAAACTAAACCAAATTCTAATTCCAACCTTAAAACCATGTCTTAACCCTCCAACAGTTGTGAAGTTATGAGGGCCAGCCAAAATGAACAACTCCTTAATAGTTTCGAGGGGATGCATGCATGCACGGAAAGAAATAAACTAAGACATGTAAAACTGTAATCTAAGCTAACGGTTGGAAATGACGCCACCTAACGTCAAAGTGTAATTAATGCACATCTAACTCGTTTGCAAGAAGATCAACTTATATTTTTCCCTATCCTTAAGTTGTCCCTATCCCTCTCACCTACTCTCAAAACCCAATACCCTCAGCAAAATTATCAGGAGTGGAATGAAGTGGAAAGTAGAAAACAGGGGCCATTTGGCATAAATAAATGCAAAATAATGCAAAAGACATTTTTGCAGTAAATATGCATGAATCAACCCTCCTAGCCTAACTAAACATTAGGCAGAAATATATAACATCCATACCAGTAGGATAAGCTAAAGGTTGTTTTTCTTTTTAGCTCTAATACTGTTTTATACCAACATACATTTTTTCCTTTGTGTGTTACTATGACACCATTGATGGTCTGAGGACCTATCTCTGAATAACCATTTTCTTTAGAAGGTAAGAGTGTTTAAAGCGCAATATACAATTAAAAGGTATAGGTCTTTGCATGATTTGGGGTGTTATATTTATTAAAATTAGCAAAATTTGTTTGCATGACCATGTAGAATCACACTTTGCTCTGCTTCTTTGCTTTTATTTATTCCTCTCCACTGCATTTGTGTAGCGGGGCCTTCAGCATTAACATTTTGGTTATTATGTGGATATATTGGCTTTTTTCCCCTCCATCCTAGGCTTACAGAGAAAGCTTGAAAAGCAATCGGGGAGCTCAGACCTCCGCCAAGCAGCTCATTTCCCCCACATATTGTGACTTGCACTTGTAGTATAGGAAATATACTGTATATAGGCAGTAGTGATACAGGATTGCATGACACCTGTTCCATGGCCTATTATCAACATTTCCTGGAAATTTTATTAAAATACATTCATAACTTTTCGAGTTATTTTGCTCACAAACACACAGACAGATAAATGCCGGCTGTCACATAACCTCCTTGGCGGAGGTAACTTGTACTATAGGCGGGGAGGGACTATATTCATACTTAAGGCTGTCCTGTGGTGTTTTTTTCAGCAAAATGTAACTCTTCAGTGACAAACGGATTTTAAGTAGGTTTTGCCATTCATGTCTGTGTATACAGTATATGTACTTGCATTCTGTGATTGGTTGTCTGGCAGCGAGCCGAGATGAACTGCACATACGCAAGATGAAACTGAACTATCAGGAAGTGGGCCAGTGCCCCAAAGATGCTCAGGCACTGTGGGAGAGAAAACTTACAGCCCCGGGCAGAACAACCGTTCAGCAGGACAAGAAGGAGTTATATCATGCACTCTGCCAAGGTGAATTGTGTGTACGTGGGTGCGTGTGTACATTAGTTTGCTTACCTACATAAGTGTCTTGTATACGAAGCAATGTTTTTCCTTTATGTGCAGGTGTTCCCAAGAACAGACGTGGAGATGTTTGGTTGCTTCTTTCCCATCAGCATCGGCTCCGCCACAGGTTGCCCCAGCGTCTGCATGCCCCGGACATACCCTATCATGATTTGCTCAAACAGCTCACCGCGCAGCAACATGCGATTCTGGTGGATCTAGGTGCGAAGGCTTGTGAAATCAAAAGAAATCTGAATAGTATCATTCCCCAAAAATAATAGTATCATTAAGAAAATGTATGGTGATGATCATCTTTCCTTGTGCTCAGGCCGGACCTTCCCCACCCACCAGTACTTCTCAGCCCAGCTGGGTGCAGGGCAGCTTTCCCTCTATAACCTCCTTAAAGCTTATTCTTTGCTGGATACAGAGGTACGTGCGGAGATCTTGTTTCCTATGCATCACTGCAGGAAGATCAGGGTGTGGTGAACAGCACTGTTGTCGTTGGCGCCACATAATCCGTTCTTGTTCCACCACCAAGGTCGGTTACTGTCAGGGGATCAGCTTTGTAGCCGGCGTGCTGCTGCTGCACATGAGTGAGGAGCAGGCCTTTGACATGCTGAAGTTCCTCATGTATGACCTGGGCATCAGGCAGCAGTACAAACCAGACATGATCTCTCTGCAGGTGAGTGCACGGACACCTCACAGCTATATCCTGCTGAACAAAACTTTATCTTTAATCGACACCAATACCACCCTGTCCCACTGAACTACTGCCCCCACCAGATCTGCAACTCAACTATATCCCCTTAACTCAAGATCTGTTTTTTTGTCTGTTGTTTACATGAAAAGCGGCATTCTTTTAATAGGTAGTTACAGCAAACAGTAGTCAATTGTCCCCACCTTACTACACAGAACACCTACATACCTCCCCTGTCAGCTTTAGTTACATTTCAACTGTCCTGGTTGGGGCAAGAGCATCAGCAGGTATTGTAATGTTTAATCCACATTCAGTAACCAATTAGCCGAGCAGTGTCCTGCCAGATCGCTCTGCGCTGTGGGTTTTTTTCTCTTTTTTTTCTCTTTTTTTTGACTGCATTGCACAGAAAGAGGAAAGTTGTGCTGTCTTGCCTTGTGAAGTGCGCTGGTTCAGTGGAGGAGGGGGGCTGAAAGGTATTTCTTGTCTATTTTGTAACGACCAGGAAATCGAAAGACTTCTCTTTCTGTCTGCTGTTCGTGTCACACGTAAAGCATCTAGTAGGTTTGATTCAAGTCACAGCGAGTCTTTAAACCTCAAAACCTGCTCAGATTAAGGAGGTTTTTTTTGGGTGAGAGTTTATTGCAAGTCATTTATCCTTCCCACTGATCCTCACAGATCAATCCAGCATGTTTTGACTCGTGCCTTTCTTTCTTTAAATGTGTGTCCCAATGCTTTCACATGTTCTCCATGTCATCCTAGATTCAGATGTACCAGCTCTCCAGACTGCTACATGACTATCACCGTGAGTTGTACAATCACCTTGAGGATCACGAGATCAGCCCAAGCCTTTACGCAGCACCGTGGTTCCTCACGCTCTTTGCCTCACAATTCCCACTCAGCTTTGTGTCACGTGTTTTTGGTACAAATACTTTTTTTTTTTAACAGACACATTCATATTGTTCAAACAGTACTATTTTCTCATGAAAGCATATTTAGTTGTGTCCATGCTGCTTCTCTTTCAGATTTCGTATTCATCCAAGGGACAGGAGTGATATTTAAAGTGGCGCTCTGTCTACTAAGCAGCCATGAGGGGGAGATAATGGAATGTGACAGCTTTGAGAGCATTGTGGACTATTTAAAATCTACACTTCCTGCCCTCAGTCAGTCACAGATGGAACAGACCATTGCAAAGGTATAAGCTGCATCTAAAATGTAGATGTATGAAATACTTTTCCAAGCTTCCTTAAAAGAAAATGTAAAATTTGTGCCAAAGTTTTGTCAAGTCATGACATGTTAATGATCAAGGATCTTCCTGCAGTAACAAACAGGTGTCACATTTCCTCACACCTGCCAGCCACAGTGATTTTGATATTTAAAGTGTTCGTTTCCCTCATACAGAGGTTTTTGGATCCTTCCTTTCTCACTCGTATCACAGGCATGTCTCACACTTTTTCAAAGCTAATATTCAAAATTAAGCACTGCACAGTTCTCAGGGTGTGGCTGTCAGCAGCCTGTCAAGTTCACAGAGTTCAGGTCAATCGTAATGCAATTGACACAGTCAAAACTATACTCTGCTTGTTAGTCTGAGTTTGAGATAAAAAGTTCCGTGTATGCCTTTACATAGTTTTCATCCTATCGTTTTCATCATCTTACATGTACGTAGCATACGTAATTTATAATACATTGCAATACATTACAATACATAATAATAATATATTTCTGAGTAGGGTGGTTCAATTTTGAATTTCTGGCCTTGTTTTTATATGTGTTAGAAAATTTGAATATGATTTGTATTCATATTCTGAAGTTGATCCTGTGATCTTCTAAAGTATCAATAATCTCATAGACTCACTTGTTTATTAGGTCGAGGAAATGGACATCTCCAAACAGTTGCATGCGTATGAAGTGGAGTACCATGTCCTGCAAGATGAGATGTTAGATACAGGTGCCATGGTGGACGACACTGATCGTCTTGACAAGCTGGAAAAGACAAACATGCAGCTAAAAAAGCAAAACATGGACCTGCTGGAAAAACTTCAGGTGAGGAAATAAATGATCCTTGTTTAATCTGAGTGCAATTGCAGACCTTTTTAAGTAGTAATTTTTACTACTTAAATAATTGGTGAAAAGGGAAATTTATATTTTGGTATGTGTTTTTAGCTGTTGTTGCCTTCTATTGTGGCTATTGCTTTGAAAATACAGTAATTTGAAATCCACCGCCTGTAGGTGGCAGTAAAACACAGGAGGAAAATAAAAAGGAAAAACCAATAGCCAAAGGAACTCTTTTTTTTTTTCCCTGCACGCTCTCCAAAATATATACTTTCATACACATACAGTTTTGAATAATTCAATCTCATGGTTTAAATATAAAGAAGTTAATTTAGCCATTTAAGCTTTATTATAACAAAACACTTTTTGTGAAAATCTCAAAAAACATAGACAACATTCATAAAAGAAAGTAAGAAACCGATACCTCGGCAACCATCTGTGTCTGTGCACTTTTGTTGCTGATGTTTGATATCATCACACACAGCACTTAGGCCTCAGGAAGATGATACACATGATACAAGTTTCACCACACTAAAATGCTGAAGTAGAATGAATTCATTCATTTTAGCCTAGTTTACCATCTTTCAGAACACAGTGCATACATCTTCAGCTCGGCTTTACAGTGGAGTATGTACAATTCATTTCAGATGGTCTGTTCCAGACAAAACAGTGAAGGCCTTCAAAGAAATGTTGACCCAGAGCCCTTCGCTATTCGCAGCCTGTGTCTGCCCTCCGTTTAACTCTGTTTTTACATAATATCCTGCATTTCATGTCTGCTTACTCCAGGCTGCGAAGCAGAAGATTCAGTCGCTGGAGACGAGTGTGGAGAACTTCCTTTCTCGGGAGAGCAAAATGAAACACATGATTCGCTCCTTGGAGCAGGAGAAGACAGCTTACCAGAAGACCATTGAACGCATGCGCTCATGCCTTCCCTCTGACACTCAGACAGATGTGGAGATGACCCAGATCAAAACTGGTCCCAACGGGAAAGCCAAAACTGCAGCCAAAAAGCCCTGACGGCAACCGGGGGCTGGCTGCACTGCTTTGCAGACTCTGGAGCGAAGAACTTCACTTTAGCGAAATGGAAGCCGGCCGCCATTGTTATATAGCTTTACAAATTTGCTCCACTTTTTCGAATGTGTTATGGACGGATTAAACACGTCCAAACTATATGGTAAAAATCTCTGGCATGTCAGCTCATAATGTAGGGGTGGGAGGATGTTTGCAGCTATAATAGCTACCAGACTGTTCCTGTCTGCACATCAGAGCCGCCGCAGCTCTTCTGCTTTGTTGAAGGTGCCATCTGAATGAGCATTCTTCTCTATTGTGGTCTTCACATTTGAGAAATATGTCTTTCTGAATGGTTTTGAGCAGCACCTGATTACCTTTACATCAATTTCAGTATGCTGGTGGGGGGTGGGGGGACACACAGTAAACAGACAGATGCCACATGACAAACAATCACTTTGGACTCCAGGTTAAACTTAAACCCATTGCCAATGTGTGTCATTCAACAGCTGACAACCCAAAACCCCACTGTTTTTATGAAACTTATTGCTTTGTTATGTTATTTCTTCTATTCGCTTGTGTTTCTTGTGAACCGCCTTCACGTGAGATATATTGAGTAACTGCTCTTGTTGCGTTTGAGGGGGAAGTTCTTCTTCCAGAACGCAGACAGGATGTGAGGTTCTCTGCCTCCTCGGTTTCCTGTGTGACTGACCGCAGTGTCTAGTTTTCAGACACCGGCTGAGTTCACACTCGGAGGGAGGTAGTGAAAAACAAGGAGGGGAGGCTTGCATGTGCACCACATGTACAGTCTTCTGATGAGGTAATCGGCTCAGCTCCGAACTTACAGCAACACGTACCTGGAGTTGCACTGTAGCACTGCAAACTGGAATGATCAGCCATGCTCCAAGAGCTTAGAGCGAGAAGCTTCAAGGCAGTTCACTTTCCTTTTGATCCCCCTGATACAGTCCTATGCAGACAGTAACACACAGCCTCTGTATATAGGCTGTCACATACACAGAGGCTGTTCAGCAATCTGACTGGATTACCCAGGCAGACAGTTCAAATGAGTTGACAGAGTTGTCCCTGGTTCCAGTTTTGTTTTATGCCACCTCCGTGTCTGACTCACCACTGCTATACTGCTAGAATGCTACTAATGGAGGAAAAAAAGAGTTCTGGGCTTCATTTTTCTGCCACAGAACACCTCAAGAATACAATCAAGATAATGTCCATGAAAACAAGACCTTACTTTCCGTCCTTGTAAACAAGCTGCAACAATGCTTTTTCTTGTCTATTTCTGTGTTATTGTTGAACTTCATTTTATTGTCACATATCCTTCGACCCATCATGGGGTCTGTGTATCGGTTTATTCTCAGATGCCCAGTTCATGTGCCTACATGTGCAAACATGTCACAGAAGCTATTTAAAGTTCAAAGACTGATGCATCCCTGCCTTAGTTTGAAAAACCGTTTTTGCTGACCGGGGTGATTCAGTACAGGCTGGTTGTTTCACACACAACCAACCTGTAAAAGGTATCACCAGAGGACTAACAAAGGAAAGTATTTGAAGTTTAGTGCTGCCTGGATGGGTAGCATAGGTTCTTCTTTTAGAATAGTTTGCTTAATGTGCTTTTATTTTATAATTCAATGCTTAACCAAAGATGTGCTTGAATCCATGCAGAATCAATCTTTATCTAGCTGCAGTGTGTTGTATGCTGGAAAAACACTGTGCAGGTTTCTGTTAAGACTAAAGCTTGAAGGTATGAGCACAAACACCTCACAGACTTGTTTACCAAATCATGTCTTACTCCTGAGTGCCAAAAGTTAACCACAACCTTTTCTCCAACAGTCACAGTGTGTTCGTGCCCATCTTTGTGAAGGGTCTGTTTTACATCACGTTTAAATAATAGACTTGCTATTTTGCTATCAACACGAGGGCTACACACAAAGAGACTGTCATACGTTCTTGAATAAATCTAACCTTGCCTTGTTTTCTGTATGCTTGCATCCCAGTCTCTTCAAGTTCTCATAAGAAAATCATTTCTTTACTCCTCTGCAGGTGCGTGCGCCCAAGCTGAAGCAGTCGCGGTGTATTATTGGTGTCTGTTCTTGCGTAAAAGGCCAAAGTAGACTTTGACATTCTATTTAAAGATGTTTCGGTTTTCTTTCAGTGCAAGTCGTCCAAAAAAGAAAACAAGTATTATACTTTAACTTGTTCGACCAGGTGTGGGTGTGCTCGCCCTGACTCATATCATCAAAAGATGGTTTAACACTGGGATTTAACCCGTCTTGTGATGGCATGAGTCTTTGGGTCATCGGTTTCAGCTGGGATGGAGAAACTTTTAACACGTTAACAAAAACTGTAATAAGAAAAGGATATGATTAAAGAAAATGGTACCGTTGTTTATGCAGCTATAAGCTACACTGATACATTTTTCTGTCAATTTCTCCTGATTGTAACTCTTATAGCTCACTGATAGAATGTGGCGTGCTCTGACAGGCGGAGAGAGGCTCGGAACGAGACCAGTCATTGTTTTTGTGGGAGGGTCTCTCCCAGAAAGACTGCTGAGTGCCGCTCTGATCGCCCTCTGTCAAGCCTGGAGCTCGTCACACATAAGACACACAAATGCTGCCAAACAGGAGCCTATCACACACTAAACAAAAGAGGCCACATTCCTGGCGTATTCCCACACGAGGTTACATCCTGCAGCAGGGGAAGAATGGGATGCTGGGAATTCACTGGGGATCTGCTGAGAAGGACACTTCCTCCGCCGAAGGTCTTATCAGCTCTGTTTATGTTTTTTCCTTTTCTCTTCCCTTCCACACTATTTTCATCTTTCTATCCATTTATACCTCCCAGTTCCACTGTCAGTATCCCTCCCAGTGGAATTATGAATCTTGATCTGAAGGTCTGGTTTAATATTTACTGTATTGTGACACTTATTTCACATGATATGACAAGTATCCTGGCACAGAAACAACCGGTGGCTGTTGTTCCCAGGCAATCCTCTGCTGTATTTGTGTGTGGTTTTGTGTGCGTTTGTGTGTGCGTGTGCGCGTGTATTAAGGGCATTACACCTCAGTATTAGCTAAAAGGGAAGAGTAAGTCAACAGTGGGAGCGAGTCGCAATGATAGAGAGAATGGAAGAGGGAAAGTGGAGGAGGAGAAGGTTAGAAAGGGTCCTCCTGCCTTATATGGGAATTTGCACAGCGCGACTTGTGGTGGGGTCTAAAACCTGGAGTTCTTTCTTCAGGAAACGCAGCACAACCCAGCCACAAGTAAGATGTGTTACCTCATTTTTCCTGCAGGGTTATGTGCGATTCAAACCAATAGTTTGGTTCCGAGGCATAAACGCAAGCAACTGCAACAGCAAAGTCTGGATTCCAACAGCGGTTGACTGGACTTACAGTTGCTGACAGAGAATGGAGGAGTTATTGAATTTAGAGCACGGAGATAAAGGTGATGAGCGATGCTTTCAGCATAGAGCAGAGAACAGCTGGAGGGGTGGAGAAGAGACTCAGGTGGGCTCAGTCTGGTCCAGAGAGAGGAGGTGGCTCCCCTGGGGCCAGGAACACACACTCGCACAAACATTTTAGCACATCTCATACTTAAGGCATGTCTTTATTTCTCCATCCCTCTATCCCCCCGGAACGCAAGAACACCAGCTGCTCCAGCTCTTACTTTTTCTCTCCACAGCTACAAAGTAAATCCTCTGCTAACAGCCATGGCTTCCAATCAGCTATCCAAACTGCACAAGCATGCAATTCAACACACAGCACCAGCACACTGACATGTTTTAGTTAGTGCAGTGACAGATTTGCTTCCTACGAAGTGTTTTTCTCCCCCTGTGCATGTCATGGATGGAGCTGCCAGAGGGCTTTATGGTAAATGACCAGACCTTGAAACAACAGAAGGAAGTGTGCAATAATAGGGGCACAGAATTAAAAAACACACACACACACACACGTATGCACACTATTCCAGCCATCAACAGCAGGTAGATCTATGAACGTCGCCTGGAGAATCCTATGATTAATGATTTGTCTGTCACTGTGAGCCTTTTTCATTTTGTTTCATGCAGGAGACACTCTTCCTTTTCTACCC
>BJFM01000379.1:194239-205145 GCA_016586285.1 Arothron firmamentum
CCCCCCCCCCCCCCCCACACACACACACACATACACACACTTCCCTTCCTCCCCACTGAACACCCCCAGCCCCCACCCCTGCCGATCCTTTTGTTGCAGCCCTGCCACTGCCAGCAACATCCCTGTGCTCTTCACAAGACCCCACACCCTCTTCCTCAACAGTTCCTTATATATGGTCCGGTAGGTCTGGCCCCTGTGACACAGATGCACCCAGTAGCTCTGGGCATTTGATACCAGAAACAAACTGGTGAGGGCATGTGAGTGTGTGGTGTGGGAGAATTTGAGTCTCACTCAATTACTCAGATGAAGGCTTGTTTCAATTCACCGGAGAATATTCTGTGGTCATTTTTAATGATGATTAAATAGTAATTATTTGTGGAACACATGTCTGTACCTTTATAACTCCAAACAAGGAAGTGATATTTGCAACAAGTGCCCTGACATTTGATGAGCGCCATATTTGGTGAAACACACATGAAACTTTAAATGGGTGAAACGTCAAAGTTGTACACTTTTTGAATGTTATGGTCTTAGGTCTTTGAATTGTTTTAAGTGGATTTATGAATTCGGCTGAACGGTCTTTGCTTATGAGATACTTTAGAAACTATACATACAGTACCACCAAAAACAGCTCTGATTACATGTTAGTTTTTCCCGATCGATCTCAAGTAAGACTTTCAGGGAAATTAATAATAATAAGATAAAAAACAAAAATCAAAATTGTTTGACCCTACAAAAGATTTATTGGTATAAGATATGAATGTTTACCAGTTTTGATAAAAAAATCCATCTATTCTATTTTGACTTCGGTCCAGATTGTGTAACCACATTAGAAGATACATGAACGAACCTAGGGTTATTCAGTTCATCCTTGCATTGAAATGTGCTCAGTATTTCAGTTATATTACAAGTAAATTATAGAGGTCATCTTAGTTTGTGAGGGAATGATGAATTCAATGTAAATCAACACCAACATTTATTTTTTGTGTTTTGCTGTGGTCTTTGTTGTGTGTCCACTAATAAAATTTACCTTTCAACAAATGTATCTGAACAGTTAAGATGTCACTGGTGTCCGAGGTGTATATATATATATCTAGCTTGGTTGAGGATGGTATATTCTTCCTCTACAGCTACCAACTCCAGCAGCAGGTAGCTGATAGGTGAACTCGCAGAGATAGTGGACCTGAGGCCATCTGAGGTGGCTGTGTGGTGGCCATCAGATCGCACTTTAAAATGCATTAATGGCCATGTGCAAGTGCAAATAAAAAACACAGATTGCTGGCCTGAATGTTCACCCTTGTCCCCTTACCCTTTTTTGAGGGGATTTGTGGGGATGGGAGGGCCAGTTGGAGAGAGAAATGAGATGCTTCAACACTCCACTGCCCTTCTCTTTCAGTCCAACTCCCCCACACACCTGGGATGGCCATTTCATTTCAGAGTACAGCAAATGGAAAGGTGATCTTAATCTACCCTGTTTGCCTGTAACTCCCTTCCTCTCTCCATCTCCCACACACAGTTTTTCGCTGCTGATGGACAGAGCGCTGCCGGTTGCCGATTGCAGACATAAGGGTTTCTTACGTGGAAAAACTCTTTTTTTCAAGTTCTCTCTTCTGTTGTTTCATCGTTTTGCTTTATTGGAGTATTTTGTTTTTGTGATTGGCAGCACCTGGAAAAGCCATTTGAGAAAGTATTTCAGTCTCTCTCTTGGTTTGCTGTGCAGTTCAGTTCCATTAGCTCCTTATTGTTTGGCTTCTCTCACTGCTGTCAGTGCTTTAATCACTGCAGTCACAGGTCAAGCTATGCAATGACTATTGATTTCCTATGAATAGCCTGGTGCAAACCAGTTCATTAGGAATGTGAACACAAACCACTGGATTACCTGGACTCTAGCCACACTGGGAAAGATTGTTGTTTTCCCCGCAATATTCTGGCGCCCTGCCGTGCAAAATGTAAATAAATTATTATTATTATTATTTATTTATTTTTTTTACCAACAGAGCTGTCTTAATTCAGCAATGTAAAGTCAAGGGAGTTTCTGCTGACTTTTCAAAAAACAATTCTAGAAGAAAATAATGTATTTCCTTCCAAGATGGGGAAAACAAGAAAAATGATGGTCATCTCGAGAAGTACAAACCTCACCTTCTGTCTCTCTTAGTTTACTCTTTTCTTTGCTTTTACTCTTGGCTTGAGGCTGGGCTGAAGCTGCAACTCCACCCGCCCAGCCGTTACTATGGCAACACTATCTGGGCCTACCAAGACCTGAAGCCGAAGGACATCCTGGACAACAATACAATAGCAGCACAGCCAGGGTACCTGAGGGACTTAGACCTGAGAGGCGAGATCTGGGGGGGTTGTAGATTTACTAAATCCTCCCGCTTTCTCTACCACCCTCACACACAAACTCAGTCAGGATTAGCCTTTTGCTTGAAATGAAGTGGAACAATGTGTGGTATTGAACAATTCCTCAGTTTTGTTTTGTTTTTTCTAAATAAATGTATTAACAGAGACAGTTTTGATCAAATTTTGATCAGTGGATTTACAGGTGAACAGTACATTTTGATAACAGGATTAGCTCAATAAATGTACATTCAGATCAGTCTGGCATGTACATTCTATAGTGCTGGCTCTTTTTTTCTCTCTCTCTGTCTCTGCACCAAAGTGGCCAGGGTGGTTACAGTACTAATTCAGAGGATCGGGCCACACATTCTGCTGCTGGTGCCAGTGATGTACAGCAATATGGAGGCTCAGAGTCTGTTTGCCGAACTTACATTCCTCCATGTGCTGCTGATAAAATAATAAGAGGGTTACCTCAGGTTGGCCCCAGCGGGGAGATACAGAACAGCATTGTTGTCACTGGTTTCTCTGTTAAAGCCACACGCAGTGCTGAGGCACTCTTTATTACTGCCCCCTTTCCAATATCATACAGGCAGCATCAAGGAAGGTGTGCTTTTGCCTGTGATTGCAGGAGATGATCCATGATATTGTGGTGGTATTATTTGCATTTCCAGTGTGACATAATATCCTAAAAAAAATGACAATTACCAGGGATAAATGAGCTTTTTCCTGAGAGAAAATGTTGTCTGGTTTTTGCTGTTGAGAAAGTATATCTGAACGCAAACATTTGTATTCTACTGAAGTGTTAAGAGGATTTTATTCGATGTCACAAAGTATAATTTGGCCTGCAGGGGTACACCATGCAACTGGAAGACTTTATTATGTGAAAAAGAGAGTCGTGCTGCACACTGAGGTCACACACTTTGTGTTTATTGTGTCTGCCGAAGCTTCTGACAGGTTTGAGACTTCAAACTGGGTCTATTTTAAATCTATTTATTTCTCAGCGGGTTAACAGCGTTGTTGATGGCTTTGAGTGTGGGACCTGCTTAGTCATGCTAAAACACCCGTCTTATACCTTCTCTGTATCCATTCACAGGCAGCCTAAGAAACAGGATGTTAATGCTTGACGGAATGCCTGCAGTCCGAGTCAAAGCTGAGCCACTGGAATCGGAACAAGGGGTAAGAGAGCAGTCCCCCCCCTCCACCCCCTTAGCATTCTTTCTTTTTTCTTGCTTTCCTTGCTGTTGTTCCTTCTCTCAGCAATGGGCTGATAATCACTCCCAGGCCTATGCAAGTGAGCACAAGTGTGGGGGCTAAGGAGGAGGGGTGCATGGTGCTAAGTAGGAAAGGGAGAAGATCTAAGAAGAGAAGGGGAGCTACAGCTGGAACAGGAATGCATTGGGGTGTTTTTGGGGAGGTCACTGGAGCCAGCAAAGAGCCTGTTCTGGCTGAGGGTGATTATGCAGATGTTATTGCTCTTCTACGAATGGAGGCCACCTGGGAACCAAAGTTTAAGATATCCTGCCAGTCCCCACGCCTTTACATTAGTGTTTCCTGGTCATGCTCCTGTAGTCGAATTGCTCATTGGGCCAAGAATCTCTCCATCTTACGCAAATGCAAAAACACAAAACCACCCACCAAGCTATCCATTTTTCTATATTAATCAATGAGAAATTCAGTCACTTTTGTTTTAATCAAATGACCAGTTCTAACACATTCACCCTCATTTTTGACTATTACATTTAATGAGACATTTCATATGGATAATATATAATAATGGATAATAGGTGAGAAAAACTGAAAGGTTGTCATGTCAGTGTGCTCATTGGTCATAGATAGAAATGAATTGGTCTTGTTATGGAGAAGCTGTTGCTAGGTTACAAGGGCTTTGTGGTGCTGTCACAGCTGTGTGTACAGCAGGTACATAGCACTTTTTTTTAAATTGTGGAGAATTAAAGTTCACTTATCATTGATGTCTAGTTGCAATATATCAATAATACGCTGAACCCTAGTATCATTATGGGTTTCTACTGGGAGATATCTGAATGCTTAACGAAAGGTTAAAATTCCTTCAGGTTAGCACAGGTCTTCAGGAAAACTGCGGTGTATCTCTGTATCTAAAAAGAGCAGGTGGCTAATTTCTGGGTGTCCTTCTCTGTGAGGCTAAAACCTGGGGCTTACAACCATTCCCCATAAGCTTAGCAGTGTCAGTCACAGACACAGGATGTGAGCACCACTACCCACATATGCTTTGAAGTGTACTGAGATCCAATCTCAACCTAACAGACTATATTTCCCTTTAGAGGGCAGACACAGACAGACATGCAGTTTAGCCGGCTGCAGAAATGTGGTCTTCATTTGAATGGCGGGGGGCCAAAGTCTTGCTAGAAATGGTCTGCCTCGTTAGGCAATTCACCCACAAGGGGCTGGAAAATCTGTCCTCCTAACCAGTATCCCCTAATAAAGACAATGGCATGTGGACGGAGGCAGCACCAAACGGTTGAACGCATCTTTATGTGTGTCAGTGCGTGTGTCTCTGTGTAGGTTTGACTCCGTGTATGTTTGTATTAGTCAAACCGAAAGTGTGGGCGGCTTCAGATTTCCATCTGCACCGGCTAAGATCTATCTCAGAGTTTAACCAGGATGCAGATCTTTTTTTTTCTTTTTCTTTTTTCTTTTTTTTTGTAAAGCTGTGCTATATTGTTTTGACCTTTAGTCTGTTCCCCCGTATTTGGAAACACGGACCTTTTAGCAACTTTACGCTTCATTCATGATTCTGTTTACTGCTCAAATGAACAAAAATGAACGTGAGCTTAGATTGTGTGACAAAACAATAACAACTTTAAAATACAAACTGGACCAAACACTAACTCACATAAATAAAAGAATAACCTTTTTTTCTAACCCCAAAACTAACTTTGCATGACCTTTTTCAGAATTCTGACACATTTAGTCAACGTAAGACTAAATTAACTTGAAGTTAAAAAAAATAAAATAAAATAAAATTCAGCTTTCCCGTGCTATGAATTTCAAACCCCAATAAACAAGTAATGAGCTGGCAAAAAAAATCGAAACAAACAAACAACAAACCAGATGTGGGGGATGAATTCTGAAGCGTCAGCCTGAGGAAGAATATTGCTCTGTAGTCTGGTTATACAACACCGGAATCATCTGTATCTTCTGCCAGACGGCAGCAGGGTGAATATGCTGAGGCTGAGGTGGTCAGGTTTCCTTCACAAGCATGTTCTCTCTGATCTACCATTTCTAATTGGAAATGTGTAATGAATCGTTCAGTTGTTCACTTCATTTTTTTGCTGTCGGCAATTAGATCCTTGATTGTGTTGACAACGAGCACACACTTGTGCAATTCACGACGCGTTCATCAGCAAATTTACAATAATTTGTGAACTATATGACTGTAAATGCACCATCAGGTTGATCACAACATGTTCCAAAAAGGAAACTATGTCACTGTGGTGTTTCATCACCAGCTAATGAGGAGAATAATTGTGAAAGTTTTTGCATCGAGTTATTTTCCATTCAGAGACTTGTATCCATTCAAACTTTCAGTGAGAGGTGACTCACAATTACAGGCATTACAAAATAAATGTCCATATCACATGATTTTCTGAGAAATATTTCTCTGCTGAAATACTCGCTTACTGATGGATGGTACGAAGAAATTGTAAAAATGTGTGTATGTTTGTTTTTTTTGTTTTTTTTTAAGTTAGGTTGAAGGCTTCACATTAAATATAAAGCATAAGCGAAAATGTTGCACAATACAGAAAAGCACAAAAACAACAACAGAAATGAATTTCAAAATTAATTTGTATACTTACCTGTTTGGACATTTATAATTAAATGTGTCAACTACAGCTCAGAATGTTAGAAATAAACACTGAGTTTACTGGTGGGAATTTTCATAATGCAGGGACTGTTCTGGAGAGGTGTAGTCAACTCGGCTCACCCGAGGAACTCTTTTTTTTTTTTCAAAATGCTCACATCCTCTTTAGTAGGTCTAATGAATTTAAAGCCTTTAAACAGAGTAGCTTCGGGCAGTCTGTGACTAACAGTTTACAGAGAATATAACAAATGCAGAACAAGCATGTGCAGAGCAGCGATAGCCTGAGGGTCTGTCAGTGAAGAAGCTGATACAATGAGCGGCAAGGACATTTGACACATCATCACATAACCACGTGTGCATTTAGCTCTATTTTATTATTATCCATTATTCCTTATGAATGCGTTGTTTATGGATGTGCTGTGTACAGCCTTCGACACGTCTCCACACATGTTCCACTGGATTTGTCCTTGATTTTGAATTGTAAAATTCATCCCCCTGTTTTATAATTTTGGGCCAAAATTGATTGACAATTTTCAACACTATCGATCATTTCCCTGCTACTGTGCAGAACCCAGGAAAGAATCTTCAAAGCAGAACCTGGACTTAATAATAATCAAACTTTTTAATTTATTTTTTTTAATCTGTCCTAGAATTTCAGCTTTTTTAACATAACAATAACTGACAACGTCTTGTCATTTCATGACTTTTGTCTGCACAGAATTTCTTTGTGTATCATATTTCTTTCAAACTTGTAACATGTATCTCCTGACAGCTATTTATGACGCTGAGCTCATCCACCATCCTTGTGAACTCATTATGGCTCACGTCCTTCATGTTTGATGGTAACAAGCTGTCAGGATAATCACTCAGGAATAGAGCTGCACTTCCTTTAAGGTTCATTAATCACTGTAATTGATGGCAGATGTACTAACGTATATAACATATATATAACATTTTAAAGAGAATTCTGTCACCGTCATGTTCTCACTGAAAAGACAGTGAAATTTGATATGTTAATGTTTGTCTTTCCTCTTATTTCCTTTTAAACAACCAAATTATAAGATAAAAATTCAAAATAGGGTATGGAAATTAGATAGAATTATATTACGTACGTAATAATCTAAAACGTAATACGTAATAATCTCCAGGGGAAACTATTTATCACCAAGGTGGTATATATTAATTTGAATGTATCTAATGTGATTATCTAGGCTTTAACAAAATCCCTTTAATGGGCACTGTACATTCTTTACATGAACTGTTTTTGTTTATTTAAAAACCTTACATCTTCTAGAACACACACATTCCCCCTCCTCTTGAGTTTTCCACCCAATGTATCCTGAGAACTGCTATAAATGGTCAGTTTCTTGACCTTGAGGGAGGATTCATTGACTGAGCTTTAGAACTCGTCTGCAAGGGATAAACTTCGATAAGTTCTACAAGTACGGACAAAGATTTCTTTATCTTGGCACAAAAAATTATCAAACTTGTTTTATCTTCTCCTGATATGTATAAACACAATTCTAATCTCGATTTGAATAATTACATGCACAGTCTTCCCATCCCAATAAAAATGTCGGATGAGTGGCGTGATGAATCCGATCAGGATGTGCCGTGAACCTCGACCTGACACCACTGACTCCAAGTTGAACCCCACCAAAGTTCAAAGGTCATCAGAGACAATCTTGCATGGAGCGGGGTTTGTTTTCTGGCTGAGAACATTGATTTCAGTCCGAGGGTCGTAACGTTTCCTGTAGGCTGAAAATGAGTACACCAGTCTGGAGTGAAAATAGAAGTTTACTACATAAAATAACACCACACAGAAAATTTCATTAATCACCACAGAGGCACTCTCAGCCAGCACTAAAGAAGGGGATAGAAATGTGATTTAAAAACAAAAAAACAAAAACAAAAGTGAGGATGAGAAACCATAGCACAGATTTTTCTGTCTTATGTAGTTGCTGCTGTGGTTTCAGTCCGAGTTTTCCTCTTTTATTTTAATGATTTTTTTTCCCTATAAGATAAGTAAAAATCCTGGATGCTCTCGCTCCCCGATGGCCCTGGCTCTGACTCAGCCTGTGAGAGGCTTCACCGTGAGGATCAACACCGCTCACCACACACTCTAGCACTCCTCCCACATAGAACACAGTCAATCTAGAATGGCTACATGTCTTCTGATATGGCCAACTTTATATTAGAACTGAATATGCCATATAAAATAAGGCCCAAATCATGGAAGTCGGCAGGAATAAATAGGTAGCTACAGGCCGAGTGTCACTTTTCAGCTGTGTATGTTCTTCATTATAGTTTCTAGATAAACAGGTTCCTGTAACTGGTGCAGATTGATGGGGTAGTTGTGTTACAGTCTGCCTGGTGAGGAGAAAGATGTGTTGAGGGATACACTGAGCCACCAGCGATGGCCTTAAGAGGCCCATCGCCAAGAGACAGAGGGGAGACGGTCAGGAAATTGAGCCCATATGATGTTTTTCCACCGTCACAAAGGAGATTTAGGAGAGATAGAAAGGGGAGCCAAGAGAGCTATGGTTCTGTGGGAGTGATGGAAAACAGAGGAAAAGAGTGCGTGGGCAACCCACACCAAGAGAAAAGGAAAGAGAATGTGTACGAATCTGAAAGGAAGTGCTATGTTTGCTCCTCTCTTTTTCATCTGTGGATGACATCATGCGCGGCAAAGGCGTCACGGGAGGAGGGGAACATTTCAATGATGAAATTAATTGTTCCTTTCTCAGTGATTGTCATGGCATGTACCTTTTTAAGCATATCTCCCTCAGGATTCTAAACATTTATTTTTCAGTTTAACTTGCCAGTTCAACATGACTTTATTGTCACATATATACTATAAACAGCCATAATTGTCCTGATTTCATAAACAATCCATTTGTGGCTACAAGATAATTGTAGATGGGTTTATTTAGCTTCATTTTTAATTATCTTTCTCTCTTTTTTCTTCCACAGTCACCCAAAGTGCGCCCTTTTTCTGCAATGGACGGTGTCCCCTTCTTCCTCAGCAGAGTTAAAGCCGAAACTCCAGAAGACCTACTCATTCATGACCTGCATTTCCACACGCAGACGGAACCGGTCGACCTCTCAATCAACAAGCCCCGCCCGTCCTCTTCATCTACCACCCCGACCACTGCCTTGTCTTCTTCCCCTCTCAGATATGCTTTCTCTCCATCTTCTTTATCATCGTCATCATCATCCTCTTCCTCCTCCCCTTCGGTCATCACCTCAGCCTCATCTGTGCTCACGTCAGGCCCTCTGGTGCCTCCTGGAAGCGGGGTGAGAGGTCAGCCATATTTGCACATCCTGCATTCTGTGCCGCCTCCTCCGTCCAGCCCCCTGAGCCTGCCGGGAGCAGGGAAGCTGGCCAGCCATGTACACCGCATCCCAGTGGTAGTACAATCGCTGCCCCTCATGTACACTTCTGCTGTTCGATCACCCTCCAGCCTCAACAACGCCATCATGCTACCTCTGTTGGATGAGGTCAAAGGCCAGGGCAAAGGTGGGACAACTGCTGAACAGAATTGACTCTGCATTCATGCTGCTTGACTTGGCTCTTATGGTCTGCTTATTCAACATTTCCCAGTAGAAATACAGTAGTTTTCAAACCTAGTTGTCATGGTTTTAATTATACATAGTTTATATTGTCCACATAATGAAAAGATTCAGCCGTTATGCATTGCTGTTTTGTTGTGACATCTTTTTAATCAACTCGCTTCTTAATCAATCAAAGTTTATCATTTGTAAAAGCCCTCAGTTTACAATACAAGGTAAGTCAAAAGCATGTGCA
This sequence comes from Arothron firmamentum, assembly GCA_016586285.1. NCBI lineage: Eukaryota > Metazoa > Chordata > Actinopteri > Tetraodontiformes > Tetraodontidae > Arothron > Arothron firmamentum. Next base: position 204,226 of record BJFM01000379.1, read on the forward strand.
CATCGCCGTGTCCTTCCAGGTATTTGAATTTAATCTTCTCGAACTCTGATTTTCCACTATAATTTCCTTTTTACCAAATAATACGGTGTGCTCATAAGTCGTGGTCATTAATGAACAGTTTAGCCTAGTTTTCCATTAAGATTAACTATGCAAGACATGTCAACAGTGTCTTGGCTAAGTGATGCTTCTGATCCCCAAATAACCATAAATTAATATAATATAATAATGGTGACACTTATATACATTGTGTTGTCTGTGCCTGATTAGGCTATTTCAGAGTCATGAGAGAAGAAATGAAAATGACAGGTTGATACTTCTATGCTTTAATCCCAGAGACGAGCGGTCGGTCTAATTGGTCCATACAATTGCTTTAGTCCATAAAGCAGCAATGCTGTGAAAGCTGACAGGGTGTCAGATCTTTCAGAAACAGACCTCAGGTGATAATGCCCAGGCTCCTGAATGAGGATGAGATTTACAGGCCTTCCCACTTTAATTGACAGATCTTTTTTGTTTGGTTGTCTTCAACAGTATCTGCTTCTGTTAATCTGCTGCAGACTCACCTGCTTCTGTCTTTTATAACTAAAAGTAATTATCTGGGGAGGCTTGAGCATCAAATCAGACTGACTTCAGCCAGACAATTTGTTGTCTCTGGGTGTGGTTTTTGCCTGCAGCCTTGGAACAGTCATGAAGTTTTCACTCTTCATACTTAGGCCACTTACATAAATGATGGCAGGCATGTGCTTAATGTGCAAGCACATGTGTAATTTGAGCTACGGGCTCGTTGGGTGGAGGTCACCTTGATGATGTTAGTTTTAAATACTAGATTTGAGCTCCTGAGCATAATAACACATGAATTAGAGAGTGTGGATTGATATTAAAGTCAGGTGTCACACCCACACCTACACCCACCCACCCACCCA
>BJFM01000379.1:205169-219025 GCA_016586285.1 Arothron firmamentum
ACACACACACACACACACACACACACACACACACACACACACACACACACACACACACACCCACACACACACATCACTGTCAGTCCATTCCATTACAGTTAAAGAGAAAACTAAAATCAAAAATTAATTAAGTCAAATGTCACTGTCGAGGACAAAAAACCCCCGCTACTAACCATTAAGGGGAAAGTTTGAGCTGGGGGTGAGAGTTCACACTGACAGGATGCAGTTTCACCTGATATAAACCCATCAGCAGCGTGCACTGATGCAAGTTGAAGTCATACAGGAGCTTGCAGCATAAATGCTCAACACTCGCCCCACAAACACACGCAGGTTGGCCATCCTCTTTAAGAGAGGGCGGGTACCCTTCCTTTCAGCGCTGTCTCTGGCAGGAGGTTGCCATGGAAACAGGGCTTGACTGGAAACAACAGGAGAGAAAGAAAGAAATCCGGTGTTCTGCCCACCTCTCCAGCACTCTTTTGTGTCCCTCTTAAAATACCTCCTTTCAACAGCGTGATGCTTTTCCAACTAATTACAGGTTTTCCATATGGGTAGATGAGCCAGTGACCACTCCATATGTCCTAGACTTCCATATGTACTGTAAGAACCCTTTAAAAGCCCCTGTTCTTACGACTGTATTTCTGTACAACACCCCCACCCACCAGTAATAACACCATGTCTGCTCCTAACTCCAGACCCTTATTATGAGCCATTATGGCTGCAGTTGCTGAGAGGGAACGAAGAGGTGAAGTTCTGATAGCCTGTAAAAGCACCGCGCTTACAACACCCAGCAGGTCACCGTGGAAAATGTCAGAAATTTGATTTGATATTTTGCGATGATCGCTGTTGAGAGACATTTTGGACACGTGCGTCCTTTCAGACGATGTGTGTTCTGCATGGAGAATTACACTGAAATCAGTGTTTCAGAAACAGCTGCATGGAGGAATGTTCAACAGGGTCTTGTATTTCTTTTTACTCTTCTGGATTTATCTGGATTGTACACTGATGAGCGTCTACGGAGATGACAGAATAGCCACAGGCTCTGGCAATATATCAGATGAAAGGTTCAGGGGAGAAGTTGTCACAACTTTTGGAATGAGATGTTATATATATATATATGGCCTCATTTACGCTTGGCACTGCCCAAATCAAGATCTGACATTTTCTTTTTTTTTCCCCCCTGTAAAACATTCTACAAAGGTTCTAACTAATTTGACAATTAACGTGATTTTCTGCAAAAGGAATATAGGTTTTTCTTCATGTGTATAACCTCAGGACCTTCTTGTTTGATCATTAGGGTGAATATGATTCTCTGTCAGTTTAGTAAAATCCGTTGGGCTGTGTGTTTTCCGGTGGAAGAGGTTCTGCTTTCAGATTCATGTCAAGAATTTTCTCCATCAGTTTGCACACTCCAAATTCACAGCGTTTGGCTACCTGAAAACCAGTTTGTGGTTTCAACAGGATTTTAAAAAAAAGAAGAAAAAAAAAAAGGCTGACTGAATTTTGCATCTGCAACATGTCTTCACAGCACATGCAGACCACAACGGCCTGTCGCCAAGGCAGATCAAGAGCGACAGCGATGACGACGACCTGCCAAACGTGACCTTGGACAGTGTTAATGAGACGGGCTCCACTGCGCTCTCTATAGCTCGTGCCGTACAGGAGTGAGTATCGCGATCGATCCAACCAAGCGACTACTGACCCTGTCAGTGCACAACAGTGCTCGGAGCCAAACACAAACTTTTCAAGAACTTATCGAATGACAACCGCTGGGTCACAGCAGGATTGATGGGTATAGCCATGACTATAAATTATGGATTTGGAGATCAAAATATTTGTAAAATGGCATAAAAACACAGCTTTTGAATCAGGTGAATATTTAAATTCAGCGTTCAGTTAAAAGAAACCACGGCAATGAGATTTTGAAAGACTCTTATTACTAATTTTAAATCAGATATACATACATACATCACATATTTAACTCACTGTCAAAGCTTGCTGTAGATCATTATGTGAGTCAGTGTGGGCCTGGATACAAATGTCTCAAACACACTTTTTGTCATGTATGGCCTGACTGTTCTCACACTGCTTCTGTAAAGTCTGTGATGAAGGAAGGCATATTTTCCTTTGCCCTGCCCTGTGACAGCTTAAAGCATCATGATCACAAACAGCACAGAGGACATAGAGAACCATTTGGCTTCATCCTGCCTTCCTCCTGCTGCTGCCCATAAACAGTGAACAGTTGCAGCTAACAGCCTGGCCAGACTCATTTTAAGGGCTTTTATTTAGATTAAGTGAAGAAAGAATTCAAGGACCCTGTGAGAATGCTGCTAATGAGGTAGCAGCATTAACAAGGCTAAGGCTCTCCATAGCAGTGTTGTGGTGCTAACAGTCCAGTTTTCAGGGCTGGCATGGTCTGTCCAACATCACAGTGTGTTTGTGCAGGGCTGATTTTATGAATATCCGCAGTGACACAATTAATGATTTACAGTGGCAGGACATTGTAGTTGGAACTCGTTCTCCGACTGTGGGAAGTGAGATGGTGCCATGTTTCAGGGAAGACGGGGAGTGGGGTGGGGGTGGGGGGGCCGTCATTGGAGGACTCGGGTTTCAATGCAGGAGGTTATTGAAAGGGACAGGCGTGCCCCTGAGTGCCACACGTGGCACTGGGTGGTCAGAGGAGAACCGGGGTTGGCAGGACCCAACCTTTCACTGCCCAAGCTTTTGCCCCAGAGAGGAATCACCTGCCAGGACCTGCCCACCCTCCTACTCCTCTGTGCAGTGTGAAGAGTCTGCTGTGTGAAAACTGTGCACGTGTAACTCAGCCAGCAGAAAAGCATGCGTGCACGTCAAGTGTACATGTATTAATCCTCCACTCTGTGTGTGTGTGTGTGTGTGTGTGTGTGTGTGTGTGTGTGTGTGTGTGTGTGTGTGTGTGTGTGTGTGTGTGTGTGTGTGTGTGTATGCGCACACATGTTTTTACGTGGTGGACGGAACAGCTGGTTCCAGAAGGAGGTCAGCCATTGTCAACAGGAACACAGACTTGCATGTTTGCCTGTGAAAAACAAAGCAGTCTGTAGTCTTCTTGAGTTACACTCCGGTTTGGCCTCTCGGAGGAAGCGTGTGCTTTCTGTATTGACACAACACATGCGTTTCGCGGACATCTGCAGCGATACAGAAGCCAGCAGCACTGCTCTGAAACATATCAGTCCTTTGTGTTGCTGAACTGGTTTAAACGGGTGCACTGTGGGTGCAGAAAGACCTGCTTTTATTATACCAGATGAGAAAAACAGCATAAAACAGACACTAAAGATCTTTCTGCAGGTCACAGCTAAATGAAAATCATTTCCACAACAACAAGATTATTACCTGCAACACCCCAATTACTCCCCTGGAGACACCAAATAATATAAAGCATGACAATGCTCGATTTCAATATCCACTAACTGCAGGTGTCGTATTAACAATAGAGATAATAACAGCAGAAGGCTGAGAATGTCACAGCAACCAATGGTGTCAGAATCCAGATATCCATACATAAATAAATAAACGGAGCAGCGGAGACCACCCTTGCCTCATTTCTGGGACGACACACACGGAGAAAGTGAGTTTGCATGTGCTTCTTGGGTTGACTTCTCCATATTCATGCGTTTCCCTGGGGATGGGCAGATAAGCTATTGTATGGGGAAAAGGAGTTAGAATTGAAAGACAGCTGAAGAGAGTGAAAAGTATATGTGTGCATTTGTACATTAGGGTTTAGGCACTTCTATTGGAAGTGTTGTCTCTGCTCAAGTCTGGCGGGTCCCTGGGGACCTGGGGGCCAAAAGAGCAGGTGAAGGGAAAGGAAGGTAGGATCCTTGGACAGGTACAGAAAAGCCCAGTGGGCTCTCTCTCTCTCTCTCTCTCTCTGTCTCTGTGCGTGTGTGTGTGTCTCTCTCTCTTGCTCTTGCTCCCCCTCACACCCACACTTTTCCTGTTGTCTTGATAAATCCGCCATTCCTTCAGCACTGCTCGACAACGCTTCTGTGTTGAAAGTCCTCTTGTTAACAACCTCACTGTGTCAGAAAGAACACACATGTTGTGTTTGTTGGCGGAAAACACCTGTTTCAGGTGATACGCCCACACTCTGCAGCTGTTACCCTTTATCTCCATCTCTTTTTGTGTCACTCTCACTGTTGTATTCCACAGGTTTGTCTTTTTTTGTTGTTTTGTTTTTTAAGAGGAAATGAAAGGGCCGTAACAGAGGTCAGCTCTGTCTGAAATCATTCTCAGCCCTACTTCCTATTTTTGTCTCCCCCTTTGGGAACCAAAAACACACAAACACAGAAATACAGTATATTCACAGCACCGTGATGTGACACAGAGGTCAGAGTGGGGTCAGTTCACAACACAAAAATGCAACAAATAATCTTTTATCACATTGCCTATTAGCCAGACTGGGCTCAGTACTTTGGCAGTTTTCATTTTTCATTTATTATGATTAAAAAAAAATTAAAATCTTGAAAAATCAAATGTATTATAGTTTTCAGTTGAGCACGTGTCTAAAACAGCGGGTTTCAGCACAAACAGTGCAACACTGCTACTCTCATGTGAGGATGACATCAGCTGTGAGGTCATCACATTGTTGATAAAGAAACGTTCACTGTTCCCTCTGGATGTTTATTTGGTTTCAGTGCGACTGAGACAAAATGGAAACGGCTAAAATGGGTGACTTGATTCACTTCTTAAATCAGCATTCAGTGATTAAGGTCATCATCTTCCACCGGATGGAAGATGACTAATAATTGTTATGTGAATGGAATGGAATCTAGAAATGTAAACATTTGAATGGGATGCATAATCACCACAATCAAAAAGAGCAGAGCCACACCTTCTTTTTCATGAAGTCAGTGTTCACTTTCTATCTCTTCGGATGTTGGACTGAGACATCCTACATGGAATCTTAATTATGGTTGAAAATGGATCATAGATGATGTCAGAATGTAAACATTTACATCATCTGCTAGATCTCTGAATGTGTAGAGCCACATTTGGAAGCTAAAGTTATTTCCCCAGGGTTAGGCTTAGTTGAAAATAATCGTAATAAGCACAATCATACAATTATAGTAACTTTTTGCTTCGGCAACATATTTGTTTCAGCATGTCATCATCACAACAAGGAGGGGATAGGAAGAACCCATATCTGACCCATGTGATCATTTCCTGTAGAGTTTTGAATTAATAGCAAGCCAAAAGCAACAGGTGAACCACATTTCCACCCTCACTTCATGTTTATTTTCGTGCCCATTCTTCATGTAGAGTGTAAACATGGGTGTGTGCTTGTTAAGTCTCTTTATGGTGACACACGGACGCAGCAGGTTTTTTTTTTTTTTTCTTCCTGTGGTGACAGTTCGGTGGAGGTCTCTGCTCTTCTTTCCAGTCCCTCTAACATGACACCGTCTGATCCTTTCGTATTCATCCCCTGTCCTCGCTCTCTCTTACCTGCTGGTCAGTGTCCAGAGTCTGAGACCTGACAGAAAAAGCGAGTGTGTTCCACCACTGCTGATGGCTAAATATATCCCACAGACTTTACTCCACCCTCTAGTAAACAGTGTTGTTCTTGTTTTCCACCTCTGCTCTGTCCTTTCCTTTCTTGCCAATTTTAATCTTTGCGTACAAAGTCATATTTTTTTTTTCTTTGTGAAAGTTTATCACCCTTACATAAGTTAAGTTATTAATACCTAATATTCAATGTTAGGTAAGTTATTGATAGGTTATAGATGTGAACTAATCATCTACTACAAGCTTTTAGTTCATCTCTTTGAAGAACTGATATGTGGGCAAATTTGAATTTTGTGGACAAACATTATAAACACTCGTACCCACTTCATATGCAAAAGCATCCACACACACTGCCACAGGACTTCACTGTTGGAATGACAAATTCTATGATTAACAGTGATCTTAGCAATATTGGAGAGGAAATGTCAGTGCAAAGTTTATTGATGGAAGAAATAATTCAGGGATCATTAAGCTTAGGGAGTAAGACTGAAAAACAAACTCTATAGTGCTCCACCTTTGATTGATGAACGTGTACTAAAGAAGCAACAGGAAGAGCGTCACTGGCTCCTGGACTTCCTCACTGTGGCTTCATAGCTGTGTTATACCGCCACCTGCTGGCCACGTTGAAGCTCCACGATACAGAATAATAGTTAAACGCGTAAATTTCCTCCATCAAAGTCCGGTAAACATAAAACTATCATCTACTTAAATGTCTCAAAAACAACCTAAATTTCTGAAGGCGTTCAATGCAATAATCAGTAATTTGAGAATTACAGTAATGATGTCTATTGTATTTCCATTTCAAAATTAATTCCAAATCCACAATAACATTATAATGTTTGACATAATAAATAAGTTGAAATAATTTTCTCCTCTATGAATTCTACATATCCGCTTTAGTGGATAGATAGATAGACAGACAGACAGACAGATAGATAGATAGTGTCCGCCCGTGATTGATGTCATCAGTGTGACAGTGAAGACCCCATGACCTCACACTTGTGATGACCTCACAGGACAGCATGCGAAACAACAGAATGCATTTTCAGTAATGTTCTTCTCTGTTAAGCCTGCAATGTTTTGAGGCTGATGTCACTGAATGCAGGATAAGAGTCAGAATAGTTTAAACAACAACACAAACCAAAACAAAAAAGAAAAGAAAAGAAAAGAAAAGAAAAGAAAAGAAAAGAAAAGAAAAGAAAAGAAAAGAAAAGAAAAGAAAAGAAAAGAAAAGAAAAGAAAAGAAAAGAAGGTACTTTACATAGTTACATATACAGTGTGGTGTTTCTAAGACATACCGGAATGTACAGATTTTGGAAGTTGCCACAGCTTTAATGTCAGATCTTATTTTCTTGTTGCAGTTCCATGTCCCCCTTCAGTATTGACAGCATACGACGCCCCAGGAGGTCAGAGTCACCAGATTCCAAAAAGCGAAGAATCCACAGATGTGACTTTGATGGCTGCAATAAGGTCTACACTAAAAGCTCCCATTTAAAAGCACACAGGAGGACGCATACAGGTCAGTAGGTCAGAGCATGTTTGTCTGTCTGAGTGGCACAGCACCAGGTTCATGCAAACATCCCCTTTAATTCAGCCAGTATTGTTGATACTGATGCCAAAAACAGGAACTATTCATCATTAAAAACAAGTTCTGTTTGCTTCAGGATAGTTGGTTTTGCAGCTGTAATTAATCCTCACAGTGTTTCACATTTTTATTCTTGGGTGTTCACCCTTCTATTGTCAGCATTGTCACACCCATAGTGTGTGTGAAATGACCATCTGAAAATACACAAAATCTATACTGAATGTAGAAAATTGAAATTTAAAACCAAGTCAACGAGGATGGGTGTGGCAAATTAATGATCTGTAAGGCTGTTCACTGCTGTATTCCTGCATTGATTTCATGCTCATATAAAGAGGCTGTTTTTCTTAAATGAAAATAGAGGAAATCCGTGATTATGAATCCAGTTGTTCCTGTTCTAGTCACACTTGTTTCACACCGCCCTCACTCCTTTTTCTTTTCATATATGCAGTTCTCTAAGACTTTTACTACTATAAAACAGTCTCAGCATAATAATATTTGAATTCGATCAGAAATTAGATCAAAAATCATTTTAATTATAAATTGCCCAATATAGACTCCCCAAATTAAATGTTATTTTAAGTTTTATGAGTTTAAGCATTCTTTTCTGTCTTCCTGTCCAGGGGAAAAGCCATACAAATGCACATGGGATGGCTGCACATGGAAGTTTGCCCGCTCGGATGAGCTCACGAGGCATTACAGAAAACACACGGGAGTGAAGCCCTTTAAGTGTACAGACTGCGACCGAAGTTTCTCCAGGTCTGATCACTTGGCCCTGCACCGGCGGAGACACATGCTGGTGTGAATCATGTGGAGAGGAGAGAGATGAAGAGAGAAAAAAGGATGTGATTGGTAAAATAAGCACAGAGGGAGTTTTAGGGAGCAGGATCTCCCTTTGAATGTCTTTCAGCTGGTCTGGACACACATATGTATACACACAGACACAGAAAAATGCACAGATACACACTCTCAACCATCATAAGGAGGGAATCTGAAGAGCTTATGGAGCACAAACCAGGGTCACTTCTGGATCTTCTTTGAGTTGGAAGGAAAAAGATGGCAGGATCTTATCGTTATTATCATCATTTGATTACAATAGGGAACTGTCCTTAACAGCACTGTTTGTAAATGTTTCACTTTGATTTTTAAGATGAACTCATGCTCTTAATTTGGACAAAAAAAAAAAATATCTATATGTAAAATGCTATTGCAGCAGACTTTTGGTCTCTCTTTTTCTTTTCATTACTGTTCCAATGGCTGCTTTTCAGCATTCATAATGTGAACATCATTGTGTTAAATGGATATCCTGTGAAGGAAAAAGGGTTTTGGACTGGATCACAGGAAAAAGAACTTGGGCCTATTTTGGAGTTACAGGCAGTATTGTTTTGTCTTGCCTCCTTGTGAATGCGATAAATGGCCAGCAGAGGGAGCCATTGCACCACCTTGTGTGCTGGAACCGGTTCTAAGATGACATTGAACTTTCACCTCTTCATAGCCAGCAAGTATCAAAAGATTACTCAGATCGTAAATGAAAGGCACCACCCCGGCCACAATGTCAGATGTTTATTTATTTAGGTCAAACGATCAGAACAGTACACACCAGCGAAGGACTGTTTACGACCTGCTCACTTGGTCTGATGCCTCCAAATCCAGTCAATGCTGTTCTTTCTGTTGAGCCTCTCCCAAGCATTTTCTTAAAAACCTTTTTTTTTCAAAAAAAAAAAAAAAAAAAAATCCAAAACAAGTTTGGTGCATTCTGTGCTGTGATTAGCAATCAGTAAAGTGCAATCTTAAAGGATAAATATACTTTTAGATTTTTGCTTTGAATTTTGTTTTCTTTGCCTCGATTATTATTTTTTCATGTAATGCTCAAAACCCCCCTCATGTACAGTGATCTTTGAAACAATCAGAAGAGAGGAAAATGGAGGCACCTTAATAACTCATTCTATCTGCTTTTATTCTCTGGATTTGTTTTCTTGTTTTCAGCTGCATTTCACAATGAAAGGCACTTGCCTTGTCCTTTTTTAATTTTATTTTATTTTTCTCCTTTTTTGCACAGCAGCACTTGACCATAAGCTGAAGCTGACATCGGCTGCAGTGTTACAGGGATTTTGTGGTACCTATGTATAGAAAATGCAGAAGAGCAATACAATATGGAACAAAGTGAACTGAAGGAATGTCAGCCTCCTTTTTGTTCCCTTTGCTGATGTCAATTTTGGAGACGCTGGAGTTTTAAACTGCGCTAACTGACAAGTCTTTACCACCACTCCCTCTATTGATCAGTTTGTTGGTTCAGCACAGCTCTATACTTAGGTGTGCAAATTACTTCATTTTGTTTTTTCAGTCATTTGACATATTGAAGTGATTCAGACCAGAGTTAAGTTGATATATGGTGAACCTGTGATTAGGCTAGTTGCTGAGAATTGTAAGTACTGTATCACACACAAGTTGATGCATACTTGATAAATAATAATAATAATAATAATAATTATTATTATTATTATAATAAAAATACAACATGGAAATGTAGTTCAAGCACATGTAAGAGCCATTAAATGTCTTACAGCAGTGAGAAAGTCAGTGAAATGGGTCACAGTACTGCTAAATGTTTTTAGCATCCAAAAGCAGAAACAAGCAGCAAACACAGACCTGCAGCCAGCTTTGATCACCTTTGGTTTCAGCAAAGTAGCCGGATCCAGGATATGACCTCCACACGTAGGCCTGAAATCCTATGGAACCTCTTTAAATTGATGAAAGTCCCCATTTGATTCATTATTTATATATACTCTGCACAAGTCATTATGCCCAATTGTATTATAATTTTGGCAAAAGTTCATCAGCACCTTGTTTGTTTTATCAGTATGATTTTCAAATGATTTTATTTCAAAGTCAATTTATAAACAAATGATCATGTATTTTATCATCCATTAAAAAAGACATTTTTATTATTGAGGTGCATCAATGCATATAACTTCTGTATAAAGGATCTTTTTGAAATGTTGTAAAAAATGTGATAGTGAAGATAAACCCTTATTACAAAGTTCTACAACCTGTATATATGTCGGAAAAATAGGGCTTTTGATCTGTAGGTGCAGGAAATATGTTTCTACATGTAAAGTCTTTTTAGAGACTGTAATTTATCTAATTTGATACACAGTGAAATGGGCTAACGGTGTCATCATGTCAATGGTTACACGTCCTGTATTTGATTTTTAGTTGAATATATCCACGGTTATTACTTTAATTGTTATTTCTGGGGCTGAAGCAGTGTTTACTGATCGACAAACTCTTTCTCATTGAGCGTATCAAGGTACTCAATTCCCGGTGAAACTCATATCAGCACCGTGTTGATTCCCACTTCGTGTTGCATGCCTTTACAAACCAGCTTCTGCAAAATTAATTCTGACTTGAACATGGTGTCTCCGCTGGACAGGGTGTATTATATTTCTCTTCAGTATCTCCCTCCTTGTTTTAAGCATAATTTTGTAATGGTAACCAGGGTCAAAGTTATGCAATAATTAATAATAAATAGTGCCTCATATTGCAAACTTGTAATATCAGCTGCTCTTTGCAGATGAAAGATTCCAGCACACAAATTTATCTAACAAATCAGCTCATTTCAAATGGGAACCCCTGAGCCTGGCGTTGGGGCGTTGGGGCAGTAGGGGGGGGGAGCACAGGCGACATTATGCAAGGTGGACCTGTAAAGTTCCGTTCTGAATGCAGCATCCTCTCTGAACGCCTTCACCGGCTGGTGTTGTTGTTGCGCTCATGCACTAAGCTGCGTCCTCTAAGGGGGACGAGGCTGAGCTGCATAGGCTTGTTGAGGGTTTTGTCTTCGGCTCTTGAATTGGACACAGTGGCTCTCTGGAAGAGCTGAGTTCCACTCATAGGGGAGGCCTTCCTGCAAGGGGACACCTTCCACAATAGTACTGAATAACTTTTGGATCACTCTTAATTACTTGCTTTTTTTTTTGTTTGTTTGTTTGTTTGTTTTTTAACTTTCACATTCTGTACAACATCTGCTTTTGGGTTCCTGGTTTTGAAAAATTTTTAAGTAGTGAAGCCAACGCCTTTGTTTCCAGTTTGCTGATATTTCGTACAGTAATTGTTGTTTCTGTATTTATGTAAAGTGAGTGTAGTGTAAATATATTCAAATCTTTTTCACACTTAAGTTGTAAAAACAATGGAGAAATAAAGTAACATCGCACGACATCAAATCAAAAGGGAGATTCACGGAATTCCAGATCTGTAAAGCAAATTCTTAACGCTGATATTTTTCCAGAACTCGAGAACAGCTGTCTTTCTTATTCTGTTATGGCTTTTTTTTTTCCCCTTCAAGAGTTTAAATATACAGTCAGTGTTTTGCCTTTTCTGTATTTTTCATATGGATGGAGCTGTGAAATGTAAAGTTCAAACATATACATGTATATCGATATGAATGGAGGCATGAAGGTTAATAAAGTTGCATTTTGTATGTAACACAGTGGAGCGTGACTTGTGACATGAATGGAATGTGGCTGTGATATGTGATATAAGACATACTGGAACTCAGGTTCTTCTGGTATTCCCATACCCTGTGCTGGTGTTACGCTTGGTTGGTTGGCATCAGAAAATGTTTGATCCCAACCAAAACCTTTGACCCGACTGTTGTCAGTTCACATTTTAATGTCCTCCATCTTACTTGCCCCTTGTCTCAGGGGCTGCTGTAACAGGTTGCCTAAGAAAACAGACAGTAAGCTGCTACAGTGCCATATAACCGGATCTGGATGAATGTTTGTGTCAGCCAGCAAAAGGATTCAGATGATCACAATAGCGTGGGTTCAATTCCCAGTAAAGCCTGCGTCTGTGCAGGGCATTGCGATTTATTACCGGCAAGAACCTGCAACCATGTGACTCTGCACCACAAGCAAAGGGAACAAAAGGCAAAGAGTGTTTTTAAGAAGCAGCGTGTCAGAAATGGAGTAGCATGCTCCACAGTATTCTGGATGTGATCGCAGTACCACTTCTGGCCACAAACTTCCGTGCTGTTCTTTTAACAATCCTAATAAGGGGACAAGTTCGGGCAGCTGCTCGGCTTTCTGCAGCTCTGACTCACGCCTGCAAAGGTTTCGGGGGCCTGTTCAGCTTTCATGGCAGAAGCTCATCAATGGAAGCATGAGAGGGCATGCTGCTGAAAGGAAGAACAATGAGATGGACGGGTTTGGAAAAGAAAACAGCCAAAATAGAAGCTGTCAAATTCAACAAGTAACTCAAGAATAGTTCATCAACTCTGACAGCAGGTTTTGTCACCCATGTGCGTAATAGCAGAATGAAACGGTCACCCAACTAAAACCATCACGTCAGTTCCAAAAGTTGACCTGAGAAAGTTAAATTGATTCAGTTAATCTGCTTCAGTGCATTTCAGTCAGATGTTGGAGCGCTCACCCTGGATGACACTGCTGACTGTTCTGAAGGCAAAAATGGCTGCAAAAAGACAACAGGGTAACGCAAAAGGTTGAGGGATATTTATTTTTGCAGATATGAAAAATGTCGGTAAGAAAAAAAAGTTTTTCAGTTTCATTTAACATAGAAAATTAGGTTTCAAATTATCACATACATTCAACCCATTTGGCTCAAATGATTAACTTGGTCAATAATACAGGAAGGAGGAACAGCCGACGGGCTGCTAGATTTTAATAAAGCAGAAGAAGCGATAAAACAATGTTGTCCCAAATGAAAAAGAAAATGCTAAGGCACGTATGAAAGGTGTTTAAGTGTCTGGGAATTAGACAGCTCTTAAACTACTGATGAATACACACACCCATCGCTGAAGCTGTAGTGATATCTGGGATATTTGAGGCATGTTAATGTTTACAATTCAGTTTTAGTGGAAGAACTGCAGATTCGATGTGCCTGTGATGTATAACCAACAAAACAAAACAAAAAATTAATATTCACTACCTCCAGAATTTGAAAAATGAATCTGAACATTAAAAAAAAAACGATAAAAAATTAAACAACTCTGACTTGCCAATGATCTAAAAAAATAAAAAATAAAAAAATAACTTTACAGTTTTAATTCAATCAAAAATGAACATTTGTTGATGATCTCACTGCTCTGAGATGGAGAGCCCGGTAAATCTAATTGTGTCTGCTTGTTTAAGTGCAAGACAGAAACAGCCGACTCAGCGCTGCTGCTGCAGCCAGTCACACCATACCACTGGTTTTAGTGGGAATATCCACTGTTATCTGTGGCCATGGTGACATTCAAATGTGTTTGTGATCAGTTAAAAAAAAAGAAAAAAAGCTGGACATCTGTGCCCCACTGATCTCTGTGCTGCCCCCACCCCATCCACTCATCCACCCCTCCATCCCATCCACAGAGGAGAAGAAATCATGAATGAATGATCACAATAAGAAGATTCTAACCGTTAAATTATTGTAATGCAGTTGAAGATATGAAAAAGGTCAAAAATCAATAATTACTGAATGAAAATATGATTATCATATTTATATTCCATTATAGAAGAATGCACATTATATGGAACATTCATAATGTCATCCAAAGCATACTGGGAAAAATAACGGACCTTTCCTTTTGTTCCTTTGGGAGGAAATAAACACACACACACACACACACGCACGCACACACACACACACACACACACACACACACACACACACACACACTTGTACCTCTATTTTTAATACAGATTTAATAGATTACTAACTAACAATTCCAACTACCCCCCCC
>BJFM01000379.1:219160-229531 GCA_016586285.1 Arothron firmamentum
ACACACACACACACACACACACACACACACACACACACACACACACACACACACACACACACACACACACACACACACACACACACACACACACACACACTGTATCTATACAACTTTCCTTTTACTTTCTATTTAAAACACATACCTCAACAATCCTTTAAACCATCTGACTGAAGCATCACATTCTCTGACCTTTCAGCTGGTATCAGCATAAGGCGTCACCATTTCAAGAACAATATCAGGATCATACTTTCAATACTCACACATGTGGCTCCATTTTGAAACAGTGTCCTGTGTTGCTCACACAGCTCTCACACATCTAATTATGTCCACATGTTTAAGTCAACAGTGAGGACAAAAGGTGGAGCAGCGCTGGATCCATGTATAAACTTAACATTACAGCATTAATAAAGAATGGAGATTAACAAACAAAAGATGTTGTGGATTTTAATAAAAATCAGTTCTGGCTCTCGGTCACACGCTGGAACACTGATGGGAAAGTCTACATGTGTGAGTGGAGTTTATGTCTCCACTTGACAGTTTGGCATTCCGGCAAATCAAAATGTGCAATAATTGTATATTAACTGAACAATAACAGCGTGAATTCAATCATTTATACTAAAATAAACTCTTTCAATTTAAATATAACTTGCTTTTGTAATGATCAGATTTTTTGTACTGTAAAACAAGTGCAATAAATCCACTTATTTCGGGGCTGTTGGTTTTGATATTTTTAGTGCACATTAGGTGAAGGGAAGATAAAAATATGTTCTCAGCTCTGGTGTCTCTTCATGTGCAAGGCCAGGTGGTCAGAGCGGGAGAAACAACGGCTGCACACGCAGCACTGGAACGGTTTCGCACCGGTGTGTTTCCTGAAATGGCGAGTCAGCTCATCAGAACGGGCAAAACGCCACTCACATCCCTCCCAGGAGCACTGGTATGGCTTCTCTCCTTCAGCGGACAACAAGAACATTAAGTTACTCCCAACTGAAAACCCCTCATCGCCGCATTCTTCAGATTTCAACATTTCTGCAAATCCCACATTAATGCTGAATAATGAAAAAGGCTTTTCTGCGCGTCAGAAATCACAGCGCATCCCGTCTCTTTCCCTCTCAATTATGAGCACTTCAGGGTTTATGCGATCTGACAGCGGCGAGCGGCGAGCC
The DNA here is from genome assembly GCA_016586285.1 of Arothron firmamentum. Lineage (NCBI taxonomy): Eukaryota > Metazoa > Chordata > Actinopteri > Tetraodontiformes > Tetraodontidae > Arothron > Arothron firmamentum. The sequence continues at coordinate 220,327 of BJFM01000379.1, forward strand.
AGGCCTGTCAGCAGACGGAACCAATCTGCATGCCAAGTGCATTTTTTTCCTGCATTCACAGAGTGCAAAGTAAAAGGGTTTTTACCTGTGTGGGTCCGCTGGTGGGCTTTTAAATGAGAAGACTTGGTGTAAACTTTCTTGCAACCTAAAGAGAGAAAAAAAGCGTCTTGACGTCAAAACAACGCAGTCTGGGCTAAAGGACCTAAAAATAGAATTCTGTTTCACCTGGAACGTTGCAGTGGTGAATCCGCCTTCTCTCCAGATCTGGATTAGTTCTTCTGTTGCTCTTAAATGGGGCCAACTGGGCCAGCACTGGGGATTGTGTTGCGAGCCGCGGTGTTGTCTGCTCTGGGATTGGGTGGATGGGAACAGGACATTCAAAATGGACTAATCCGCTACCAGAATTCTTCTCTGGGTTTTGGTTTGGAACTCGACACGGAGTTTGTCCTTGATCAGGAGGAAGACGGTAGTGAAAATGGAGCTTTGATGCAATGCTGGCTTCATAGGAGGGAGGAGGCGACAGATTGTGACTGAGATGCTTCTCCCTCTCTGGACTTGGTGGCTCTGAGTTCGGAGGGGAAGGCGGCAGATACGTCAGCCTGAGCTGATGGTTCACCTGTGGAAAGCATTCGTTCTGTTGAGTGGGCTTGGAAGCATTCAGCGATGAACCCAGATGAAGGTTCCCCATCGGAAGACTCAGTGAGTTCATGGAGTTGAGGTGGGGGGCATGGAAAAACTGCTCCAAGTCGGAATTCAACAGCTGAAAGAGGGAAACATCCTGGAACTCAGGTACTTCCTGTTTGATGTAAAGGTTTGAACAAGTGCTCTCAGCCTGATGACAAACGCCCGGGTACTCTGGGAGTGTCGGGAGAACGTTTCTTTGCATCAGAGCTTGCGGCACCTGTGTTTTGATGTCTCTGGCAGTCCTGCTAGGCCCAGGCTGCAGATATGGGACATCGGGCAGAAGCAGGCTCATGTTGGTGCTGTAAGGGGACGCGGAGTCTTCGGTGACCGCTGGCTCCAGCATCAGAGGGCCATCCCTGCACGCCAGCTTGGAATTCATGATGTCCTGAGGGTGGCGAGGCATGTAGCTTTCCATCTCTGATTTAGTCTGGAGGACATTTGAGAAATCACCAGGTCAGCTATCAGTTACATTTAAAAAAAAAAAAAAAACAGTAACGGAATGCAAATAAACGTATGTACAGATGTATATATAATCGAGAAAAAAAGAGGCCTACAATGGCAACACAGCTCCATGTTCTGCATGTTCTCCATGTTCACCTCATCCCTTAATAAATTGTTAGTGAATTTGCAGGTTACATTAAGCATCAGAGCCAAATTAGCATTATCACCTGACAGTAGTTTCAGTCAGACAGAGGAGCAAAAAAGGAAACCACTCTACATGGACATGAAAAAATCTATAACATAACATTTATTTTACCAGAGGTCTTGGTGCTTACATGTATTAAAACATAGATTTTGCAGCTCTGTTGCTACAGGAAAGCATAAAAACATATATGCCTGCACATTCAAACAGAGAAAATAGTATAAATACAGCCTAATTTAGGGCCTGATAGTGTCACCACCTCAAACACACCACCACCACCACCACCACCTCCTCCTCCTCCTCCTCCTCCTCCTCCTCCTCCTCCCTCTCTTGCTCCAACATTTACAGGGAGCAAACACCTATAAGAAAGCCCTCAGCCAGGAGCTGTTGGGAAACAAGGCTGAAATTAGAACACGCAGTTGCTCTGCAGCGCTATGCGTCTCTCCTCCTCGCAAGTTTGTGGAGCGGGTGCAACGTTTCACATCCCGGCCGTGCCCTGCTTGTGATTCAGTGAATGTCAGCATCAGCACGGGCGAAATTTAGTCACGTGTTGGGACAGAAAATATGAGAGCAAACGAGCACCCATGCAGGCGCGCCTCCACAGCCGAGCGCAGGCTTCAGGGTTCAGCAACAAAGATTTAGAACTACCGCAAAGATGTAGAATAACAACAATTAAAAGCGGACAAACAAACAAAAATCAAAACTCACCAAATGATAGCCAGAGGGAATTGGCGCGATGGCATCTGTGGTGTGACAGAACACTTGTCCATGATCTGTCAGAGGTGCGGCGGTCTGAAGCTGCGCGTCCTGCTCCGGGGCGACCCAAACAGAATTCCTGAAAGAAGCGGCCATAAACCCGGCTGCTCAACTATCCCAAATCTCTCATCAATAAATTAAGCATAGGTATTCTTTTCTTTCGTCACAGTCGATAGGGGAGAGCACAGGCAGCTGTCAAACGTTCATTCTCTCTCCCCTCTCTCTCTTTTTTTGCGCTGCCTTGTCAAATTACGCAACTGCGTGGAATCGGCGCGTCTGCAGGGCGGAGCTGAGCATTCACAAAATAAACAGGACAAACAGGCGATCAGAAGACACCTAATGTGATGAAGACTTTCCACGAAGACACGAAGGCCATGAAAATGAACGGGGTCAATACAATTTATATCTAGGTTTTCCTGCCATCTGCTGTCTTTGGTTCAATAAAAAATGAACAAATTAAAATTAAAAGTTCATTCAGTTGCATTTTGACCCACCCACAACAAATTTAACTTTGTCTTACCTGCAGCTGCACAGCTGGTGTAATTTTCCATCCTTTTTTGGTGCAGTTTTGGGATTTCCTTCAGACTCTGGAGCACCTCTGAGCTCCTGTGTGGCATGTTAAAAACGCCACTGCGGAGCAGCTGTCTGTCAGGACTGCATGCTTGATGCCAGCATTCCTGAGTCTACAGTGAAGCCTGTGCACATAAACTGGCAGCGGATGTTTCCATCAAAACAGCCCGGCATTTCCCTCAAATGTACTGGCATTTCACTTGGTTCTGATTACGTGCCCTCTGCATTTTTACAGCTGTCAATTTTTTTTTTTTAGTATAATTATTTCTCTGGCTGATGTGAGACAGTTTGTCTGTTCTGTTCCTTCTTTACATCCCTAATTATGTGGCTGAAAGGAGTCAGGACTCCAACCTCCAGGTCTCCAAAAAGCAGCACAACTGCTTAATATACAACAGATTAACATGGCAGAATTCATTTCAGCTTCCTTTTCTTTTCCACTCAATACAAATGTCACCTCAAGTCAGTGTTAATGCCAAAACAACATGCTGGAACTAGAAACACAGGTATGCCACAATCAGTTGGCACGAATGGAGAAAGGGCGAAGCATTTTTTATAAGTGAGGGAAAAAGAAATCGGTGTAAACGGATTTTTATGTGACATTTACCGACTCTGTTTTTCCTGCAGGCGAGTTCTGTCCTCTCATTTATAAGGTGTAAGTACATCCACTGTGGGCTTGCTGGAACACGTGAAATGGGCTTGCGAGGATGGATGGAGTTATATGTGAAGCCTAAACGAGCTTTAATCTGTTGATTCAGAATAGGGCTGGAACATGGATTTAAAAACACATTATTCACTTTTTTCAGTAGCTGTGACATAATATTTTGTCTGTTAGGGCGTTCACTCCACTGACAGCAATTTGTTCTCATTATGACCTTAGTTTACCCTTCCCTTGTCTATGCTTTCCAAAAATTGTAAAATTTCGTTTTACATCCACCCTCACTTAAAAAAAAAATGTTAGTGATCCTGTGAAAAACAATCCAATCAATAAGAGTCAGTGTTTTTACCCATGAAAGCACACTCACCTTGCATGATTTAACTAAAAGTTGAAACATATTCAAATGACCACTGATCACCCAATTAGAATCTGAATGATTGCCTGTCATGTGCTGACCTTTCAGGGTGCAATCTATCCATGGATGTCTCAGCTCCAAGAGGAGCAACTGTCATTCTTGGCCCTTTCTGTGTGGCGAATGTGAGCCGGGCCCTCCTCCATATCCCCCAGTATTAAAACCTCACAATATGCCCAACAACTGCACGGCGGGGAAGAGAGAATGCACGGTATGTGCTTACAGCATCACAACTCCTCTCCCTTCACACATGGACTAATATGGCCAGGCCAAAAGGGGATCGGACAATAAACACATTAAGGACGCTGCTTATGTGAGCGCTTTTATTTTCTGATTTTGTAAGAGTAAGTGAACTTCATGTAATTTGTGTGCATCCAACTTACCTTTTTTTTTTTTAACAGGATCATTTGTTAATAAAGTCTTTAATTACATTTAATGCGATTCCAGCTAATCCTTAACCGGCTGCACAATCTATTTTTGCCACTAGAGGGCAATGGTCAGCTGTGGTGGAACCTGAGTTAGTGTGGATCTACACTGAGCCTTTCATATTTATAGTGTCCACCAGAGAGAACGGAATGTGACCCCGTCTCATACAATACATTTACACATTCATTTGATTCTGTGTAAAGTTTTCTTTTAAGTTTCTTCTGCTGATTTATTTTAATTGTTGTAATTGTTTTCATGACTAATTTAAAGCTTGGCGTGCATGTTAACCTTACAACGCCACTTTATGTGAGTCTAGTTTGACTTTGTGTTTTCTCTTTAAAAGCCACAGCACATAATCATAATGATTATTTAATGTAAGCCTCACAAAGCCTGCCCTTGAGAAGGCGGAATCAATAATTTCTTTTGGCTGTATTATTTTTGTCTCAAGTTTGGCTGTGGTACAAGCGTGGCTTGTTGACTCGGTGCAACATTTATCTGATCTGACACACTTTCATTAGGCATTAGTGATCATTTCCATAGCACACAACATTAGAGTACTCCTGTTTGTAAAACAGCAGATGAGGCTAATGCAGTCCTCTAGGGAGAAATTCAATATGATTTGTTAATTAAATGGAATAATTTAATTACAGTAACTTAGAAAGCATTCATCAATATAATTGTTTCTGGAGCCAGCAATATAATTGAGGTTTAACTGAAAACAAGTCCGTTTCTAATGTTGGTAATGTGCTGACATTGTTCTCCCACCCTCCATTTGTTCCTCGCTCCGATCTTCCACCACGGTGTTCCCTCGTTTGCTAGCCAGCCATACCGCATCAGCGAGACCAAAACATTTATTACAGCCATTTAATTTAACCTCTCTACAGGCACGGACAAGAAGACAGACATGATAGCACAGCCGTGCTGAAAGACTCTCGCTGTTCAGTTTCTAATCTGATCCTCTCTGTTGCCCTTTCATAAAGACACCAGAGTATTACCCTGACTCCAAACATACCTCTGCCTTGGATTTCACCGCAAAGAGGACCGAATAGAGCCATTCCTCAGGGCCCAAATAATAAAACATAATTTTAGCCTAATCTGCTTAAAGAATGTCCTCCGTTTGAAGTTGACGATGGTGCTCTATCTTCTCGGAGGAATAATTGCCTTCGGCAGAGGCCACTGAGGTAAGCCTGTTGAGGTTGTGCACCTTACAGGTGTGCCCTTGGACAGACAACCTCTCCCTTGTTCTAAAGAGACAGTGAGAAAGAGAGAGAGAGAGAAGCATGAGGGGGGCACCAGACTGAAAGAGCTCATCTGCCAGCTGAAAGTTTGCAGGACATCAGTGCAGCAGCACCCCTCGGCGTTCTCCAATGGCTGTGTGGTCAGAGTGCAGCGAACAAAGACGCACTGATCTCTGCTAATTCCTCCTGTCTGATACATTCCAATTCCTGTCACTAAAATTGTATCATTGTGTTGCGAAATTGCCCCGGTTGTAATCTCCTTGCTGTGCATTCCAGACAAACTGATGGACAGTTGCTGTGCAGAAATGTGAGCGACCCTCCTTGTGCACAGTGCAGTCTTTGTGTTCTTTGGATCCTGGTGTGGCCACTTGCCATGAACCTAAACACGTTTCTGTCGAAGTAGCTACTTATCAGCAGCACGATGTTTTTATTTTGAAAGTCTGAAGCAAATCTGCTCTGTCTCAGACTTCTTCTCCAATTAAGCAAGCAGGGGAATCTGTCCCTTTTCTGAACATGTCGCTGAACGTTGCAGAACAGCTGTCCCGACGCCAGAGAATCATATGGAAGAATGCATTAAAGGCCTTGTTTTGAATATTCCCTCAGATTTGGAATAATCAGGCAGCTATTCAGCGGCGAGATGGTCACGCACATGTGCCAAAGCACAGCTGAGGGGAGCACAATAGTGTGTGATGCTGCCCGAACCCACGAAAACTCCAAGTGCGTGAAAAATGTGAATAATGCAGGTGTGCTTCCTTTTCTGCACACGGTGCTTATAATCCGTAATGACTGAGACGCTTTCTTTCGGGCCTTTTATCTCCCTTTTTACTTCGTGCCTTGTTCAAGGTGATCCTATGCTTTGCATATGGCTGATTAATCTTATTGCACAGTAGCTAACATTGATCACAGAAATGATTAGAAATGCATTAGTCAGCAAACTGTTTGGAGTGGTTGAGTTTAAGTGCAAGTGCCAGGCCATTTTCCATAGGTGTCCATGTTTTTAATTTTGTTATATAGAATTTTGCAAATGGAAGCATGCATGCCGCCCAAATACGGCATCAAAGCTTTAATGCCTACAGACATAATTTAATCTCCTAGATGGCAGGCCTGATGGACTGTAGAGAAGGCATCCCTGCTAAATTCATTACGCTAAAAGTTGCGAGATCTCACGAGCTGATGAGAGCGAGGCGGAGTCACGGAGATGCTTTGCATTTACGCCATAGAAGAGATTTCAGCCTTCTGCTAGTGTTGAAAATAATCCCAATTTGATATTTAGCTCCAATTCCAAATCCTCTTGAGTTTGCGCAAATGGATTAAGACTAACAATCTAGTGCTCAATCACATGTAATGTCATCTGACCCCATAATGTGAAACAGCAGCGGTGCTCCGGTGTTGATGTGGATAAAAAGTGACACTGCTACCGAGTTAATTTGCAGTGATTGATAAATAACATTCACATTTACGAGAAGCAAGAAAGGATCCGTCCTTTAGAAACAATGTCCATTATTAATAGAAAATTCCTGCTAAATGATGAAAACCCTTGTCCTCATCTCGAGACATATTTTGAAGTCATTTTTCATTTCCACCTGACCTCAGCGGCTGCAGCCCCTCTTTCTCCGTCATGGCTCTGACGCTGCCTCCTTTAATCATCACACAGTCTTTCTTTATTCGCAGTGTCCCCCCCCCACCTCATTTCTGCAGGGATGAGCCCTCTCTAAACACACGTTTGGGTTTATATCTAGCGTAGTTTTGTATGACACTCACACTGAAGTTCCAAAAACTTAGCTTCATTATAGCATCCTTCTGTGCAGAGATTATTAGCTGCAGGGACAGTGAGCAGAAAATAAATTATTCATAGCATCTTTTTGCTCTTACAAATAGGGGATTGTGGTCAGTTTAAAAGCAAAAAGAAAAGAAAAAACACTGGCTGACAAAGCGCAGGACCCATCAAGTAAGCAGCATTTGAAATTGGCAGCAAAATGTGCTGCATTGCTCAGGAAAGGGACACTGCATGGTTAAACAGCACGGTGCTCACTCGGAAACAGAGGCGCAACTCATGAGGGCCTCACTAAGACAACTCCTGCCACATGTTCAACACTGCCTATTAAAAGCCCAGGGAAATTAATGAGCTTCCATTGGCACCCTCACAACAAAGGGATCTATAAAGCAGCGTTAATGTTCTCAGGAAAATTTACTCTTCAGTAGTTCCCAATCAACCGGTAGCAGCAGATTTTATTTCCCTTGTAACCAGCGTACAAAGAGAGCAGAAAGTGCTACCCGCTGCATCTTTACATACATGTAATCTTTGATTGAAAAGCTCCGATTTGTCAATAACTGCAGAGTTGTCAAAGTTTAATTATTTATGTCTCTAAATTACCTTTGTTGTATGATTTTTAAAAAATCTATAGATATATTAACAATTCGCTATTCATTCACAATTTTTTTATCAAAGCAAACACAAATCAAACCCTTGTGTGACCACTGATTTGTGCTTATACCTGCTTGTGCACAACTAAGAATGCTTAAGAATCAAAGAGCACAGAGGTGTGCAGAAAGGTATTAATTAGAACTTTATTTATGCAGATGCTTGGTAAATTTGCATAAAAAGCAATTCCACAGATGGGTTTATGGCAGTAATGACTGTTCCAGTCTGCAATAAAACATCTGCTTAATCACAACAGAGACAGTCAATGGCTGCTGCTGCTGCTGCTGCTGCAAAAAAACAAAAAAAACAAAAAAAAAACAGGCTGTCCAAGTACATCTCAAAGAAAGTTGTGAGGTGAAGAGATGGTGTGCATGGGTTACGTTAAAAACTAAAAAGATTTTTTGGGGGGGGGGGGGTTGGGGGGGACCTGATTAAAAGAAGCATTACTTAAAAGACATACTTCTCGCAAACATTTGCTGGTGGTAGTACTTTGAGCCCTCTGATGTTGAGAAAAAAAATCCTTATCATTTTGTCATTTTGGCAGAACAATCCACTTACTGTGTCTAAGAGAAGGGAGATTTTGTTCCAAGTCAAGCCAAGTCTTTGTCCGCGTGTGCCAACTATTTTGAAAATATTCCACTTTGTGTCTCCTTTTTTAATCCAGGAGAGTCACACGGAGATACAAGCACAAACATGCGAACGCAAGCACACACCTACACACACGCACACACACACGCACGCACGCACACACACACACACACACACACATACACACACAAGCGCGTGCGGCAGTCTGGCTGCAAGGTCACTCCAAGTATTGATAAATCACCCAGCTGTGATTCCCTCCTGACAGCTCAAACTAACATCAAGCTGGATGGGGGAGAACAAAAGACCATCAAGCGGCCCTTTTCCTGACACTTTTATTCAATCACGGCCAGATTGCTTACGACAGCACCAGCAGCTGTTTCGTCTTCATCTTTCCCCATTTGATAAAGCGTGTCAAGTCATATTTCTGTAAGTACTTCACCTCACCCCATACCGCGCCGATCCGCCGCCGATTCGGCATATGCACATTCCACATGAGGGGCTCGTCAAATGGGTCAGGGAGTAATGACACCCCTCTGAAGGTCGCGGCACACTGGCGTGGTGGGGGGAGCAGGTAGGTGGGTGCAGGAGCAAAGTGGTGGTGGTGTCGGCGGTGAGGGGGCGCGACGGAGCAACAAGCTGAAGGTCAAAGATAAGAACAGCCTGAGAGATATCTAAGATAGCCGGCAGGAATTAAACAATGAGGGAGAGGCAGCGGGGGCTTTGATTGTGCGATGTGTTGTTTAAAAAGGGGAGGGGGGGGGGACATGGGGGTTGTTATTTTTGGGATCTCCACCCCATTCACGGCTCTTCT
>BJFM01000379.1:229611-241195 GCA_016586285.1 Arothron firmamentum
GGGGGGGGGATATGGTATCTGAAAATAATGACTGCATGCGAGGATGACGTGCTCAGCAGCTCCTGGAGCTAATTATTTTCATGCATTGTCATGAAGTATTGACAGTCGCATGTAGTCACAGCATGGCACTTTATCTCACGGCATTCCTTTTGCAGAAACATCATTAAAAAAAGATGATAATTAATAACACAAACACATATTTTAACAGAAATAACTCGGATTGACTTGACTGCCTGGCTCCTGACGCGCATCATCAGAGCAAGGTTGAGCAGAAGTCGTGCTTCTGTGAAAGTGTGCCGCCGGAGAGATTTGTGTCGCACCTGCTCGAGTCACAAGTCGGCGTGTAGTGTATTTAATCCTCATCAGCGTCTTTTGTCCAAATAAAAGAGCGTCCTGGACATCAGGTGCTACTTTGTCCAGAGTGAATGGCCTCCAGCTCGGCGTAAAGCGAGCCATGCACGTGAAACAGGTGGAATGTGGACGCTCGTTTTTCGGAGAAACGGGACAGCTCACTCGCCTCGGAGTTGGCCCGGCTCCCAGGAATGCAGTTAGCTAGCGCACAATCACTGCCTATTGATGGTGGCACAGCTGCTGCGGACATATGTTCCCCACCAAAGGAGGAGGACATCAACCAGGCACACCTTGAACAGGTTAGCAGATGAATACGCTTCGGTCCTTTGAGAGTCTGCCCTCGTCTCTTTTGCCTCGCTCGACAAATAAGTTCCTTTTTAAAGTTGAGCGCAGCTTCAAGTTATTTCACACCTCTGTTAAACAACGGCCACCTTGCTGCATCTAAAAATCTGCCATTACTTTTCATTCATATTCTAACAGTTTTATTTATATAAATTCACTGCAAAAAATAAAATAAAATAATAATAATAATAATAATAATAATCATAAAACAAAATCAGTCACTTTGTCCAGTCATTTGGAGGGGATTCCTTAGGACGATGAACCCAAAGGAACCGTAATAAAGATTATTAACAGTAAAAGCACATGCAAAGACTTTTTCCCTAGCCCTCAGCAAATGACCATATGCGAGAGGAAAGATTACATTTATTCATGGCAGCCTTTCATCAAGAAGCTTAAAACCCAAACTTTGAATGTAACCCCAAATTATATGCATAATAAGGTGACCTCTTTCACCCGTTTTCTTAAAGCCATAGAGGAGGAGTGATATGCAAAAAACCTGCAGATCCTTCAGCTCATCGTTTAGACGTTTCAGCACTTTTGCTTTTCCAGCCGTGCAGGGGTGATCACATTGGTCACTAATAGATAAAGCAGAGACTCCCCCATTAACATGGAGGTCATACTTGCACAAGAAATATAGAAGAAAAAAAGAAAATCTTCAACTTTACCGTCGTTGCAGAGACAGAGGGGACGAAATACCAACGTGGCTCACACTTGAAATTCACGCATCTAGTGTCAAACACTGTGAATGGTGAGGTAGAGAAAGTGCTAGATAACTGCAATCTAGTCTCATATTATCCATTGTTAACACTCGTGCCTTAGTCCCCCGTTCCTACTGCTATGACCTATTAGCTTTAGTGAAGTGTTCGGAGGCCACGGAGCCGTGTGAAGGTTGCTCACCCAACCAACGGGGCCATTTACAGAAGAGGGAACCCGGAGCCGAGTCACAGCAGCCCTCTAATGACTCAATCAGCTGCACTGATGGGAGCGAATGGCACCCAGAGATTTCAGCACGTTCCCTGAGCGTGCATTACATTTGCTCCCCTGATTTTGGTTATTGCGTGGTAATGGTAAGACATAAGGATGCGTGTGAGGACATTGTAAAACATATGAGCGATTCCAGAGTTTTATTAAACGTTCAGGCATACACCCAGGTGCTTGTTACCGGAAAGTAGCGTGAGGCCTCTGCAGTGCACACGTCTTCAGATGATCTTTTCAGCTCTTTAACCTAAATGCAACCTTGATATAATTACTGTGATTTCCACAGGAAGCAGGGCTGATCTTGCACCTCAATCCAACAATTACAGGAAACTATGTGTAAGATAAAAACAGAATTTCTGCTTCCCTTTGTGAGGGATGGTGTAAAGTCACAGGAGTATTCATTAAGGCCTTTGTGTCCTGTTGAAACAGTAGTTAAAGGCTTTAGCTGTGGGCATCTCTCTGGAAGAGATATAATGATCCTCCAATTAGAAACAGAATCATGAGAGCTGTTTATTAGTCTTAATTCATCTCCTCGGTGTGCTGAGCATATCAAATAACACACTAAAAAAAAAAAAAATCAACAATTTGCCCTGTATAAAGCAAATCTGTTCGTTTTCCCCACAATTACAAGCTGAATTGTCACATGGCTTCAGTCAACACTGAGCCTTTTTCCATGAATTCATTATCTCCTGCATTTAGCAGTTCAGCGACACCTCACATTTCAAAGACAAGGCTAATTCTCCTCAGACAAATTACTCTTTTTATTACACAGGATGCTTTGGCTTTTATTAATTCAAAATGGATTCTTAGCTATCACTCGACATTTGTTTCTTATCATCCAGTAGCAGACGGCTTGGGTTTTTTGTGTTTTTACAATCAAAATAAAAACATGGCATATAAAATATGTTACTGCTTCAACAGGATAAAGGTGAAATAAATGACATACAATAAAATAAAAATATGTTGAATTTGAAATAAGTAATTTAACATAAGAAAATAAACTGTTTATTACACGCAGACATGGTGAGATAGAGTGTGTTATAAAGCTATGCAAAGTGAGGAAACTGTTGATTTCAACCATACTTTAAAAAGCACTTGGAGAGCCTCATCATTTAGTAATCAAACTTACTATCTACTTACTAGTAATTAGTCAGAGTTTTTGTGTAAAACCTGCACATAATCATCCAAATGGTCATTCAGTAATGGACATTTGGGGAAAACGCTTATCATGTATTCCTTTCTTTCATTATCCTATTTTTATTTATTTATTTTTGTCATTTATCTGCATTTTGTGAAAGATTGGGAATAAGAGCTGCTCTGATTGTGGATATTTGTGAATAAATATCAGTGGTCAAGTGTTAAAATTTATCATGTCAAGTCAGACACTGCTTCTATCATAAATGTGTGGAGGTAAATTAAAAAAAACAAATGTAGATAGAGACAAACCACTTTCTTTATTTTCATCCCCCTAATTTTTCATTTTCCACTGAGCTCTAAGTGAGACAGACTGAAGTCCGGCTGTCTGCAGCGACAGGCTGCCGCTACTCTGGACAAATTAATCTCCAATAAAGATGACTTAGATCAACTTTGAAAAACACTAAGATGAAAACCCATAAAATGATTACGAACTGTGGCCAGAATGACAAGTATTATCAACAAAAATTAATCAGGTGCATCTTTTCATGAACTCAATTAATAATGTGCAACAACAGGGCCTTTTTTTCCCTGGAATGAAAATTAATTAGCAGGGGAAGGTCACTCCGAGATGCTGACATCACTCATCAGGCCGCCGTGGCAGTTCTAATTATTTGTCTTCCAGGCTTGGCTGATCAAAAATTATTGCCATACCTGAGCAACATTTAGAAAAAAAGCTTTGTTTAAAGCGCTTTTAATTAGACCTGCTATTTGATTAATGCCGTGTAAGCGCGCAGGATCGGCCTTCTTATCAGCATTTCTGACAAGTTTGCTGGGTATTGTTGTGTGAAAGACATTTACTGACACTAACCGACTGTTTAGAATCTAATTCATTCACTTTAGTTGCAATTAAAAAGCTATTTAAGCGAGAGCACTTGTTGATATGAATAAAGATGTTGTAAATGCAGATTATGAACTCTCTTTATATTTAAGGGAGGATAATGTGCCATTAAGGGAAAATAAGTAAATGAAGTGGATGAATAGGGTTCAGATCTCTGATGGGTGTATTACTAACAGTCTGCTCAGACTGGGAGTTGCTGTGGATGTGCAACAGTCAGATAAGTTGTTGCCTGTAAAGTCAGAATGAGCGAGTTACAATCGTCTGCGTTATTGAGCTTTTGTCAGTCATAATTAATACTGAAAGAGGAATCGAGTCAACATGATTGTCTAACCATGGAGAACAGATCCAGTCACTAATGGGCCCTCTTCAGCAGCTCCAGACAAAAGAAGACATCATTCGAACCGTCCTTTTTTTCCCCCCCTCTGGAGTTATGGTGTTGACTTGTTGCCTAAACTATCTTCAACCCTCACTACATCAATTCACATTACCTGCAAATTAGCAAAGTTCTACTTTGGAGCTCACAGTACATTTGATCCAAATAGACTCTAAATGCCATTTCTGTTCCTATTAACCCATGGATCGGTGTGGCAGATATTTTCATGAGGTTGCTTGGGAAAAAACATGAGGCTAATGGGTTGGTTGTGACAGCGCTATTCATGATGATTTATGATTCTGTGTTTAAGTTGATTACTCCACTGCTGACTCGGAATACTATTTCAATTAGTGCACTGAAGGTCACTCCACGAAATCCCTCCATAATCTATTCCTATTAACACTAATGCGCCGAGTATCCATATCTGTTCACCCTTGTTGATTCAAATCATCCCCACTCCTAACGGCCGGCTTGTTTACCAGCTTACTGGTTCGGACGTATCATAGATGGTAATTTTCTCGCCTCCGTGTATCATTAATGTCTTCAAGTCTTGACACATGGCTAGGAGGGACATCTCAATAGAGCTTGGGTGCATTTTTATTGCCTTTATTTTCTAATATGTTTCAGAGACCAAGTGATATTTGTGCTGAATGAACTGGATCCTGAAAGCCCTAAAGGCTAATGTGGCCATATTACGAGGACAGCGGCAACAACCTCCTATTACTTGTCATCACCAGAACCAAAATAGCCTTGGCGTGATCAAAATTTTAGAGGTCTAAATTAATTTTACATCACTTTCATTCATACTCCCACTCATCCATGCAGAGGAGGAAATTAGCTACCTGTATTTAATCTAATATGTTCCCACAGTAAGCGCTGGTGGACATGATAGACTTAATCAACTCACAATGAAGCAAAAGCTCAGTAGACAGGCACAAGTGATGAACAGCGTATTAAGTTTCACAGACAGGCTCTTTGAGCTTACAACCAAAAATACACTTTATTTTATAAAATAAATTAGTCCCGTAGTAGAAATTACAGGTTAGTTGTTGGCGCTGTAACTGAAGTGGAACAGTAGGCAATAAATGTTTACTGCACATTTACCATCTGATGTGATACATCGATCTTATCAAGTAACAGCTACCTGATTTGGTCTGATTCATGGTTGATCAAGCTTGATCTATTCAGTTCAAGTTATTCAGTTTATATATTATTGTGTTATGTTATTAAGCTACAATTAGATGGATCACATTTAGCTGAAGTAAAATATTCAAGACTCAAATCATGACTTTAAGTTTGACTTTAATTTTCTAGATTTTTACACTCACACAAAAGATGGCTAAAATATAATTTAAAGTAACAAAAATCTAATGCCTCAGAATAACTTATCTCTCAAATGCAGAAGCAAAATTTTTCTGCCACAAAAAAAGGTCAAAGTGATTCTACAGCTGTTCATTTTTTATTTATTTATTTTTTAATAGACAGTTATGTATCATATGTGAATCTAGTTTAAAAAAAAAAATAGTGTTAAACTGGTTTAAACTGACAACTAGCTGCTCTTTTCGCCACGGTGGCCTCCAGGCCCAAAGAAGAGGAGCATCTTTTTGAGAGGGGGTAAAAGTGCTGACATTGTCACCGCTTGATGAGACTCTATCCGAAGGATAGGCAAAACGCTTCAGCACGGTGACATCAATTTTCAAGATGATTTAACTCCATGTTCCTGTGTTGGAGGAAAGAAACTTCAGACCCCTGATTTACCTCAGATGACAGCCACGCGGCCCCCGAAACAATGTTTCCAAGGCTACTAGCGAATGACGAGTGGTCACGTCTGTACAGCCGTCCCCATTGGTTTGATTTATGTGACCACGATCCAATAAAAATGGCAATCAAATCAACCCAGCCACTTCACAGGTAGAGGGCTGTCTGATTGAGTTGTCGAAGGCATGGCTGAGGCTCAGAATGATTATGCCAGGAAACGGAGAAGGCTCCATCTCTCCGCACCCAACAAGGACACCATACATCTCCCCTCGCAGCTTTCCTGCGCCGCTGTGAAATGTATCCAAAATAACTGCACACCTACCGCTCGCCTGCCTCCAATCTCTGAAGGTTATTTGTCGTCTGAAGGACTCTCCCTGTCAGCGGGTGATGAATGCCATGTACACAGACAGGAGCAGCGTCGGGTCCGGGATTAGCCGGAAAACTCACTGATCTGTGAATAACCTAAAAAAGAGTAGCCGAAGATTAGCAATGATGCTTTTAGGAATGATCCATCAAACTCAACTGCCGCAGTCGCTCAAATGAATCATCTCACTTGATTCGTTAACCCGAGTGAAGTACGACTGACTGCCGCGCCGCCCGCAGGTCACGGAGATCATTTTGAGGATGTTTATTAAATCAGTGCTATCAATTTCCTTTGTGATCATCTTTTACCTGTTCTGTCCTTGGTGATGAGTCAAGCGCACGATGATGTTAAAGGTTACCATATTAAGCTTATGGCTTTTCCACTGCGCCGGCACCATCGAATCACAGCCGTCGCCATAACATGCAAATTGATACCTGACATAATGGCGGCAGGTGTTGTTGGGAAGGCCCGCTAACAATTATCTCGCAAACTCTGTTTCAAACTCGCGACATATTTGCCGGGGCTGTTTACAGCGGAGGAGACGCACGCTCAGGAAGCGGACTGGATCAAAACACAACCATCTGCTCAAGTACTTAGTCTCCTCGATAAGGAGCCTGAAATCACCATCATTGTTGCATTAGAGCAACTTGGTTCAGCCACCGCCAGGAAAGCGGGCAGGAAGAGGAGAGCCGAGCTGATAGTGCACCAGCGCCATGTGTCATGAAGGAGCCCCTGGCCCGCAGCCAGCCCGACAGGAGAACAATTGGACCTCGGCGTAATCTTTCGCTGCTTGAAACACAATCACCTTGTTAGAGAACAGAATGTATTGTGCAACAGGTATAAAAAGACATCCTCTGGAATGATATTCGTGCATTTGAACACATCAGCACATACGATGTCGGTGATGTTACAGCAGGTCATGGAACACTGATGCAATTTTCATCTTTAAGAAGGTTTTGGTTGAATCATCATATTGTCCAGGTCTACAAGTGAATTTTGCCTCATTATAAGAATTATTTCAAAGAAAGCCAGGAGATCACACGCGTCACACAGAATAAAAGTTTGAAACATAAAATCCAGTTATAATGAGCAGAAAATCAAACAATAACACCCATTCGAACCCACTGTCCTTTCAATGCCTTATTTCTAAGGGTTAAGGCTGGGAGTGATAACAAAAATATTTCTGATCCAAAGCCTGCTGATGACATCATCCTAACTTTCCACTGAACTCCGAAGACCTTTCCTTTCCAGCAGAGAGGACGCAAGTAAAGTTCAAGGATTGAGCGAGTCCGTTGGACTTACATGCCGTGGAACAGGAAATAGTCATTCATTGATTTTGTGTGTGTCCAGAAAGATCAATTTTATTCTTCCTTTGTTTTCAGACTACAATGCACTAAAGGCCCTGCAGCAGCAGGATGTGTTTCTTACAAACGTAGCCCAAATGAAGCTATAAATCAAGTGTTGGAGCAGAAACACACAATGTCATCCCCCACAGACCCTAGACTGAACACGCTGCTCCTCGAACTCCTCTGCTCTGCTCTCAGTCTGTCTGCAAAGGCCCTCAATGTCAGCCAGTTTAATTAACAGTCTGTCATGATATCATAACAAATACCGCTGATAGTTGCGTGGAAAATATGCAGATCTCATTCATTGGATATTCATCCCAAAGTCTTGGTAGAACCAATTGCTTGGTTCTGCTGTGTCTTTATGACTCAATCGAGCAGCTTGCTCTTTAAATCTGTGTAAATGTACATCTGCATACGCTGATGCCTCTTTAACTGTATTACACTTGTGTTATCTGATACTGGAGTTAACTCGTAAAAGTGAAGTCTCAAGCAGATTCCCAGCGTCTGCCTAGTTAAGATTCATAGAAAAGACCATCCAAACCAATCAATATCTGCTTGAGATTTAAGTTGCATTATGTGTCCCCTTCACAGGCATGATTTAAAACATCAGCACAAAGTATTCCTAATTTTATTGCCTGCCGTAAATTAAAATTAATGACGCTGACATCCACAATTAACAATGAAAAATGCAGATTCGTATAATTACTTTAGCAGTAATATTGTTTTTAACCCGGGCTCAAGGTGCTCCTCAACGTTCAGTAAAACACAAAAAGACGGCTTCATTACAGTTTATTTGCTATAGGAAACAAAAAAAGGGGTCTAACAAAAATCCACTGCTCATTTGGGAATATCTCGCCATGCATAATTAAGCAAATTTGATTGGAATTAAGCATGACTTCTTTTTGGTTGGGTTTTAATGAATGCAAATCAGGCATCTACATCCCTAAGATTAATTTCAGCCAATTAAAAAACAAAGCTTGTTGGAAAGTGTAAAAGTGTTCAAAGCAGGGCAGCAAAGCAGTTCCTCTCTTTTCCTCTCTCATTCCCTCGCTCTCCTCATCTCATCTTCATAACTTGCACTCAGGAGAATCCCCCCAACACACACGCACACACACACACACACACACACACACACACACACACACACACACACACACACACACACACACACACACACTTTGATCATTAGCATGAAGTTAAAGGCAAACGGTTTGAAATGTGGCAGAAGTGCACTGCCAAGATCCTGATACCTTCTTAATCTCCAAGTTGCACCACCTAATAGTTTCTTTACGCAGTTGTTGTTTGAGGCCATTAAGCCACGCAGCTCTCATTAGGTGTGGAAAAAGATAAACCCAAATGTTCTCAAGCATCCGCCCCGCGATGCCATTTCGTCACCCAAGCGAAAAAGTTAATGTTCTTGCTTTGGACAGGACAAAATATGACAATTAGTCTGCGTTAGTTTACCCACTGTAATGTTGCTGCAACCTGAAATCAACCTTTATCAGTGTTCAAGAGTGCTCAATCCATCTGACTTAAGCACTCAGGAGATCTCATCGTGGTATTTTCCATGTGACGGCACCATTGCACACCAGACCAGTGACAAATAACACAGCTCACACCTAGAACAAATGCCAGTGTCAGGCAGAGTCTGTGGGTTATGTATGGCTTGGTCTGATTATGACAGCCTTGTATTAAAAATATGTTTTTTTGTTCCTACCATTTGTCACTTCCCAGCGTAACGCAGAGCATTAAATCCTGATTATTTGGAGAGTCAATTGTAAACGCTAATGATTGAGGGCACGCAGGCACCTCCGGGCTAATGCTAATCCGCCTGCACATTGCTCGGAGAATGCCATGTACATTGATTTGATCTCTCACATCAAAAGACAAACAGCGGCGCGAGTCAGCACATCCCCAGTCAATGTCACTCCTTGAAGTGATTCCCCCCACATGTGCATCTTCACGGGGCCTCAGGAGGTGGGGAGGGAATAGAGAATTAGGCGATCAGATCTATTGGCATTTCTTTAAAGGAGATTCATGGGCGAAGGACGGAGGGAACGTGAGGGAGAGCGCTTCCCCGTTCACCTGCTAGCCACAACCAGTTCTGAGAGGCTTGCTGTGTTTAGATTGCATTAATCTCTTTGTCTCTACCTGTTATGGCGCTTTCATTAATGTTGTCTTTTAACATCAAGTCTCCTGCAGAGTGGGGAATAAGAACTCTGCAGAAAGTTCAAAGAGCCACAAGAAGCCCTTTATGTGATTCCTTAATCATTCAAAATCCCTTCCGAGTATGCCACTTGCGTAGCTCCTCCGTGTGACGAGAAGAATTAATATTTGGCCTCTGATGCATTCTTTTTGAAAGAATAAAGCAATAGGAAGGGAAAAAAGCATTATCTATTCAAGGAGCGCAGGGAATACTGACTGTGTCTCACTTCAGTTGTAGCTGCTGCGTCTCATTTCGTCTGTGGCAGATCACAGCGCTGCCGACTGTTACATTTCTGAGGCGGGAAGAGCGAGGGAGAAATTGTACTGTTTTATTAGAACCCGGTGGGAGAGTTTTGTAGAGCCAAGCCTGCCATTGAGCCTATTTGCATCACGCCAGCAGTGAACAGACATGATAATATTGTGATGCTCTGGAAAAAAGTGTTTTATGCCATGATTTTTTTTTATATGCCTCTGGCAGCCCTGCTCACAGTATCAGAGCAAAGAGTACTATTCTATCTCTACCTTAAACATTACAGCATTACACCTGAACATTAGAAGTGCTGTTACAGGATTGTTTCACTACTGTTGGCTGACATTTCCTGTGTTCCATGTATCACAGTTTTTGTCTGTTAGTCCTCCAGCGTGTTAATGTATTAACTCTGACGCCTGAGGCTTCTCATTTCATTCAGGAAAGTCTCATTGCTGCAGAGTTGGCCTTATGCTTACTTTATGCACCGAGGATCACATATTCAAGTGCACTAGAGCAGACCTGAGCGCCTTTCGAAGCATTCGGACCACGTTATTACGGAAGTGTAGCGTTTGTACATTTGTAAGTGCGATTGCAAATCAGCCATCGGTGTAAAATTTGCTATTCAGCGTTCAGCTGAATACGAGTAGCAAAAGGACAGAGAGGGGAAAATGCGGGTAGCTTTTATTTTCACACATAATAACACGTCAGACATTATTATTCAGGGCTAAAGCAGTGAAAGGCTATTCAGTGCATTTATTTTTGATTCTTCGTCTAAAAAAACTTGAAAGAGGTGATTTTCACAAATCCTGTAAACACTCTTTACATCGGGGATAGCTTTTAAAGGCATTTGAATCAGCTTTCGTTAAAACAGGCTGGTCTTTAAAAGGAGGTTGCTCAGGGAGAATGTTGTCTGCCGGGTGTAGGGCGAAATTGTGAGGAGCGGAGCGATGCTACAGAGATGGGAAGCTCTGGGGACAAGGAGGAGGACAATGGTGTCTCTTGGGGGAATTTTATGCTGCTGAAGTGAATTTGAATACATAAAGGAGAACTGGAGTGAAAAGGAAAAGGGGGTACAACACAGCCTGTGTTCTCCTGGTCCCTTGTGTGGGAACAGAAGAATACCCTTCCATTTTTTTTCATTTTGTCCCTATTTTCAATTACTAATGTTACATTTTAAGGTCTGCCATTGTGCTGTGGGTGCATTAGCTCAAACAGAACATATTTTACCTCCAAGCATCCCATTTGTGTCGCTGCTCAGTGGCAATTAATCAGCCCTTAACAGATCTGCTACAGAGACAATTTACTGCATCTGTTGAACGACAGTCGACAATGTTAGTTTGTTATGGATGTAAAATCGATGTAAAATCATCAGAAATTCATGCTGGCTGTGTGTCGACTGTGATGCATGTCTTTAATTTATTTTCCCAAAGTATATACTGTATTTTGAAAGAGCTACACTTTATTTTGGTAATTTTTAGAGATAGTGTTTGCACTTCATGTACTGGCCTAACTGGGATATGTTTTGTAATGTCCTCATAAATCCATTCATAGAGAAAAGAAGCTTTTTTTTTTTTTTTTTTTT
>BJFM01000379.1:241237-264650 GCA_016586285.1 Arothron firmamentum
TTTGCTTTTTTTTTTTTTAAGGTAGGCAAGTTCCTGTACATTCTCATGTGTAGTTTTCCTGTTTGGTCTGCTGCTCTCTTTACTTTGTGTCTTATCTGAGCATCATTCATTCCTTCTCCTTGATCCTGCACTTGGCTGTGCTCTGCATGGTTTGGCTCCCTCCCATCGCTCCTTTAGTCGACCAAAGACACAGCTCTGCACTGTTCTTTGTCCTCAGCTGATGGCGGAGGAGATGGGATCTGTGGAAGCCTTACTTGTTGAGCTGCAGCCGCCTCACCTGTTACACCACTTTACTTTGGTACAAATGCAGCAACAGCACAGTATTCACTGGTAAAATCTATAAAAACTTATTTGGTCTGAGATAGGAGCATCCTTTATGTTTATTGATTGTTTAAATGGATGCCTCGGCACTGCTGACCTCACAGTCGGGGTTTCCTGCCGGGGTTTCTGGGTGCAGCTGGCATGTTCTTCCCACTGCTGTGAGTGTTTTCTGCGGTTTCTGTGTTTTCAGGTTTCCCTCAAAATCTACACCATTTATGTTAGGTTAGATTCTACGCGGCGCCCTTGACCACGACACTGACTTCAGATCAGGATCTAGGCCCCGGGTGGCCGCCGCTCCTCGGGGAGAGTAGAGAAACTCAGAGGTCAGGTTTCACCACTCACTCACTCACTCTCATCAGCTTTAATACATAAAACCATCTTGAGTAACAAAGAAAGATATTATCTTTTTCTTGACCTAACTGTCTGAATGTATTAGTTTTGGGACGTGTGTCACCATCACCATGAGTGCGGATCCGTGAATGTGTTCGGAGCTCCTGTAGAGGTCACTGTTGCGTGTTGCCTTTGCGTCAGACTGGAATCCCATCAGGAGCCTCCACCCCAGTAAAGTCTGCTGCAAATACTGTGACAATGAAAGAGAATCACGGGAGCAAAACAAGACTTACTGAGTTAATTTGGTTTGCCAATCCACAGTGTCTCGTACAAACAGCGCTGTTTGTTGATGCTTAATCTGTACTGTGATGAACAGTAATTATTTTTTTGTGCCAGAGTTAATCACAGTGTACCCGTGGTAAGTTAATTTGGACCAAATAAAGAATCTTATGTACATATGTCTGAAGAAGTCTCTGAATTGTAGGATTATTTCTTCTGTGGAAGGAATACATTATGTTAATCACAAAATCCCCACGTTTGTGTGTCTGGCATATGATTGCGAGTGGGTTTTATCATCGAGAACACAAATTAGGCAGACTGTGTTCATCCAAAGCATTTGTATGTGCCATTTAACACCAAAATCCTTGTTTATTAAACTCCAGTTGCACATATGAATCAACTCCTTGGCATTAATCATGATGTACAAGGGCCCAGATGGCACGACGTTCGCCAAGCTCGAATTAATACGAAAGGTTGAATCGCTGCTGCATCCAGATCCTCTCAAGGACCTTTGAAGAATGACATGAATAATCATTATTGTTGGATGCATAGTTTATTAAGTCAGCAGAGCAGAGTGACCTGCTGCAAACTGAAAGATATAACACACTGCACGTTCTTTGATCGATTACAATGGATGCAAAATAATGATATCCAGCCCCAAAATTAGCATCATGTTACAGGCTAAATGTGAGCAATGCAACTGTCTCAGCTTACATTTGGTGATCATATTTTTTGTAACGTTTGAGGAAGTAACTATTTTAAAATCGTTTAAATGTGCACAAGCAAGACGGAAATATAGTTACCGCTAGAAATTATTGTTTTACAGACATAAACACTGGAAGTGAAACTGCTGAGTCCACAACAGGAGGTAGAGATTTATACTGTAGCTGAAGTCGTTTGTCAGCCATTGATTTGCAGGGATGTGTGATGATGATCACAGATAATTAAGATAACAGAATAAAAAAGGCTCACCAGTCTGATGCTGTTGATATACTATTATCAGCAGTATCTCCAAGTATATATATATATATATATATATATATATATATATATACACACACACACACACACACACACACACACACACACACACACACACACACACACACACACACACACACACTTTTTTGAGTTTAAATATCATTTTAGCAAAAGCACAGAAAAGCATTGCTAATAAGACAGCATTTGGGTCTACGTGCTGATTACAGTGTGACGCACAAATGTCTTCTGTGCTTTCCCCTGGCGCCTGATGAATTCCAGCTGAGCTGATTTCCTGAACTGAAAGGACTTTGCATCTCATTTCTTGTCACTCGTCTCTTAAATTCCTAAAGGTACAATTAGCATTTTGTTTGACGAAATGTTGAAAGGTTCATAGATTGATATTTGCAAAAATGTACCAGAGTGTTTTTTTCTTTTTTTCCCACCCTCCTCCAAATGCAAATACTGACATTTATTAACTTTTATTACAGATAGTCTGTTTATGGATGGTAAAACTCTGCACCGATTTAATGGGACTAAAGTAAAATTACAATGTTTAAACACAATCAGTGGGGCAAACCAGCCAGTGTGTAATTTAGTGTGGTGTTGCAATGAAATGTTTTACGGGCCTTGATTTATGTCCTGTGCATGGCATTTCTAATGAGAGAGAGCAACATTGCAGTGTGCCTGTGTTCCAGGAAACTACATTTACAGCAGATCTTTTTTCTCAAGAGTGCTTTTCCCCCGTGAAATAATGTCAGCACTTTCCCACCTTCAAAGTCCTTTTGTTTCCAGATCTATTAACAATTCTAATTGTACAGGAACACTTGTTAAGTAAGGCTGGTAAATAAAGCAGGAAACGCATTATTTCCTTTTAGTGCAGATTAAAGGTACAGCGATGCTGGCCTGAAACACATTAATGAGGTTTTAAATAAAAATGCTGGCAGGGAATTTACACCGCTGACTGGTTTAACTGCAGTAAGCAGTTGATTTTCCTTGATGTTAAAGGGGAACATTATTTCACCCTCTAATGAAAAATACATCTTTCCACCCTCCTATCTGTTAATTAACATGTTTGTGGTGAGGGATTTTCAAAAAGGAGTACAATCGCCTTCAATCTGATTAAAGTGCACGATACAGTACAGAGAGGTTGTTTTCCTTGGGTCCCTCTGTTAATTGAATAGCTTTGTATGACTCGGAATGTTTTTCCTAGTCACAACAGTTTCCCCGGACTGAGCTGCTCGGGATGCCCCTATCTTAATTAGGGATCGTACTCCAAATGTGGTTCAATTTCCTCTGCAGGACAGTTTCTGTTAACTGCTATTTTTAAGTCCAATAACAATGTCAAAGCTACAGATGATTAAAGCAATTAAAGTTTCCCTTTGTTTTTGGAAGCACAGTGAGATAGGCCCGCCTGTTTGTACAGCATTTATTAAACATTTACTAAATGGAATTGAATCTGTCATCGATGAAGTTTTCGGAGACAATTACCTTTTAGCATGGCAAACAATGTTTCACTCAGCTAATGTCTCACAGCTTATGGCTGCGATTAGGCATTTGATTTCATCAAGATGAGAGAGCGAGAAAGAGAGAGAGAGAGAGAGAGAAAGAGGGGGAGAGGTAGAGCAAGAGAGAGAGAGATATAATTTTACCATCGGAATTTCTCAATTAGCATACCACATTTTCTCCAATAGATAAACTGCCTTTAGAGAGCTGGCTGTTTTAATCTGTTTAATGTCCATGTAAACTATAATCTCCCGATTCTAAAAAGAAATCCCTTGAGGACATCATTCGCATGCACTCTTCCTAAGACAGTTTTTGAAAGATGTGATGGAGTGCAGCTTTTAAAGTGGGACTGAGCACTGATGGGCTGTTATGCCTATCATGCTTCTGTGGCAGTTTCGCTAACTGGAGTTTAGCTAATGCTGAACAATTCTAATTTTTCACACACGTGTCCTTCCTCGAACACCACTTGAAATGACACGCCAGTTGGATTGTTGCAGCAAAGCATGGGTTTATGCAGGGAGGTTGCTGAGTGCTATGGAAGCGGATGGTATCTCTGAAGTCATATATTATATTAAGCCACTCATAAAAGATGGTGGCTGCCAGTTTATGAAAGATTAGAGTTGAGAAATATCACCATGTGACACGATGTATAA
The DNA here is from genome assembly GCA_016586285.1 of Arothron firmamentum. Lineage (NCBI taxonomy): Eukaryota > Metazoa > Chordata > Actinopteri > Tetraodontiformes > Tetraodontidae > Arothron > Arothron firmamentum. Next base: position 245,305 of record BJFM01000379.1, read on the forward strand.
ATCAAACTTTGATCTCAGATTGGCTTAAAAGTGTATCAGAGCGTCTGCGCGTGTACATTAGTGTCAGTCATGGCCGTGCTGGGCTATTAGTCTTTATAGATATAGAAATCAGGTTTCCTTGTTAGCCTATTGAACATCAGGCAGAGAGAAATCAGAGTGTTTACATGCATATCATTGCCTTCCATCAAACACTGGCGGCTGTATGAATTAAGGCCCGCAAACGCAGCCTCATTCCCCTTGCATCACGGCAGAAGTCACTCCATTGATTACCCTTCCCCGCTCCCAGGAAATGGCTCATGCATCTCGTGTACATTATAACAAATGTTCTCTTTGCATTACAATTGAATTGTGATTGTTATGTTCAATCAATGGGGAAAGGTCACAGGATCGCTCCTGCCAGCGCTTTAATGGAGAAGTCGATGAGGATTCATTTTAATCACTGCGGCTGTGGCAGAATGAGCACAACACCGAGAGACTGTCAATGGTTCGGTAATTACCGCTGTTTATACAGGTTTCTGCTTTGGCAATTTAGACGTCCACAAATCTCTCTGTTTCTTGCACCTGAGTTATAATGGAAGCTGTGTAGCACCGAATGGAGCACCACGCTGCCGGACGTGGGCCATGAATACGCTAATTGTCAGCCTATCTGTGAGGCTGCGCGGCTCTTTGGAAATGAAGTGAGCCCCAGCGTTTACGCAGCAGCGGCAGCACAAAGCTGTTAGTTACTTTCCGCACTCAACACTTGAAGCTGTGCTCCATTATGTGAGCCGGAGGGAGACCTGATTGTGCATGTACTGTTTGCCAGTCCCAGTATATTTACAGGCCCGTCTGTCTGGTGTGGAGGGATTGTGGCAACGCGCTCCTATGATGTGAAAAAGTTGAATGTGAACAGTGTCAGACAGCACAGTCGCATCGGATGTTTGAGTGTGGTGATCTTCTTTGTGGAAGCACCCAGGGTTTAGACTTTTGTGTCCTTGTGTCTTTGTGTTGGTTTTCTCCCTGTGAACTTCCTTCCTCTTCCCTCAGCTTTTTTTGTGTGTGTGTGTTTAAACCCACTTCTTCCCCTCCCTTCTGTGCCAGATTGTTTTGCATCTGAGAGTCCTGCTGACTATGTGGACATTTCTTGCAGGACAGGAAAGACACAAAGTTCCCAACTCAGCCCTGCACACCCAGGAAGAGTGGAGAGCAAGTGAATAATGCTCAGATCCCTTCCTGCCTTGCCCACTGTCACGCCTAAGCGATTCTCCCCCTCTTGCCCATCTTTAGCTCCACTTCAGCAGCCAGACTTCTGAAGAGAACGTATTACCAATGTTTACATTCTAAGACCTCCATGGTCGGACTCTTGAATACATTTCTGAACTCAGAACTTGGTACTCGGCACCAGGACTGCTCAGAACTCTCCCCAGGCTCCAAGAGCAAGGGTCCGCTTGACTTTCTATCACTCCATCTCTCTGGAACTGCCTTCACCGCTCCGTCAGGTCACCTGAGTCAGTTTGTGAAAAAACTTTTAAAGACTCAATTTCACAGGCTGGTCTTTAGATTTGAACTTGCTGATCAACTCCTATCTGCTTTTATTTGTATTGCTTTTTGTGGCCATATTTTTTGTTTTTAATTTGGGTTTTAACTGCTCCTCCTGCTACTGTTGTATAATTTATTATGATCTGCGAAGCCTTATGAGGCGTGTGTGCTCACCACTGCACCACCACAATCATTATTATTATTATTATTATTGAGAAGAGGAAGCTTCTAGCTGTGCTCTTTTCATTTATGCATACTTTCTTCTATCAGTAACTGAAGGCTTAAATCTCAAACGGGGGCCTCAACAGCCTGACCATTGCTGCAACTCCCCACCAGTTACAAGCTTGTAACCATCTTATGCTGTATTGTCTTTTTCTGGAATCATCAGCTAATGGAGAATAAGCTGTATTTCTGTATTCCAACATTTGTTTCAGCATGCATCAGAAACAGAAGCTGTGCGTGACTGCAAAAACACATGTGATTGCAACAGCAGATAAAGACGCCATTGTCATGTCCATCCAAGGACTAACCTGTCAGCCTCATAACAATAACTGGAACAACTTAATATCCTGCAGCAGCAGACTGCTGTGCTACTAATGGAGAACCTTGATAAAATGTAAGTAAAGAAATAAATAGGTAATGTCAAAACATTAGCTAAAGAATTTAATTCAATTTGTAGAACTCATGTTGTTTATGATGCATTATTTCAATCAATTGCATTAGAGGATTTCTAAAATAAGGACTTTGGTCACTCTGCATCTTTCCAGGCCTTGTAGCCTCCCTGTATTTGCCTGCTACAGATGTAAATAAACACGTGTAACAAACCTGTTGACTCAGGAGCTCTTTCGGTCTTTTTAAAAAATTTTCAACCCAATACGGGTTGTTTTGTTTGTCGTCTATCACTTTTCTGTTGCAGCATTTACCTTTTTTCCCTCAGCTCTTGTTCTCTCTGCAGATCCCCCTCCAGGATCAATCATTCTATTAGATTCAACGCCGCCTAGCTAAAGTTGCTCCCTTGCAACCCTTTTCTTGTCACCGACTTGCAGGAATTTCCTGTGATATTCCTTCCATGAATGATCATTTTCTTTGATGTGAGTTGGAGAACTCACTAAAAGGAGATCATTTCCTCTAAATATGTAGATCGTCTGAGGGCAACACCACAAAATGGATGTGTTGTGTGGGTTATAACAAACACGTCTCCTGCTTTGATTCAGCCCTTTTCAGACAGACAGAAAAAGCAGGCCTTCTGGTGTACTGCCCCTGTTGACAAATTCCATCCTGTAATTTAGACCTAAAATCACCCATGGTTATTTCCTACTGTGCAGTGGGACGATGCACCAGCAGGCAACTGGTGGCTTTCTGTTTAGTACCGAAGACAAGGAAAGAATACACATGGAGTGTATTTTAGTACGATTCAAGATCACACTATATCCTAAGCTTGAAACATCAGTGTTTTTTTCCACTGTAAAACATTTTTAAAAGCACAAAAAAACAGCCACATTTGTAGTGGAAGCACTGGTAAAGCCAACACTGCCACTGCAAGTGTCAACAAATCCAGGAGGATTTATTCAGAGTCAGAGTTCGTCACATTCTGGTGATAAATCAAGTTCTAAAACTTGATCATTACGTTCTCGTGATCGTCAAGGTTCCTCATTCATGAAGGTCACTCTTCAAAAGTTTTTGAGTACACAACAAAGCCTGGAGCTAGTGGTCCTGATTCAGACTGGCGCTCCGGATTGAGAGCCTCAAGGTGACTTCCAACAACTAAGGCACACTTTGTTTCTTCTATCAATGGAAAATAGAGGGGAAAAAAGGAAAATCAGAACTAAAATTAGATGAATGTTTCACTACTCTTTTGGTTTGTTTCTATATTAATCTGCTGGTCTATAAAATATTCAGCATTTATCAGAAGACACATAAGAGGCTCCACAGTCGGGAAAGAGTTGTTCAACTTTCACTCCCAAAACCACATTATAACCGCTGTGCTGTAGCGACTTGGAACTGGGAATTTTGGGGAAGAAGAGTATAAAATGTTTCTCTAATTTACTGTATATGTTCTTATGTTCATTTAAGATCACCTGCATTCTGATGACCTTATTGCAATCTCAGAAAACCTAAAATTGCTTGAATCTAGAAATTAAAGGTTTCAGTCTTTTAGAAGAAAAATAATAATGAAGAGGAGGTAAGAAAAATCCAACAAAAGTAAAAAGTATGTTTGCCACCTCAGTGAGTAACCTACCCAGTTCACATTAACAAGAGCAATTCTCTATCATTTGGTCACTGATTCAGTAACCTCAGATATAACTGCACACTGACCAGTGTAATAACACAGTAATAGCATTTAAAAGAACATACAAAGGAAACACAGCAGTGTTTTGGTTGGTTTGTTTAGCTAATACATCAAAAGGTAATTACACTGATGTGGTCCTGAGTCAGGCTGGTGTTAATGCTGTAGGCGAAAATACAAGATGTCTCTAATAAACTGACAGTCTGCTGCTGCTGCTGCTGCTGCTGTTGTGTCTCTTTTCCTCATTAATGTATGAAACTGTTTTACTTAATGGTTCACATTTGGAAAGATTGGCATTACTGCAATATGCATCCAAAGAAAAGCTAGATGTGACTGAATTTTATAACAGGAATTTCTGGCACTTGAGAAAATTTTGGCTTTGTACATTTAATAAATGTAGTTGACCTGCATCATAGTAGAAATATGAGCAATGTTGGAAAAAGAAAAGCACTGGAGAGAGCAGACCTCCATCAAGCGGCTCATTTACCCACTGTGACTTAAACTTGTAGTATAGCGTATAAATAGGCAGCAGTAATAAAAGGTTACATAACATAGTAGGTTACTTTATGATCAAAGCCCCTTGGCTTCTGATCACGGCCTATTATCTATGGGAGATCAAAGGTCAAAGTCCCTCCGGAATCCAGAACATCAGCAAAATGTAATAACCTGTACTTTGGCCCATTATCCTGAAGATTTCATTAAAATACGTTCCGAACTTTTCAACTTATTGTGGGATCAGACAGACAGACAGACAGACAGACAGACAGAGAGACAGACAGACAGACAGACAGACAGACAGACAGACAGACAGACAGACAGACAGACAGACAGACAGACAGATTCCAGAGTCCAGATTCCAGCTGTCACATCACCTTCTTGGCAGGGGTAACAGACAGGTCATTTAAACAGATTCTAATGCTAATTATTATTAGAATGAGTATTATGCTTGTTTATCAGTTTGTGCCTCTGCAGGAAGCGGATGTGCTCTCTTCTTCTTTAGTCTGCCATCCCTGTGCTTGCTGTCTCCCCTTCACCCCAAGTGGCATGTTTGTGTTGGACGGTGTCTACAAGGAGATGAGGTCATGGCGGTGTAACCTTGGCGAAACAAATATTCATGATCAATAACTGCTTTATTCCAGGCATCTAAATGATCCTTATGTCCGGAGCCTCCCCCCCCCCCCCCCCCCCCCCCCCCCCCCCCCCCCCCCTTATGGAAATGAAGGTTTGAAATTTATGCAGACAAAGTAAGAGGACATTTTAGGCGACTGAACGGTACGACTGCTTTCAAATGTCGTGTAATCACGGGGTGAGGGGCGAGCGCCGGCCACTGAGAGCCAAGTGATGGTACAGATAATAAATGGCCTCTGAAATATAATACACGGTGCTTCTTCGGTCCCAGCTCTGCACACCAACTCTGTTCAATTAAAGTTATTTATCTCTCTTGTTTTTTAAGTTCATCAATTATATTGTGATACACTTAACGTCCATAAGAGGATGATGTATGATTGGTCTAATTATTTCTTATTCACTGTGCTTTCTAAAGCATATCAATTTTGTTAATACCATGTAATTAAAACACGTCAGCGCACTACAAGTTGCTGGCTGTATTAATGACTGTGAAAATTATTTTAATTAAATAGCCAATTATAGAAAAATCCTAACCATGAGAATTGACATTTAAATGAATTCAATTTAAATTGCTTTTCAACATTGTTTTATCAAAGCTTTATGGGCTGAATAAATTATTACATCAAACAATATAGCGTGTCATTGATCATGCACACGTCTGTCCCGTATCCACACGTTCTGGAACACTTTCCTGACTCCATGAATCATATGGGGTGATTATATTTTGACACAGTCATTTGTTTACTGCAATCACCCCTCGTACTGTACTTCTGTGTACTTTCAGGAAAACTCTTTTACTTTTCTTTGCCCAGTTCACTGATTAGTCATTTAGCCCCCCAAGAACATCTCGGTTCATTTGATTTGGGATTTGGTGTCTTTTTTACGAGGACAGAACCAGAATGTGCTTTAGTTCCACTGCCCCTGACATTTGCTTGCAGGTAAACAGTTCTTGTAGGGAGCCGTTTCCTTTCATGAGAGGCTCCCACGTTGCTTTTATACGCAGTAATGATTTTGCATGTGCGCTCAATTATATCAACACCGTACTGGCGTATATTTTGTACAGCACCAGTACCCTGTATTTTCGTGTTATGCTCTGTTTTCATAACTGGGGTCACACACACACACACACACACACACACACACACACACACACACACACACACACACACACACACACACACACACACACACACACACACACACACACACACACATGCACAGCCCACCCAGTCTGCTGAAAGGCCTTTATATCTCCAAAATCATACATATCCTGTGGTGCCTTTTAATACCTATTAGGCTACTCTGGCTCGTATATTTTCCTTTTTTCCTGCATAATATTAATGAAAGTCATTTTTCAGACATTACAAGCTCTATGATTTGCAGTTAACCTATGCAAACAAGAGGAATGGTGGGCAAACTGTTGTGACATTCATTGTATATAATGAAATCTTAATATGGTGCATATTTAAGTGAAAGGTTAGCAACATAAAGGGCAAATGGATTGCTTGGCAATGAATTTTAAGCAGCTATTGATTTTACACTACAAGCTACCTCTTTCCCCTGAATGATAATTGTGAGATGGCGAGCTGCTTATCTTAAAGTTAATCTCAAACAACAAGACAACAGGAAAAGAGGGAATATTAGAGCAAATGCAGTCTGTGATAAGAGACTCAGCTGATGTGCAGCCTTCACAACGCCCACTCAATCCTGGTGCATATAGATTTTTAATAGAGATTATATAGATTTTTTTTTTAAGTGTAACATAAAAAGAGTCACAAATGTCCAGAGCAAAACTGATTAGATGGAACCCAAATATAATCCCATTAGAGTGCTATTGGGCAGCAGAGGATAAAATCCCTGTAATACAGCTGTGTGTACTCTAACAGTTAAAGATCACACAGATTTCCACAAAACTCAGGAACAACGTTCAGCACATCAGTAAGACAACAGGTCTGACATCTCACCGAAATACAACGCTCAAGTCTGAGTACCGGTTTTATTCTAGTACTTTCTTAACAGTCAGTTTATGGGGATTCAGGATGTTTACATTGTTGAGTGTCTCACATAAACTGATTTCATAAACCCCAGAAAGATAAATACTATAATTTCTTGATGGACCCAAAGTGTGCAAACTGAATGCCTTTTTGATTATTATTGCAACTTTCATTCTTCCATATTCTGACAGACACTGGAAAAAAAATCCAACAAAGTTTATATTTCAGCAGAGTGGCCAAAATTACTTTAGTCACAGTACTTTTCTTCCCCCAGACTTATGGATATTAAACAATTAACCTTTATTTTAGACTTTCATCGCTGCCTATTTCAATTTTTGTAATGTAATGTGATTTTTCACCCCAAAGCAATAGCTCTTTATCTAAATAAATTTGCTAATTTTAACACCATTACCAGAGGACACATTATTTGAAATGCTCATAGCTAATAAAATAACAGTGATAACGCTTCAAGAGTGTGAACTGCAGACGTTGAGCAGGGCTGTAGGAAATTCAGTTTCATTCTGACAAATGTATGATTGTACCAGTACATGTAAAAAGTTGATACTGTGCGCAAACAGACACTCCCTGGTTTGTGTGAGGCAATCTTCACACAAAAACTCTTGCTGTGTCAATACAATAATCATTATAAATGAACATGTTCCTCTCTCACAGATATGGTGTACTTTGTACTATCATAAACTGTAAAGGTACAGCAGGATGTCACAGTTAAAGTGCACTAAAAATCCATAACATGAAAATAAATTATATGAAATAAAAGTTTTTTGAACTTTTTTTTTTTTTTTTTTGCCTTTAAACTATAATGAATAAAAGCGCTTGTCCTCTCATTCAGCTCCATGTCTGGCCTGAAAAGAAAGAGAAACATGATCCGAAATTATTTATTTTAACCACTACATATGCACGCAATAAAATATTCATATCAAATCCCATTCCTGATGCGTGGAATAAACGGCAGCGGGTGCGCAGCGCTGCAGCCCGGTTATCTGTTCTTCAAAGGCTGACTGTCCCCTAGCTCCTCCCTCTCTGTACCGTGTGACAACAACAACTCATCCACAGAGCGGAGCTGCACTTTTCAGCTCATTTTCCTCCTGTCATTCCTCCTCCTATCTTTGATCATTGTCCCGCTGCTCACCCCCCCTTCCCCAAAAACCCCTCACTCAGCACGCCTTTTTGGGGCAGCTCTTTTTACTTTCCAACTTATCTGAGGAGCTAAACTCTCGTGGATTCTTTCATTTTAGGGGTGTCTCGGCAGGCTGGGTTTTCTACTTTGAACTTCGGCTACTCTCTTCCCCTCCTGCAGGTCACCATGGCCGTACCGGCTGCACTAATCCCACCAAGTCCTCTGGTCCCACCGCCTCCGATCTCGACTCCTTCCGCGACCACGTCGCCGCCGTCGACAACTTCATCACCGTCTCCATCCCTGGCCCCCCCATCCGGACCCGGACAGACCTTGTTCAGATCAGAGCTCCTCGCCACCAGCAGCCCGGGCATCCCGACCGCGGCGCTACCCCCCAGCAAACCCGTCTACTCGACCCCGTCGCCTGTTGAAAACATACCGCAAAACAACGAGTGCAAGATGGTCGAGTTACGCGGTGCCAAAGTGGCGTCTTTCACCGTGGACGGCTGCGAGCTCATCTGTCTTCCTCAGGCTTTCGACCTGTTTCTGAAGCACCTGGTCGGCGGACTGCACACCGTCTACACGAAGCTGAAGCGGCTGGAGATCACGCCGGTGGTGTGCAATGTGGAGCAGGTCCGCATCCTCAGAGGGCTCGGCGCGATCCAACCCGGGGTGAACCGCTGTAAACTCATCTCCAGAAAAGACTTCGAGACGCTGTACAACGACTGCACTAATGCGAGGTTAGTGGGGAGCTGTGTGCGGCATTTTTGCTTAAATGTGTCTCCGGACGACCGTGCGTAAAGACGCAGGGGCAAGGAAGGGGGGAGACATTTTTCATGAGATTTAAAACGTGGGCTCAGGCGACATGGTCAACCTCGCAGTCCGGCTCAGCAATCATTTTCTTTTAAATAGTTTTATGAAGAGAATGAGCGTGCGCGCACCTCCAGGCAGTTGAGTTGTTGCTGGTTAGGGAACAAGGCCAGCGCGCAACACCAGCGAAAAAAGTTTAGTGAAAGTTTTTAAACACGTGCAGGCCAAGGCCGGAACGGCGACGAGCGTGTGCCTCAGTGCAAATTAATCAGTAATATCAGACACAATTCATCATAAGTTTAAAAATTACTGCTCAGTTTCAGCAGTGTGGAGAAATCACCACTTGTAATTTTTAAAACAAGAGCACATCCATGCATTAAGAGCAGCCTTTGAAATGATGGAAACTTTAAGGAAGCTTTACGAAATCTAGTTTAATATTGTGAACCAAAGGGATATGGCGTCTCCTCTGTAGAGTGAATGATGTATGAACAATACTTGCTATTTAAGAAAGAAAATAAGGTAAATTAAATATAATGTATTTTTAATAGGTGCTTTTGCTGATATGATCATTTTAAACCAGCACAAAGCAAGTGTTCACAGTCAGAATTATTCTAACAATTACAAATCAGTAACATTTGAAAATAATTTATTAACGCTAAACAGGACATATCAGGTACAAAATTGAGTGTGGTCAACAGCCACACAGTGGGAATTAGTGCAATCAGCCATCGTCTGAAAATCAATGATTTTGAGCTTTATATATTTTAATACCGAGTGATTTAAGTAGCGATCAATATTTGATTAAAGCCTCCTTTTTGCTGTCCTCTTCCTCCTGCCTTTGATGTATCGCCTGGTCTCTCAGGACGGTTCAGCTTGCTCAAATTTACCATCTTACCTGTCACTGTGATTGATTTCATATTGATCCCCCTACCCAGAAATGAGGTGGAAATGCAAATATGATGGAAAGGCTCGCATCTGCGCCGAACAACATTAAACACTTTCCATGCAGGCTTAGGGAAAGCAATAAATTCTGCTTAATTCAGACTCTTTTTAAAAAATTACTTGCTTAAGAAGTACATTTGATGAAACACACCTGCAGCAGAATTTGCGGTGCCGATCGATATTTTTGATGATCCTCTCAGTGTTGCTTTATCTGCTTCAGTGTACTCTCAGGCCTGATCATAAAAAGGCAAAACATTTTGAGGAAGCTTTTGAAATGGCTAATATCAAAATGTAACCTCACAGAACCTTATTTTCCCTTATCTAATTCATTTATTTTAACTCAGTTACATACATTTTCTTCCGTAAATAAAAAACACTTTCAATTAGCATTTATTAAAGAAGGGCTAGAAATATTTGACTGCAGTATTAAGAGCTCATAAATATGCCTGAGCTCTCCATTTATATTGCAGCACGACAATCGTCTCAACAAGTCACCTGTGCACTCTGGTGCTTAAGCATCATTTACATAAAGCATCAAGGGAGGAGCACACCCACCCGTCTTTCCTATAGAGAAAGACCTATACCCTGTGGCGACCGTCCTCTCTAGCTCGCTGTAGGGCTTCAGGTGACAAAGTATGTGGTTGAACTCTCTGGGTTGTCAATGGGGGGATGGCCGGCGATGGGGTTAAAGGATAATGCAGTGCCTCGCGTCGCTTTAATGACGCTAAAGTGCTGGGCTATTATGGGCACATGGACAGGACTGTAATTGTCTCTGAAAGCAGCCAGGTACTCCTGGAGCTGGGCTGAAATCAATCACTCAGACCCGGCGTGTCCGCCTGCCTGCCCCATTTGGAGAATTACATCATGGAACAGTGAGGCATCCGCTGGATAAAAGGCTTCTGCTACTTAAGAAGAGTTGATTTTATTTTGCAGGGATGTGCGCTTTACGCCGCCTGTCACTGAGTGGCTGCTGACAAAATGATCGGTGTGGTCAAACAGGGCGCAGGCTGGCCCGCAGGTGAAAAAGAGCTGCCTCTCCGGACCCAGTGTTGCGTTTTGCACCCACTTACAGATGGGGGGAAAAGTATCTGAGTTCACCGGTTAACCCGCTCAGGTTACACAACAACAGCCTGCTGCCTGAGATAGTTTAGCTTTTCATCCCACCCTGTTACCACAATGTCACTATTCTTTTTATACAGTAGCCGAGCGCTAACAATGAGGCGAATAATACTCCCGTACAATGGGTCGTGCTATTTCACATGCTGTTTTTTCCCCCCTCTCTCGGTCTTTTGTGTTAAAACAACAGTACTGTCATTTTGCACACAGTGTGATTGTGAATAGCATCACAGAGCACCTCTGAATCCTGCTGTTTTAGTTTGGATGGGAACAAAAATAAAAGTCCAACAAATAGTTCTCCAATAGACATTGTGTGAAACTTTTTGATCGCATTAAATGCCATTATAAAAGGCCCCACTGCAGAGAATTCGAATGCCTTTTACGTTTCTGACGTGATCTACGTATTAGCACAATTAATTAATATTTTGATTGTAATCTTTTATTTAATTTTAGGAGCACTGTGTCATTCTTGACCCACCTTTTCTTAAGGACTCTTATGCTATATTAGCAGTGTTGCCCCTCATTCCCAGACTGATCCTGGTCCCCTAGTCTATGATTCCAGCCCTCCAGGAACCCTCCAGGAGCCCCCTGCTCTAGCTACATGTTTTCCTTTTCATTTTCCCTGCGGTGGGACGGAAAAGGTTCTTATTGCCTCGTGACACTTGAACTCTTTGAAAGGTTATTATAACACAAGAGGCGGCGCAGAGATATCGCGTATCTCTCATTGGTCTGCTTTCGCGGAGGCAGGCTATCCGATGCTGGGGCGCAGAAAAGCAGCAGTTAATTGACAATCATTGTCTATCCTTGAAGGTTAACCACACGCCCCAGACGGTGTCCCACAACGGGGAATGGGACGGCTTTTCGCTCGCGCGCCCATCTTAAACAGATTTTCCCCCGGCTCGCTGCAGTCGTCCTGGCTTGACTCTGAAATGTTTCCAGTGACAGGTCGCGCAGGCTTCTCCTTTAACAAATACATTTAATTGATGCTGATGTGACAGGGAGCGTTGGGACACTTCTCAACTTTTTTTTTTTTTTTTTTTTTTTAGGTCCCCGTTTCCAGAGTGTTTATGCCTAAACACACATATTTGCAAATGATGGTAATTGTTTTGTTGAGCGCTCAGTGTGAGCTGCCACTGAGGGTGCCAGCTTGTCTCTCCCTCCTCTCCTCCGCTGAGCACTCTTGAAATATATTTGTTTTCTACAAGGCACGGATGTGTTTACAGGTACTCAGGGGAGATTTCTGGATTCCATTCAAATCGTTCCCAGTCAGAGTGGGTGCTAAGATACCCATCACCCAGCAACCACATCCAAGAGGGAGCCTGGGCGATAATAACTTCAAAAACAGAGTGACAGATGCCTGATTAGAAAGAGAGAGAGAGAGACAGACAGAGAGCGAGAGAGAGAAGAGTAGTTCCATTTTTTTTGGAAAACATTTTTAATCCTTCAGCAGGGCTCTGGTAAATTTGATTAGGTACAGTACATGTGCTCAAGTCAACTGTGCAGTTGGCAGATGGCGGCAAGGTGTTTTTTTTTTTTTAAACAAATAGTCTCCTTGAAAACTAGAATAGCTTTATTGACTTGACATTCACTCAGCGGGAACAAGTGTAAATTAAAACATTTTCTTCTTTCCCAAATCACACACACACTGCTTCATTTGACAAACGTAACACACACTTTTCTTTGTTTGTGGAGGATTTTTTTTTTTTTTTCAGCCTGCAGTGAAGCTGAACCAAAGCTGTGGAAACCTTGTGTTTCACTTGTTAAAGAAGCTTTGTTTGACACTGTCTAATGTCATTTGTGGATTTAGGGGCTATTTGCATGGGAAAGAGGCCTGTATTATTAATTTGCCTGTTGGAAGCATTAGTTGTCCAGGCTGCGATCTTATTTGCATGCCTTTACTGGATGCGCAACAGTGATTGAATTGCCAATTAATTCTTGGAGCAAATGAAATGGTTTACAGTCTCACAGTGACATCAGAGCTTTCCATGTGGGTCAGCGTATTAAAATTACCTACTTAATTCATATACGCAGAAGACTCGAGCTGTTTGTAGCTCCTCTGTAATCTGACAATAGAGACAGACAGACCGGTGACAGATTTCACTTAGATCTTCTCTCTGGAAATAGCCCAGTCCCAGCTTATTTGCTTGTGCTTAATCGCAGGTTCCTTTGCATTACGGCACATTTAGGGGAGCACGGTGGAAGTCAGTGACGCTCGCGCCAGGATGTTAAATGCTAGTGACAGAAGTTAGAGGGAGCAGATGAGATTTCCTGATTGGAGAAGGAATGCAGGCCGCCGCCTCGCTCTGTCTAATATGGTCACATAGAGAAATTGATTTTCCTCAGAAATTAATTAATTTTTCATATAGCCCAAAGCTGGAGTTTAAAAAAAGAGTGCACACTTGCTGGTTTCCCATTTCCCCCCTTTTTAAAGAATTATTGCCTAATCATATTAATACTTTTGCCCCAAGGATGAAAAGATAATTGTACAAATGCATTTGGAAATATGTATCACTGAGTATTTATGATTAAATTATGCAAATAAAGCTGCTCCCACCCTTCGTGCTCCCAGATTGTCTAATTAGGATTGATATGGCGAATAGATGTTGGGGAATCTGAATACAAGCATGTCCAAAGAGCAGAAAATTGAAAATGACAAGGCTGGAATCCTTAAAAAGTGTGTAGACACCCCCCCCACACACACACACACACACACACACACACACACACACTCGTCTCTGTCTAATTCAGCGTAACTGTATCAGGAGTTAATTTTCCCCGGCTTCATTTCTTGTCTGAGCTGACAGGAAAAGGAATCCATCAGGGAAGCGATCTCAGATGGGATTCCACAAATTTCCTTCACTTGTTTTTCCTCTTGCTCTCTTCGTTTTTGTGCAGACTATCGTGGATGAATCTTCTCCTGAGTAAACATGCAGATGTTATTTCTCCCGTGTCAATGTTTTTGGAGCTCTCCTCCCAGTGCAGAGGACTTCTTCTTATAATTGAAGTCTATTAAGAAAGGAATGCCATCCAACAAAAACCCCCTTTGTAGCCTACTTTTGGACTTTTGTGTTTGTGTGTGTGTGTGCTGACACAGGTATACTTCTTCCCCAATACAAAAGCATTAATATATATTTGTATGCTTATAATTGGTCAAATTGCCCTTTTTGCATAATGTAACGCTGATTTTCTTAAAAGCTGTCACAGATGCTGCTGACACTGGTTTGAACTCGCACCTTCATGTAATTTAACAACGGCCGTGTTCTTTCCTGAGCTCAGTTCTACATCGCGCCGATAAAGTGAGTGAGGAAATGACATTGGTTTCCTCTCTCTTCTTCTGCTGTTTGCTTCAGATGAGCGGCACAGTGCTGGAACGGCTCCGGCGCCTCCAACAGTATCTATTAAAGGGCTGATTGTTATCTAATCTTTACCTGGTGCTAGCTGGAAAAGCCCCCAAGCTAATGACACTTGAGACAAGCGGCACATTCTACTGTGGTTCAAAGCATCTGCTCAGTCAATGCCTTCTGATGAGAAACTAAGAAAACCACCCCATAGCTGTTTACGTAAAATCTGACTTCACTTGAACACACACAAAAAAGTTCAATCCATGCAGTTTGTTGCAGTTTAGACTAACAATGAACAGAAAAAGAGTTAAAACTGTCACCAACAGCGCTGATCTTTATTATTACATTATGTTTAGCTGCAGTCTTTTTTTTTTTAACATGTTCTAATGTGAAAAATCACATATTCTGATAGTATTTCACAAATCTTAAATGCAGACAATCTAAAGTGGGAATTTTCTTCATTAATAGGTCACAGCTTAATGACTGATCCTGGCAGCTTTTGGCCACTGATCAGTAAATTGTTCCAGATCTGTCTCTCAAATGCTCAAAAAAAATGTAACCTTGATGAAAGTGCTCAATCCAATTTCAATCAGTCATCTTGGGGTCACTCTCAGATGAAAACTGCTTTAATTAGAACCTCTACGAAAAAATTTGCTCTTTTATTTTAGTATCTTTAAATCCATATTCTATTTAAATTGCAAGTGCATTATTTTTCAGTAGTTTTGTGATTAATGTCATCTCAGCAGTTCTCAGATTGAAGGAAACAGCTGATGCATTGTAAAGTGATCAGGTTCGCAGTTTTGGCATTAAGATGGCTGCACTGTTTCCTGATTTCATTGCACACCTGTAGAGGTTATGAGCAGGGTATCAATATCAGCGGGTCAACACATTTTCATCTAACACTGACATCACTCTCTCCCTCTCTTTCTCTCTCTAAGCCTAGTGAGAATATAGGTGGGAGTCTTTATTGGTTTGCTGCGCTTGGGTTTCGCTCCATGTAGACTCAAATGTCACCGTCTCCCTGATGTTTCTTTAAAATCGCCTGTACCGCCACTTGCTGTGGCGCCTGGCTATTATTACCCTCCTCTTAAAGAGTGACAGTCAGGTCCTCGGAGATGTGACAGAAGCCAGCGTGGATGGAGCTGCAGTGCTGTGTCAAGCCAACACTCTCAGCCAATCAGATAGCATTAAACGCGCGTCTCCAAAACCTGCTGTAGGCTTGGCTTCGGAGAAAACACAGGTGTCCATTCAGGGTTTTTCAGCCAGAATGTAACCTCAGACTGGAGGGGTGGATGTCAGAATCACGTGCAAATGCAGTAAAAGCAATAATTACTGGTGTTTGGGTTGCGAAAAACACAAAGAGACATGTTCTCCAAGGAAACAAACATTAAAATGCTCAGATATAAAGGAGCCCTGGGCTGAAATGTCCACATACATTAAGCCCCTGTAACTGCCACATGAAGATTGTGTGATTGCGTTTGCTTGTGTGCAAGCGTGTGTGCGAGATGCTCAGTGAGGGAGAGAGCATGAGTCTGTGTGTGCGTGTGTGTGTGTGTGTGTGTTTGACATGTGTGCGTGTGTGTGTGTGTGTGTGTGTGTGTGAGAGAGAGAGAGAGAGAGAGAGAGAGAGAGAGAGAGAGAGACCCTCTCAGTGCTTCACATATGAATGGACTTGTGTGAAAAGGAGGATGAATTGAGTCAAGCTGACATAGCATGCCAATAAGCTTTGTCTCATTTCCAATGCCGTATTCATTTGTGCCACAGAGAGATTTATTGCATGATTGACAATTATGAGAGGGTGACCTAGTTCTTTGTGATGGAACAAAAATGGTTTTCATCAGTTGCCTTTGCTGTCTTTTGCATTATGTGTGTATGAGATGGTCCCTGCTGAAAGAATAGGGGTAGTCTCCAGTGCAATGAAATACAGTACAACCCCCCCATCCTCCGACGATTGAAATGCGTGCTTTTTTTCTAATAATGACTTCATATATTTTGCATAGAACCACACATCCACTCTGTCGATTCCACTGCAGAAAAAAAAAAAAAAAAAGAATTTCCTACTCCATTAAGCAATGTGAGCTGTCCACGTGGATCACGTTAAAGTGACATTTTATGAATTCAGTTCATTCTATAACACCAGTTTTTAAAAATGCAGCGCGGCACTGTTTGGCTGTGTTATTGTTGTTACTCGATCATCCAAATCACAAATACACTCGTATTTTATTTTTACTGTCATGGCTCTCAATAAAAGGGTTCATTTGGACGTTTCATCGGATTCTTTTATTCCTCTATGGTTGATTCTACCTATCTATTAGCTCCCCCTCTCTCCCCCTCTCTCTGCACCCAGTCAAGCTTAGATTACTACGACTGTGAGGAGAAAGTCTCTGCACCTCCTGGGACTCCTGCTTGACTGGCCCCACAAATGATACAAGCAAGGGTTTAGTTGGGAGTTAATATCCTGCAAAATTGTCCTGCGCGGCCTCGGCAGAATGTGGATGATTAAATGACAGAAGCATATCAAAACATTTTTCCCAGACTAGTGGCTGTTAAGTGTTATGCCGGTGCGGCCTGTCTCCCAAGGTTACCGTAAAAAAAATAGAAGAAAGGGAGATTCATTTAGGGGGGTGGCTGTCACCGCGGCGTGACTGTGCACGTGCACCTGCGAGCGCGAGGGCTTTCGATGTTTTGCACAATTCGTCGTTTGAGTGGTAATAACGTCTCAATAGGATTTCAGGGTCTCATTGAGAGGTTTGGTGGAAGGTTGAGAGGACATATGCTAATTGTGTCTGAGAAGACGTCCCACTAGAGTTTTGCTTGTATGCTGGATTCCAGACTTCCCCTGGTGACAGAGGAAAAAGCTCCAGGCTCCTCAGCAATCCATTTCATCCTTTCTGTTTCAAAGGATGCGATGCTTTGTTTTAACCTCTGCCGGAAAGGAGATGAAAGGCGGCGTAATAAAGCCAAAAGGTCTTTCTGTAGTTATCAAATGGCCTTTCACTCCTGACCTTTAAGTTGCCACAGTTGGAAATGGAGACAATGCTAGAAACACAGATCTGATTTCTGAGATCAAACACTCTTTGTGCAGTTTACTTGCATAGAGAAGAAAGCACAACCTTTTCACAGTCCATCACAGGAACAGAGAAATAAAAAAGAAAAAAAGAAAATCAAAACTATTTGGTAAAGAATGAGCTGCCTTGTCAGCACTTGCACACATCAAACACTTAGAAAGTTGGAGTAATGCAACAACTGGTGCATTCAGGTTCTGAGGCATTTCTTTATTTCTTCTTTCATCTGATATACCGCTCTCACAGCAGTGGGCTTTGTAGGAGCCATGTGGGACCTGACTGTTCAGTTTGTGCGCGTATGTGCGTGCACGTGTGTTTAGATCACTGACTGAGAAGAGGCTTTTTCACAAATCTGTGCAGTACGGTCTTCTGACAACCATGTCTTCATTCTAAATGCTAAAGCTTTTGATGAAATGTTTGCATTAAATCCTCCTCACGTCTACCAAAGCATGACGGTTTTACTATAAGGGGACACAGCGGCAGTGATGCTGGTGGACTGAAATGCCAACCTGGTCAGGTCTTTCAGGAACATCATCTCCCCCCCCCCATCACATCCATAGATGGACTAAACCCAGAGACTTCCAATCATGCTCTTAGATGTAGCATGTTATCTGGATCCATGATGGCACCCAGCATTCCTTTCATTCTCCACATTCTACAGAGCAGCATGGCACTCTGCTGTTCAAGTGTGCACGCCTGTGGACCCCTGAAGGGCCCAGTATAAGAGGCCCGGTCGGGGCTCTGCTGGGCCAGCACTGTTGACAGTTCCTTGGCGATGTTGTCTCAGCAGGAAGACATCAGTTGGAGCTTAAGAGGCTATGGAAGAAGGCTGTCTGGTCAGCAAAGAGAACGGGCTTGTAGAAGATTAGCCTCCGCCCGCAGGTCATTGTGTTCCCAGCACAGGCCTGAGCCCGTTGGCCCCAGAATCATCGAAGGGAAAGGTCAGGTCCAACAAGCAGTTTAAGCCCATTAGACAGCCGGCACTACTACTTCCTAGAAGTCTGACTGTGCTTTTACTTAAGTGTGGAGCAAGGGGAAAAAGCTGGGTGAGCGATATCCTGTCCCGTGATGATGTAAAGACCAAGCTAACTGAAACGTACATGACTGTGTATTATATAATAACATTGGCTCCATTGATTTACACTAGTAAATCATTAATAACCTGTACAAAATATTTTTATGCACATGTGAAAGAATTACTTTTACTATTTACTAATTTATTCTGCATAATACTGAGTTTAAAGGGTCTATTCAGCAGTTACACTTTTACGCAGCTTGAAAGTCTGCATGCTGTGTCGCCTGTGCGTGATTCAGCCACACATTTGCTCTGACACATCTCCCCAATGTTGAACAAATCCACACATTTATATCCCCTCGGTACTAAACGCTTCTGTACGGCATTCATAAGGTCGTCTGAGCCCCAACTCACTCCCATAAGTCTCTTTTAGCTGCGGTGATGGCTGATGTCAGGAATGTCTGCTGAACGAAAGGAAACACAGGCAGATAGCATTTGATCCGTGATGGAGATGAGTCCACATAGGAGTGGAGCGGGTGATTAATAACGGTGCATCTGGGTAAAAAGGATGTCATCCCCCGGACGTCTAATGAAAGCTCTTGAACATATCTGGTAGAAGCGATATGTTGACAGTGGATGATGCAAATGAGGCTAAATGTGAGAGGAAACCTGAAATGAATCACCCTGCTGTCTCTGCCGTGTGTGTGTGTGTGTGTGTGTGTGTGTGCGCGCACGCACGTACCCCGACCAGCAGCCAGCCGTTTACACCGTACAAAGCTTGGTGTGACACTCTCCCTCCTTTGTCTCAAACTGCTAACTGTATTTAATTTCACATCTTATCGGGCTGGGCTTTGTCTGTCTGTGAGTCTCTGCACAGTGGAGGCGACCCCCGGAGATAAACTCTGTCAGGCTCTGGGGTGATTTATTAAATTCTGATTTCTGTGAAGGACTTTAATGTCGAGGGGGTGGGAAGAGCGGGAGGGTGGACGGGGGGG
>BJFM01000381.1:8908-88652 GCA_016586285.1 Arothron firmamentum
GGGGGGGGGGGCAGTCTGGTTCATGCCAGTAATAAGCTGATCTGAATTTCCTTGAAACATGGCTCAGATTTTTTCCTTCTGGAAGCAGTTGAAATAAAGCAATTTTAAAAAATGGTTTCGTGTGCACTGAAAGCTTGTGATAAAATAATGACATAAACAATAATAAATCTTGCGCAGGTAGAGAAGCGGTGGTGACTGGGTGTGTCATCCACAGTGTTGAAAGACCACTAAAATGCTGTTTCTATTGTCCATAAATCTGTGAAGTAGCTATGCAGTAAAGGGCCCCCAACTCTGTTCAAAGGATTTATTACTTAGAAACTGGAACTCTTCGTACACATTATCCAGCGCCTGACTAAACACTCCCACTGGAATTACTCATCTTCTTTTGAATGAGGCACTTTGAAACGAAGGCTGGTGATTGGACGGTGGGAAAACTATCTGTGGTTCTACACGGGGAGTCGGTGGGAATGCTGGACGATGCTCTGGTCCAGTCAGCATAATGTTTATGTTTAGAAGAGAACCCACACAGGCACAGGGAGAACATGATAATTCCAGATAGAAGAAAAGCAGAACTAGAATTTAACCCTTTAACCCTAAATTTCACAGTTTGCACATTGAATGCTCACAATCACTTGATGAGCATGGAGGCTTTTTTTTTTTTTAATTTTAATCATTTATGTAATTCCTCTGCAAAATACAAAGTGATCAATGGTGCAGTCGGTGTTACATTTTTATGTTGTTTGGCTTATGTGCTACCCTGTCTGTACAGTATCTACAGCACCATAATTCATCCTGACCAACTCCTTATCTGTCCATTGAAAGAACTCAGGGACTTTCTGGGTGGACGTCACCATTGATTGCTGCATTGATTAAAGTTTTTCAGCTGGCAGTGGTGCACCTTTGTGGAAATAAATAGTTCCTTTTAACACTTCCAAAATTTTCCCTGGTGAAGTCCAAATCAGTCACCTGACTTTAGCTGGTTCACACTTTCTAAATACAAATTAGTCTCTGTGCTCAAACAATTTCAAAACCAAACTTTAATTCTTCTTGGGTTCTGTAAATCAGGCAGAAACATTTTTTTAAAAAAATAATCTAATTCTCTGTGAAGTTTCCATTGCTTATCTACGATTCAGCAGTGGCCAAACAGACAGAAACCCAACACTGATTCTGCATTTTTAACATTTTAAAAACAGTTTTGGATGAGAGTTCCTGATGTACTTTCACCTTCTGATGTTTTCCATAAGGTCTGATGCAAACGTCCCATTTAAATATGATGGCTATTGACTGAAACTAAAAAATAGGACACCCGCATATGACCTAAATTGCACTTCCGCCTTTTTTGAAGAGCTGCTCCACCAAAACAGTGTCATACTAAGTTTTCTAATCGGCTTCCTTTTTGCCCTCCTACGCACACCAAATCTGGTTGGCCGATATCGACGTCTACTGCAGGAGGCGAGGATGGGGACATTATAAATGTGCCATTAAGCACAAGGAAGCAAGCCAGTAATGAATAATCCTTCTGCCAACTGAAACTCACTTATCAAATGTGGTGAACGTTACAGTGTTCAGGTGAAACTTGCCAAATGTGATTCTGCAGGAAAGCATCTCTGGAATTGTTACAGTTGCATCGCGAAGAGCAAAGAGTCATACAAACTTTCTGAATTGCATAATAATTTGTTCAATCCCTCAAATTGGAGTGCAGGGAAATACAAAGTAAAACAGCCAACCAGTCAGTTGTAGCTCTTTGTGTCTGCATAGAGGTTATGTGCAGGTATATTTCTGCAACTGGAGCAGGAAAGTGTGGGAGGTTTCATTTTAAGTGTCCAGGTGAAGCTAATGCTAAAACACTGGAAATTTTCCACTATGATGGTGACTTTAACTAGTTGTAGCTACAATACTATACATTTAGAATGTGCGGGTCATGTCAAGGATTTTTTTTAAAAAAATACGACAACTATAAAACTGCTATCATTTATAAAAATTTTATCAGGTTCTTTATCAGCTTCCTGACACATATTAATCATGCAACAATATAAATCAAAATATTGATAACACAAGTAGGTAAATGGCACAGTAAAACAACTGTGTCACTCTATTTTTAATGTTTTTATCGTTGTGGTTGATTCGAGGGCAACGACATTGAAAAAAATTTTAAAAAAGGTCAGTAAACTGTTAAACAACAAGACGAGGGGGGCAAAGTTCACAACAACAGGAAGCACAGCAGTAAAAACTGCTGCTGCAACCCATCAACAGAAGGTGAACGTGGACGTGCTCAGGCAAGAGGAAGCACACATCACAATTAAAGAGACAAATGATAACAGGAAATAAACAACAAAAATTCTGAGAAGTGTCACCATAAACCAAAAATTAGGCCTGACAATCTTTATTTCCAGCACCAGGTTTGAGGGTAACCAAAGATAACAGCTGTGACATGATTTTCTTTCCACGAGTTGTTTTCTGACCCTGAGAGGAGATCTGGTTCACAGCCAAAGGAGACTGAAACGCTGTTCATAGATATACTACTTTGACATTATCTTGTTAGTGGTACGCGATGAAGGCGCACATTTGAGCTGTAAGTTCTACTCAAGGATGTAAAAGCAGAAAAGACAGTGAAAACACACACGCATGGATCAGAATGTTTGTTCGGAACATATGTTTCCATATCTGTAACAGTGTCATATGGTCACCTATCAACCACATAGCAAACTCTGCCGTAGCCACTCATTACCTCCGGTTAGCAATAAAGCAATCAAACCTAGAGCTACCATGGGCAAAAGGTTAACTACGAAGATACAACCCACTCGAAACAGCCTGATGAGCGCCACACCTGCATAGATGGTACATGAGGCCAAGGCCCAGGGCTCACCTGATTGGCTTATTTAAGCTGCTGATGTCATCTTGAAGGGGCCTGGGCACTCGGTGATAAAACATTGCACACATAAGACTCTCGACTTCTTGCGAGCAGGAAAAACACCTGAGCAGGCAGTTTGAGGAGAAAGAACGCTCTGACGGACAAACGCCTGGACTCAACAGCGGTCGCCGTAGCGCCGTCGCCTTCAGGGGAGAAGGAAACTAGAAAGCAGAAAGAGGAATTTGAATAAAGAGGAATTCATCAGAGATTCTAAGAGAGGGATCTTGTGCACGATGGCATCTTTGGGACTTGAACTGACGGGCATCTGTGTGTCAGTGCTCGGCTGGTTGCTGACTGTCGTCACTTGCGCCTTACCTATGTGGAGGGTCTCGGCATTTATCGGCGCCAATATTGTGACGGCTCAGGTGTACTGGGAGGGTCTGTGGATGACCTGTGTGTTCCAGAGCACAGGGCAGATGCAGTGTAAGGTCTATGACTCATTGCTGGCTTTGCCTCAGGATCTGCAAGCGGCCAGGGCGCTCACCGTCATCTCCATCATCGTGGGGTTGGTGGGCCTCCTCATCTCAATGGTGGGGGCCAAGTGCACCAACTGCATCGAAGACGAAGGAGTGAAAGCCAAAGTGATGATCTCATCGGGAGTAGCGTTCATCATAGCGGCTCTGGCAGAGCTGGTACCAGTCTCCTGGTCAGCCAACACCATTGTGGTCGAGTTCTACAGCCCGATCATCCCCATCGGTCAGAAGATGGAGATCGGGGCATCGCTGTATATCGGCTGGGGTGCCTCTGCGCTGCTCCTGGTGGGAGGGTCCATCCTCTGCTGCAGCTGCCCTCCAAGGGAAGAGAAAACACTACGGTACACCATGCCAATCCAGAGCCGCCCAGCGTACTCGGCTGCACCGAGGTCAGTCGCTCAGAGCTCCTACACTCGGAGGGACTATGTGTGAGGCCAGAGGGATGACCCAGAGTCTGGCCTTTACATCCATGTTGAGAAATATTAATAGAAATAATCACAATTGTTCTCCTTGGGGAGAAAAGGTGCAGCAGTCAAACCTGGTTTTGGAACCTTAAATATCCTTGACCTTACAATGTTCATATTTTTGATACCAGACTCCATTCAGATGCTTAATAGTCCTGTTTACAAGGTTCTAACCCTAACTCTAACTGCATGTTCTAATATGGTAAAAATACAGTAATCAGGAGAATGTAGCTTCTGCCCATATTTATTATTTGTTTTGAATAGTTCAAGTGTTCAAGAATAGTTGTAAATGTTTCACTGATGATTCTGTACATTCCTTAAATACACTGACTGTTTTAACGAATGTTTTCTTACAAAAAGACAAGAGTCACAGATGTGAACTGTAAACAGCCAGAGGCTACTTTAAAGCATTTTCTACATGTGGATGGTTTTATAAAACATGTTTGTTCATATTAAAATGTGTTTTCCAAAAGACAGAAGAAGACAGGGAGATAAAGTTTGTAAATATGTGAGTTTTTGAAATATTTTGATCAGTGATTGAAATTCTTCATAATATATATAACACTGCATTTAATAAAGATTTATACTAAGGAACGTATGGCCCTACTTCATCCTCTTCACCGGGAGTCTCCTCCTTGTCTCTGACCCATGGGATACCATCTTTGTCTGTTTTGAATCGTCAAATTTTGCCTGTGTGTTCCAACAGATGACCTTTATTTCCACCCTGTGTGCAACATACAGGGGATCAAGTAAATAAATAATAATAATTAAAAAAAAAAAAACGCATTGATGGGCAACTTATTCACTTCTATTCACCTGTATTCCAGAAAAATCAGTTATTATTAGATCTTTGCTTGAGGCTGGATTTTCATTTTTAACAAGATCAATTACAGCATACATCTCAAATACAGCTGTTAAAAAACAAAACATAAATATGCACTTCCTACTTTCGGTATGCAAATGTAGGTAAATGTTGGATAACGCAAATACACACAGGCACCGACAGGAAAAGCTGGACACCTGATAATGTTTCTGCGCTAACACGCGATGTGAGAACCCAGGTGCGCACCTATAGGGCGCGGCCGTTATCAACACAGGTTGTCACAAACACACGAGAAGGTAGCAGATAATGGTGCAGGAAAGAGCCAGCAGGTGTGTTTAGGTGATGTTGACGGTAAAACACCGGCCAAAGGAAAACTGTAGATTTTCGTGGTCTTTATCAAGCTGCTAATGCACATTGTATTTACAAGATAATGAAAAGGCTTCTATTTAATCATCCACCCAGCAGTGGAGCGCGTATGATGCTGTTGAGGCCGTGCAGGATTCTAGTTTTAAAGCCGCTGTATGTGCATGTACTGCTCAGTCTTGGTTTCATTGATACAGCTCCTGATGTCAGTCTGCCATTTCATGACCAATGATTTACAGTAAATGACTCTGCTGATAGGAAATATGCCATTACCTCTTAACATTACATTATTCACTACAACCATTCACACACTTTTAAGCCACAAAAACTTCACCATTTCACCAGGCAGGTGTGTGTCTGTGGGGGCTGTGCAGTGAAGAGTGTCACCGATACTGAGGTGACCGCGGTATGTGTATGCTAAAGGTGTCTGAATATTAGCCTATTATGTATTCTCTCTCTCCTCGTGTTGACTCTGGGTGCAGTTAATCCGGTTTCCAGACTGTCTTTCCCGACACTGAATCCTGATTGTTTAAGAAACCAACATGAGGGAAACAAGGAAGTAGCAGGAGAGCAACAGGGTCAGATGAAGTTTGGGTTCTTAAATATTGCGTCTACTTACTAACTCGCCCTGGCAACCTAAACAGCCTGACTGAGTGTTTTGGTGTTGAGTCAGACTGGGAGATTCACCTGGACCATTGTGTCAACACTGGTTCAACACACCTTCCCCCACACTGTACATAAACAGATGTTCCACAAATTAATGAACGATAACTGACAATTTTCACCACTTAAACTAATTTTTATATGATCTTTAAATCCGTTAAATTAGTCTTCTACAAGTAGTGCAACCATTAAATGGTATATTTTCACACTATAATGGAAATAATGGGATATAAATGTACCTTTTACCCACTTCCTGCCCCTTTTTAAACAAAATATTTACCTTTTTTTTAAATTTAACTGTATTACTCACTTTCTAAGTTGTCAGGAAAGGCAAATATTGGAAATATTATCTGAAAAGGTGCAAACATTGAGGAACAAATGTGTCTACAACTCAGTTACCTGACTTTTCCCTGTGAGCCACCCCCACATACACACTCCCTCCATCACATCCCCGTCTCCAGCTACCCTCCTCCAACGTATGCACACAGGTGGTGGGTTTTTTTTGTTTCCCTCCATGAAGACAACCTCTTGTTGACATCACAGCCGAGGGACGCCTCCTTGCTGCCCAGCGGTATAAAGGATCTCTGGTTTCTGCATCTCACAGCAACGTCACACCCTGCAGCAGGTGAGCTACCACTTCAAAAGACTCAGGGACAGCCTGAGAGCACCAGCCTCTCCTGAAATCACACTGGTTTTAGCTGCGACCTTAAGCTCCGCTCATCAGAGAGGAAGCCGACATGTCGATGGGTATGGAGATTGTGGGCATTGCCCTCGGAGTCCTTGGATTTATCATTACGATTGTGTCAACAGCCTTGCCGATGTGGAGGGTGACAGCATTCATCGGAGCCAACATCATCACAGCTCAGACTATCTGGGAGGGTTTATGGATGAACTGTGTCACCCAGAGCACAGGCCAGATGCAGTGCAAGGTCTACGACTCCTTGCTGGCTTTGACTCCGGAGCTGCAGGCCTCCAGGGCCATGATGGTCATCGCCATCATACTCGCGGCCCTGGGACTCATGATTTCCATCGTTGGCGCCAAGTGCACCAACTGCATCGAAGAAGAGGGGCCCAAGGCTAAAGTCATGATCATCGCTGGCATCTTCTTCATTCTTGGGGGTCTACTGGTCCTCATTCCCGTCTCCTGGACCGCCCATGTCGTCATCCGGGATTTCTACAGCCCCTTGCTGACCAATCCGCAAAGGAGAGAGCTGGGCGCAGCGCTTTACATCGGCTGGGCGGCCGCCGCCTTGCTCCTGATTGGCGGGGCCATGCTGTGCAGCAGCTGTCCGCCAAAAGAGGAGAAGTACAAGCCACCGCGGATGGCCTACTCCACCCCAAGGAGCACCAGCGCAGGTGGAGTGTATGACAGGAAAGACTATGTTTGATAGAAGAAAAAAAAGAAACTATGAAAATATTGTTGCATACATGTGTGCGTGTGTATATATGATTGACTGTGTGTGTGATGTTTTTTTGTGGTTAACCACAAGGAAAGACTCCGAGATGAAGAAGAATGTACAAAAACTGAATGGTCTGCTTTGGATTTCCTCATTTTAGCAATTTTCACCTATCTTCCATCATTATAATTTTATACACTTTACTATAATGACCTGTATCTCTATGGTTTGATTTATATTTGAAAGTACCTGCTGTCACGCATGTGTGTGTGTGTGTGTGTGTGTGTGTGTGTGTTATCTGTGGGCCGGCTGGTGCTAAAATTCTCTATAGTTCTTTTGTTAAATCTCATTTTACTGACTGCTTAGCGAGATTGTTCAGTTTCAAGTGTGTGTGTGTGTGTGTGTGTGTGTGTGTGTGTGTGTGTGTGTGTGTGTGTGTGTGTGTGTGTGTGTGTGTGTGTGTGTGTGTGTGTGTGTGTGTGTGTGTAAGCGCTCGTGTATCTTTTGCATATGATATTTGCTTAGGAGAGTTTCTACAGAGACCGAAACTGAAGATGGAACATAACATGACCTCAGGTAACAACTTCTACTAGTTTAACTCTTTGTGGACACGAAGGTCACTGCTTTAGTAGGAAAATGGACTTGTTAAAATAAAGTCTATTTTATATTTCTGATCATAAAAGTAACGTGGTTGTGATACATTTGAACAATGTAATGTCCTGTGTGTTCATTTTAAGCATTTTAGAATCTTTTAGACATCAGAAACCTGCTCGTCCATGGCGAATGTTGGTCAATATGTGTGTGAGAGAGAAAGCCAGAGGGAACATTACTGCAGGATATTTCCCAAACAAGAAGGTCAACATTTCATCTTGTTTCTAATGTGGTGTTTTGTTCCAGCATTGTAAAAAGAGTGGATTTTTAAAAAAAAATATACCTGTGTATATATATAATAAAATGTTGAATGTTTAACAGTCCTGAGGAATGGCATTTTAATTTTGAACCCTACCACACTCACAAAAGATCACTTCATTTTGTTTGCCTCAGACAAACAGGGATCAGTCTGGATCACGCTTCAAACGGGTTTTTGCAGTTTCCTTGCTTAACGGCCATTTGAGCAGTCACAGTTCACCTGTAAGAGGGCGTGGCAGCCGACTCTATTACCTGCCCGGTACGCGTGCACGAGCAGGCACGGCCATGACTGCAGCTCCCAATCAACTTCATGAGAGAAACAAACAAGAAGAGCGGAGGGGAAAATTTGTTCAAGGCGTCAACAGTTGCTCAATTCGGACTAAAAAAAACAAACATTAAAGTACATCGTTTTGTCTGAAGAAGAGAACGCCCCTAGACCAATATTTTACTGTGTATCACCATAGATAGGTCGAAGGTCACCAACCACTCTGATCATTTCAGCATTAGTTCAAAAATGTATCAGCATGTAGCACAAGGCTTAAAATAAAACAGCAGGAACTATTCATTGGAATGGTGAAGATCAAAGCATCCAGGGGCAAAAGAATGATTATGTTGGGTGTCCACACAGTAACACAGATAAATCAGATAAATCCAAGCGCTTGTACAGTGTGTACGGTTTCAGCATTATATACGAACTCAAACTCAACTCTTGGCTCCATGTACAGGCTTATCATGTTTCTTTCCTCCTTCATGCAGACGTGAAGTCTTTTTACGTCAGATGTACATAAAGAGAGATCAGTTCATTGCTCTCTTCAAACAAACTATCATTCAGGATTTATTATTGTAGTCAATAATAAATCCTCTAGTCAGCTCAATTCTCATTAGTTCTCATTAGTTGCTGAAAAAAGCCACATTTATGCATACATAATTTCTGTGGTATCTATAACTTTCCAAATTCATTTATTTAGCATTTAACAACTTGTTGTCACAAAGATGGTGTTTCTGGTTGCTATAGAAACACATTGTTGGACATCGTTAAGTCCCCACCTTTTTCATGATGGCAACTCTTGAGTATCTCTCAGGGATACTGTTGCCTAGGAGATGCCACATTAGCTCGTTACTGTCCTCCGCAGGACAATTTGGCCCTGCCGCTTCACAGCACAGTCAGGTGCAAACAGGTATGACATGGAATTAACTATTTTAAAGCACTAATTTATTTAATTAAAGTTTTTTTTTTTTAACTTGTAGACATCACCACTGTTTTATCAGAATGCCATGTTGACAGGGGCAGACCCCGAGCACATCACAACACTGACAGACACAATAAAAGCTAACGGCTACGACCACAAACAGTGGTCTGCCTGTTTTGCCGATTCTATGCTTATTTGTACTGAAAACAAGATCTAAGTTTTTCCACACCTGGACCAGGTGTTTATCTCTCTGAATCTCTTTGTACAGGTTACATGTGAAAGGCAACATGTTGGCAATCAAACGATGACCTTTTTCAACAATCGCTTCACTAGTTGTGACCAAACAGTCACAGAAAACGGGGCTGTGCTGGCCAGCACTTGTTTTTAAGATGCAGATTAAGTTGTTTAATGAAGCACTGAGACTAAGTCTAGTAAATAAAGATAAAAGGTGTATTACGGTTGTATTTTTACCTTGAAAGCTTATAACCGAAGCTGTGCTGAGGAAACAGATAAGACTCATCAATACTTTGTTAATGCTGACTCAGAAAACATAATATTTCACTGTCTTATCTGTAGAAAAATTAACCAGAGGAGCTTTATCAGCCTCGCAACACCCCGGCCACATGCTACACAGTTCCTGCCACCAGGTTTTAAAACAAAGCGCCATACCCCCCCCCCCCCCCCTCCGTAATCTGAGAGGACCATGATCCAAGAGGACCAGCCGGTGGAGTTTGACCGATTCACTGGAAAAATATCAGCTAAAGGGTGGATGTATGCATAATTCCAACTGTAGATTAAACCAAAGACAATCATAAAGAATCTGTGAAAAAATTGTAAATGCCTACAGTGAAATAAAACGTTCATGATGTTCCATTAATTATCAAGGTCAAAGGTCAACTCGTGAGCAGCATAAGGATTCTGTACACAGATACTCTGATGCCATAGATGACCTCCAGTAAAATGATTCTTTGTGTAAATCTATAAGGACGCAAGCATTATTACAGAGCTCAGACTGCTGTTTCCACATTCCTGTCCTCCTGATAACTCTGCAACTCTTATCGGGGAGCCTTTTGCCCTTCTATATGACTTAATAGCCTGTCTGACTATTTATTCATGAGTAAATACAGAGGGATTAGATTTGTTGTAAAATGCTCCAGAGTTACTAATGAACAGTACAGAAATGTTTGTTTAAGCATCAACGCTGTAAAATAACAGACATCATGATACGAAAAATACGATGAAAGGCACCATGAAAAGATTTTAATGCACTTTAAACTAGTATGTAGTTTTGTAACACTGAAATATATATGCATTCATTTTTGTTTGTTTTATCTTAGTCTAAGTACAGTTTTTCATAAGATTAAAATATATTTGAAATTATGGCGCTGCATTTAAAGGAAGATATGTAAAAATCAGTTATTACATTATACTGTAGTCAAAATCATACAGTCATCTGGCCAAGCATTAACTAAAAAAGTATAGTTCCTTCCACCAGGATAGTTTAAATGATGAGTCGTTTTATTAAATTTGTGCACACTAATCTGTTTTAGATTTCCCACTCTTTAGTTTGCAGCGTCTACCTCAGACATATGCCTCACGCCATCTCTATGGTGACAGCTCACAGCGTGCTTTTTCCCCACAGACACATCTCCCATAGTGACGGCTGTTGATTCTTGCCTTACTGAGCTATCATGGGACTGATTAAGGCCTATAGTTAGAGGGATTAATACTCCTGCCAATGCACATTCAAACTCGAAAACTGAGCTGTTAAAAAAAAAAAATAAACCTATGACTATCCTCAATATGATGTACTGATGCAATCCCACACAATAATCAGGGTAACAGATGACTGGGGCTACTTAAAAATATAATGCATTATAAGGATAACACTCCAAGAAAAGGGCAAAATATTTTCTCACAAGTAAAAATGTGCAAGATCATTCCTCACCAGAGGAAGACAGGAAACCGTTTGGTCTCTGTCTACGGGAGGTGAAATGCTACCACCTAGCGACAGAACTGTGGAATGTCACGGTACATTATATTTCCGTTATGTTTCTGCCACTTTTACGACATTATCTCGATCAACAAACAAACATAACATATAGGAAAACTGCAAATATACCCATAAGTAAATATTAATGGTAGAAAGTCAATTCAGTCGTAATTGTTACGCTGAAGGCCGTATTAGTCTGCAGACTCCAGTCCAGCGTACGTCTGACGCCATCACGCACCACCAGCTGTTGACAGCCGCTCTGTGCAGACTTGCTGAACCCAAATCTGTCATTGTGGACATATTTAAACCTACATGCTGTTTATCGACCTCCCGGTAACCAACCTTATGCTGCCATGAGTACTCTGTGTCGCCTGGTCCAGAGAGGGTTGTGGAGCGCTCGGCCGTTTTGTCGGTTTTTCCCCGGACTGCAGGTCGTCTGTGGTCTTTCTGCCCCGGTTCGGACCAATAGTTCGTCCAGGTAACGTCCCTCCAGATAGCCTTTTTTTGTGTGTGTGGTTCTGTCCCGTCGTCCGCCGCCGGTGAGCGGGCACGACGGCCCAGTATTCCTACATCGAAGCAGAACCGATTCCCTGACTTAGCACTTAGCATGTCTGTGCATTCCTTAGTTGTATAGACTTTAAATAAATGACATTCAGACGTCTGTTTGGCGTCAAGACAGTTGATTTGCCATCACGGCTCCAAACGTGTCCTGATTAATGTCATTGTTGTCAACTAAATGAGGTTCTAGCGGCGTGCGTTGCTACATGGACGCCAAATTTACCAAATTGCTTAACAGCCAATGCTAACTCATCCTCAAGCTAATGCAAAGCACGTTTATAAACCAGTAAACCAGTGCTACTGAACTGAAAATATAACAATATATAAACGAACAAAAAGATTGTTGACTGGGGCCTGCTTTGTCCACATTGACTGCACTGGTAATCATTTCATTGCGTTATATTAACATTAATATTTGCCTTTACTTCTTATGATGATTATGTAAGTTTATTACGTTTATTGTGCTCCTGTTCCTCCAGCAGTGTCAACCCTGTCAACGTGACCTATGATGTCTTCGATGGGAAGGGAGAAAGCACACCCTTGGTGTTTCTTCATGGGCTCTTTGGCAGCAAATCAAACTTCCATTCAATAGCCAAGTCCTTGGTGCAGCGCACTGGCCGAAAGGTAACGCACTCATGAAGGCACGTAGGCCGCTGTGACGTCAGAAAGGATGCATAATTTATTTAAGCTTGTACCAAGTCTGAAATAAACTCTCATGGGAACGTGCTGCCATCGTGATGGTTGTTATCTGATAGGGCTCCTCAGCCAGCTCTCTTTTATAATGAGTATTGATGGATAACCTTAGCTGTCTGGAAGAAACTGGACCCTTGGATGCTCAGTACAGCTTTTGTTTGCGGTGTGATCTGGCACCGACAGAATACAGCCCTAGACAAAGTGTGGACTGGTTTTCAGCCTTGTTGCCTCATTCCAAGTGCGCTAACTGTCCCTTGTCCAGTTAGGTGCTGACTGTAGATGCCCGTAACCATGGCAACAGCCCTCACAGCCCAGTGCTGACCTACGAGGCGATGGCCGAGGACCTAAAACACCTCCTGGCTCAGCTGCATATTGAGAAATGCGTTCTCATCGGACACAGCATGGGCGGGAAAACGGCGATGGTGACCGCCTTGACACAGGTTAGGAGTCACGCGCCACCTGACCTAATTCTCATCTTCTCTTCCTCATTGTTTTTAACTCTCCTTCTTATCCTCCTTCTTCGCCTCTTTGTCTTAGTCCGGTTTAGTGGATAGGCTGGTGGTTGTGGACATCAGCCCATCGCGGTCATCCACGGCCTCCAACTTCCGCTTCTACATCCAGGCAATGCAGGAGATGAAGATCTCCAGTGACATCCCTCGGTCCACTGCCAGGCGGATGGCCGAGGATCAGCTGCGTGCTTTGGTTGAGGTCAGGCATGAAGGACTGGTTGAGTTTGATGCTCAGAGCTGCAGTTTAGACTTTCATCACTTGGGGGCAGCAGAATCAAATTAGAACACCATTGGCTTGTTGGGAGATGCTACGTTTTCGTGGTTATTGTCATTTCCGCTTTGTTTTTACAAACTCTTCAGAACCGCTCAGTGCGTCAGTTCCTGCTCACTAACCTGGTGGAGCAGAACGGTCACTATTCCTGGAGGGTCAACCTGGAGGCCATCTCAGCACACTTGGAACACATCATGAGCTTCCCCAGCTTTGACTCCACGTATGACGGACCTACGCTATTTTTGGGCGGAGCCAGTTCTGCATACATCAGGTAAACGAGCGACGTTTGTCCCATTTGAGGAAGTAAAATAAAATTTTGAGAAGCTCTCAAGGCAGATGGTCAGTTAATGAAGTAATGTTATGGCGTGACTCTTCACTTCCTCCCCACCAAAACAGCTCTGACGATTACCCAGAAATCCAGAGGCTCTTCCCCAACGCAGACATCCAGTACATCCCTGACGCGAGCCACTGGATCCATGCTGATAAACCTTTAGATTTCATCAGCTCCATCAGCTCCTTCCTTCAGTCCTAGCCTCCTCCAACACCTCAGAACTTTTTTTTTTTCCCCCTGAAATGCTCAGCAACTCTGAGCGTGTTCCTCAGCGAGGAATCATTAAAGCTACTGAACACTGGACCAAACTCATCCTTTGAACAGCAGTCACTTCCTATTTTAATCTAGTGCAGGTGAACCTCGTAGTGTTGCTCCATTTGTCGGTCCTTAGGTGTGTTTTTATCGATGTTTTCAGATCGCTGCTTAAATGTTTCTAATGTAACGTTTGCTGGGACATTTCAGAGGTCGAGTACTAACCCAAAGAAACTCTGATTCACGTGTTTGTGATTCCTCTGTTGAAATATTTATGCAAGCAAGTGTAGATGCAAGAAAAGCGGTTTTGTAAGCCAAGAACAAATCCAGAGTTTCCGACTGCTGCAGAGTAGAAATACGTTTGGTAACCAGTTTTTGGAGTTTTGAGCTTCTCTGAGGCTGTAGCATGGGACTGTAAAACGTTTAACATTATTAATGGTATTATGTTTGATATTTAGCCGTGCAAACATCTGCTGCGTCGGCGACAGCTGATGTTACATTACTTTATGCCAGTGGAATCGTCTGTGAAGCCCGAGCTGAAGCTCTGAGGTGCAGTTTTCACACCCGTTTCCTGAGTACCTCAGACCACAGCACGGCTGCAAGCTGTTCATTTACATTTACACCGTTCCTGTCGTTGCTGTGGTGATGTTACCATCTTTGTGTTTTGTTCAAGCCGACAAATTTGTGTTGCGATGTAAACCTTTTTGACCCAGTTATCAGTTGTATTTCACTTATCTTTAAGAACTAAAGTGCTAGGCTGGCTACGTGAGCGTCTCAAATATATGCTGCAGATGTGTGTTATTAGCTAATCATAATGTTGGTGTCCTTTTCCGTCGGAAGTGTGGTAAAACTGCCATCAGTATGAGTAAGCAGGGTGTCGCTGTGTCATATGTGCCTCTTTGGTCTAGAGCTCCTTTTCCATGTCTGTAAAATGTAATTACAAGAAAGTGAAACCATCAGATTTTTGATTGGCAGCTGGGTTGCCAGTTCTGTTTCTTGGTAAAACTCAGTGTTTACTACAATCAGTGTTTTCTATCAAGTATCAAAGGCTTGAACGTGTCAAATTTGAGTGAAATTCACATTTTATACCTTTTCCCAGCCGGGGGGAGTTCCTCTCAACTATAGGGCACATTTCTCTCGTTGCACAATATCAGTAGATCGTGTTTGTGTGTTTGTATGTGTGTGTGTGGGGGGGGGGACAATCACTGACCTTTGAATGCAGATTCTGTAGTGTTTCAGTGGAACAAGAACAAGTCATAGGGGCTCAGACAAGTGAATCTATTCAGATTTTAGAGGATTGTACGTTGTTTCACTCGGCATGCCTTTTCTCATTAGTGTACCGTTGCTATGCTCCGTCTGTTTCAGTTTGTCAAACGTGTCGCCATAATGGCAGCTTTCTTGAAAATATCATATATAGATTTTAAATGTGAAAAAGATGCATATTGGAGTGGATTATATATTATTGAACAAACTAATATTATACAATAAAAACCTGCAAAAATGTGCATCAGTCTTTTTTTGTTGCTGTTGTTGACTCAGCCCTTTTGTACAAATTCATTTACAGCGGCAGACATTCAAGATAAGCACTAAAGATTTACACATATTCATAATTGCACATTTCTTTCAGACAGTAATTGAGCCCAGGTTTTCCCTCTACACATGATGTATACAATATTTAAATAATTTAAATTTGAAAAAATGGTGGAGCTCACATTTTCGACACACGGGCATCTGGAAGTGCAAAATTCTTACTGGTTCAATCCAGAGATATGACCTGGAAGCCGTTGCCCAGCTTGCTGCCGTCTGACTCCTGCTCCGCCGGACGACTGGGCTTGCCCCTCCTCAGCTTGTCCCTCCAGGTGCGCTGGGTGCCCGGAGGAGCGGGTTGATGGTGAAGAGGAGGAGTGCTCGGGTCTGGAGCACTGGAACCCGCAGAGCTGGAGCTGAAGGTGTGGTTGGAAGTGGAGGCAGGAGCCGCTGGTGCGGGTGAGGGAACGTTGGGAGGTCGCTGGATGGGCGGTTTGTTGTGTCTCCTCAGGATGCCCATGCGGGTGGACTTCTTCTGGGTCTGCTCAGCCTGCTGCTGCTGCTGCTGCTGCTGGTTCAGCACCTGTTGGTTCAGGATCAGCTGAACATCCTCCTGTCAGAGGCCAAGAGAATTCCAAATCAGGCTCAAGGTCCAGTGTGGAAGATTCAGCACCATCTACTGGCGCTAAAACAGAACTTAACACCCATCCTAACTTGTTATGGTTCAGCCGGGAACAGAAGGTAACATGGCAGAGTCCCACTGTACCAGAATGGATCAAGAACCACGTCAACTACGTCACCACGTACTTCAAATTCCAAGAATTCTCCAAGAACAGTGTGCGCACATGTTTACGTCAGCACATCATTGTGATTGTCTAGATAGGTGTGTGACTTTGCAAGGTGGAGGTGTTGTGTTTGCGTTTACCTTCCATGCCTCCAGCTCCAGCGACAGCTCCAGCCGTTTCTGCACGGCCTCCAGCAGCTGGTTGTTCAGCACCATCAGCTCCGTTTTACTCTTCAGCAGCTCGGCCTCCATGGCTTTCTTTCTGCAGAGCGGACATACAGATTAGGACACGTCTCTGAAAATCCCCGACCCAACGCTTCTCAGCTTCCTGAGAGGAGATGCGCTCACTTCTCTAACGCCTCATCTCTGTCATACAGCGCCTGCTGGAGAAGTGTGCTGTCCTCAGCTCCTTTTCCAGATTTTACCTACAGTGGAAACAGGCAGGAGGGGAAGGTAATGTTTTATCTCAGGCTCGGAACTTGTCAGGCCACATACTGTAGCTGAGATCCAACTCCTGATGACCAGCAAGGGAACAATATGTAAGTTACGAGTACCTATATAACATACATCACCCTCCTTGTCAGGGTTTCTTCACTGGAATTTGTAAGCAAACATTCCTCCTGGTCACGTGCCACGTGATAAGGTGTATGGTTCTATATTTACCTGAGTGGTGTGACTCATTGCTAGCTTCCGGGCCACATTCTGCAGCTGAGCCAAGGCAGAATCCAGCCGGTTCTCCTCTTCAGAGGGTTCTGATAGGCTCGATTCCGGCTCTGTCAGGGGACTCAGCAGCCGCAGAACTGACAGAACCTCCTCTGTGACCTGTGGCGGACGTGAACGTTCAAAAAACAGGTAAAGAAGCCCCGCAGCGCGGTGCACACGCACACGTACCCTTTCCCTGTGCTGGCTCCATCCCTGGCCCTCCTGCTTCTTCTGCAGGTGGTCCACCTGCGCTTTTAGCTTGATGCTCCTTTTTCGAGACAGCTCCACCTCCCGCCGCACTTCTTGAAGCTGCCAAGGACAAGTCTCGGTTACAGACATGTCAACAAGTCGGCTTTACTGAACGTCAGCAGAAACAGGCTGGGCTGAACCTGGAAAAGAACCCAGTCAGCAATCCTGCACATGAAGTCTCGAAGGGGAAGGAAACCGGTTATTTTAAATCATCAGGCACGAGACTAATGATTAGAAAGGTTTAGACTGTCCCACCGTTTCTGAGACATGTCCCAGTGTGCGGCGTCTGCCCAGCGGCCGGCCGCTCCTTATCAGGTCTGGCAATGTCCCGTCCATGAAGCTCCTCTCCAGGGACTCGTCTGGTTTGGCACTCGTCCTCTGTGAGGCAGTGACTGTCGTCTCTACGGCCAGCTCACCAGGGACGTCCCTCTCCTCAGAGGGGGACATCCTGCTGTCCTCGTCATCCAGCTCCTTGCTGATCTTGTCTTGTATCTCGGTGAGGTGTGAGGGTTCAGTGCAGGGTTGTTCTTCTGAGACCTCCTGCTCTGCATCTTCTCTGGGCTCCTCTGGTTCTGTCGCAGCCTCCAAGGCCTCTGGTTCTGGTGTTGCTGGCAGGATGGTCGGTCGGTAAGATGAAGGCAATGGCTTGAGTGACCCCGAGTATCCATACTCCATCCTGTACAAAGAGGAATACAGCCTGTCGCTGGCGCTGAGTCGAGGCTTCAGCCTCTCGTTGAGGGCCGAGAAAGACGAGTAGTAGGCCATGATCAGAAACTACAGGCAGACGCAGAGCTGCTGAAGCCA
The DNA here is from genome assembly GCA_016586285.1 of Arothron firmamentum. Classification (NCBI taxonomy): domain Eukaryota; kingdom Metazoa; phylum Chordata; class Actinopteri; order Tetraodontiformes; family Tetraodontidae; genus Arothron; species Arothron firmamentum. The sequence continues at coordinate 26,775 of BJFM01000381.1, forward strand.
CCTGATGACACCGTCAGTGAAAAATCACAACCACAACCAAGAGCAAGACTCAGCAAGGAGGAGGGAACATGACGGAATGTTTCCAAACTGGTTTTACCTGAAGAGTCCCGGCAGACACATGACACGATGTGGCGTCAACCAGTGTGGCCGTTCTTCCTCCTCCTCCTCTGTCGCTGTGCAAACAAATGACGTAAAAGACATACCAGAGCTGCCCGGGAACAAAGGAGGGATGGTTTCGTCCAATCAGATAATTCAGGGTTGACGTGTGACTCCTGATTTTACACTTTATCAGGTCAGTCAAAAATAGAGAAAACACAATACATTGACTAAGAAGAATGAATCTGGGATTTTTTTTTTCCTCTTCAAAATAGGAAACTTAAAACCACAGCCACAGTTCTATCTTTGTTTCTGATTCATGTGTTATTATTTTTCCTTTGGAAAGTTTAAGTCAATGCATAAAATTATTTAAAGGGGTTTTTGGTGACACATCTTCCACCTCCATAGATGTGCAGATTAGTCCATGACACGTTACAGAGAAAAATAAGAGATATTCTAGATCACATAGTATTTTGTGTCCATCTAGAGCTAATTTTTTATATTGTTTTATTAAATGTATTAGGGAGGGTATAAAATGGATTCATTAGCTTTCTTTATGCCTTGAAAGAGTTACTAATACAAACTGGAGCTGTTATAAAACTTTGTTGCGTATTCATGATGAGGACAAAGGCACCAAGACAAAAAAAGGATTAGAGTGTGAACAAAGTACGATTTAATTTACTCTCCAGTCACATATAGATGTCTCACAAAATGAAACCTCCCAGCACACAGGAGGAACCAGATGACTGTCCTAGTTTATTTTTATTCATTCAGATGTTCCAACAAATTATTTCACATGTGCAAATTAATTATCACAAGACCTTAAAGTGTCAGGTGTTTTAAGTAAGTAGGTAAATTAAATTGAATGTCTTGTTGTGTTTTATTATTATTTATTCTTTTTTTTTAAGTCTCCATGGGAGAAATAGTAGTTTACGTAGATTCATCTATAGCGATTTAGCGCCCTCTGGTGGATAAATGTTATAGAATCGGATGTTTTAAAATACTCAAATTTTTCTTCAGATGAAACTAATTACTGTTGTCACCTTTTCTTTTTTCTAATTACTTTTTGCTGTTAGAGTTCAGTTTTGTCTTTATTCCTTTTTTGTTTTTGTCTCTGGTTGGCAGCACACCTGAACCCGAGGTTATCGGAGGCAGAGTCAGGAGTGTTTCCCATCCTGGGGGAAAAAAAAAAAAAAAAAAAATCAAACATCTGGTTTCTCCTCTGCTCCAGTTTAGCTTTTGTTTCTAAATAACTCACCTGGTTGTGACTCGAGCTTTGTGATTGGACGAGCCATCCACTGTGTCAATCCAGGAGGCACCGCGCAGAACGTACATTGGCTGTGCTCCTGGGAATGGCGTGGAAGTCCATTCCCATGTGTTTCCCATCATATCATAAAGTCCTGCACGGAATAAAAGCTTTGATAAAAAGCTGCTGATTAGTCTATATCATCCTCTCTGTTTACATTGACTGACCATAACTGTTCTGTGGAGGGAATGCTGCCACAGGTGAGACTCCATGGAATCCATCATCTGCAGTGTCTCTTTCTGGAAATGATCCCTAAAACAAAATCTTTATCACCAAGGTGTCTGTGATTCCATTATGGTCAGCAAACTGTGCTAATTATACTTTTCTTTTCTTAGCAGTCTGACCTGCCACAGGTTACTCCTGTTGGCCTGGAACTTGTTTCCCCAGGGATAAGTCCTACCTGGAACACCAAACAATGAAATATATGAGCAACTGATCAGAAGGATGAATCCTAAAGACAGTTCTAACAAAGGCCAGTCCACATATTCACTGATTTATATGCTGAAAATGTATACCTTGCAGTCCACCACGTGCAGCCCACTCCCACTCCTCTTCTGTAGGCAGTCTCATTCCTTTCCACTGGCAAAAGGCCTGAGCGTCATTCCAGCTCACGTGAACTACAGGAAAGTCCAGGCGCTCCCGAATGCCCGAGTCAGGTCCTGCAGGCTGAGGAGCAGAAGGTCAAACCAATTAAATGTAGAGGCAAAACGAGTTATAGTTTGAAAAACCTGAATGTCTTAAATAATAAAACTCTCACCTGTCTCCAAAAGGCTCGTTCAACCGGCAACCACCAGGGGGCAGACTGGAGGATGAAAATTAGTCGTTCATTACATTGTGTACATAATGTACTGGCAAAAGTTTTAATTACTACTGTATATGTGTGTACTAATTTTCTTTCTTCTAAAATTAATATACAGGTACCTCAATCCTCTGTGTGACTTTGCTTTTCAGGTCATCCGACACAAAGTCTTGAAAAACAAAACTCCAACCAAACATCTCAGCCTCAGTTTTGTATTTTTTTGATCTCACAAAGTCTCTGTTGAAGACAATATTTTGACTTTATCGTAATTTTCCTTATCTACCACTGTCCTATTCACAAATGTGCTTCTTTTTTCACCTGAACTCGGCATTTGTGACGGGGTATTTATCTATTTTGAATGACTGCAGCTTAACTTCTCTAGGGGGAAATTCTCCATCTTTCCCATCCGCGGCGCTTGTACCCATTAAGGTCCTTCCTCCTGGTATATCCACGATCTCATCTGCTGTCAGAATCAGATATATCCAGTTATTCTCACAGAACGTTAGCACAATTAGTGTTTCATACGAAATTGAAACTGTGAATTCTTACCCGCCACCGCCAGTAAACTCACAGTAGACAGTCTGAGCAAACCTATAAGAACATTCATTTTTACGATTTAGTTTTAACTGTTTATACTGCTCTACTACTACAATAATAACTTAAAGGGTTAACTAACAATGGAACTTTGTGAGTAAGTTATTGTTAACATTCTTTGGCGTTCCTGCCAAACACGTTACAAAGAAGACAACGGAAATGGGTTCAACAACGAAATGATTCCGGGTGAAAACGGTGCGATAAGTCTACATTTCCGCCTTAACACTTTCCCGACCTCGAAAAACATTTTGCTTTATTGGCCATTTTAAATAAATTTAAGCCTACATTTTCAAAAACGTTTCGTTTTCCCCTCTCAAAAGTCGTTTCGTAATTGGATTGTACCACTGTCAAGATTTATTCAAACCATTCAAGCTCATTTTAAGTTTGTTAAATGTAGGCCATTTTCAGCTATAAAATTGTGACAACTATAAGGGAAAATAGTCGTGTTGTAATTATTTTGGTTTTCAGGATTTGAACCAAGTTAAATTGCATTAGTGTCTCTCTGCTAGTCTTGCTCTCTTCCTGAAAATTTCAGCAGGAAGAATCCAGATAAAATGGGTCTGTATTTTTATGCCCATGTTACCTTTGGACAAAGACAAAGATAGGAAAAAACAAAACAAAACAAAACAACCCTTCAGGATTGGAGAAAATCTTTAATGGTAGAAACACAACCGAGTGTTACAGATCAGTGCTTTTAACATGTTGTATAAATAAACCAATCAGAGGGGAGGCAAAGACAAATCCGTGAAAAACAAATCCCATGACTAACGTGACATTTTTTATAATGATTGATGCTGCGGTGCTTACAGAGGGTCGAGCGCATGATGTGCTCCACAGCTTTAGGAGGGGGAACATGTTGACGGAACCATTTAGGTAACCAACAATTCCTGTGAGTATGAGAATAGCTGCAGCTTCTCCAACTAGCCTTTAACCTTTGAGAGAAGACATTCCGGCTCGCATGATCTCGTCCACCAACAAGATGTTGGTGGCGATCACCGTGCTGTAAAGGAATAAGAACATTGGTTATTGGATGAATGAAAGAATTCTGATATTCTACAAGTAAAAAAATGTGCAATTTTACCATGAATGGAGAAGCTGCTTTTTGACACTGTAATTATCCCAAACGCCTGCCTCTGCTGCCACCATGGGTTCGCCTGTGAGAGAGTAAATTATGTGCTTCAGTACCTTAACTTAAGTCCAGTGTATGAAACCCTTTAAACAGTGTGTTGCTTTGGTCCTGACCTGTGCTAAGGTCTGCTCCGACAAGCTGTCCAGTCTGCTCGTACTCCGTCTGCAGCTTCAGCAGGGTCTCCTGTGGGTCATAGCCAGAGTTCTGGGCCAAGACCTACAACAAAAGAGGCATGTTAAAATAATCAGCAAAGGCTCCAATTAGAACACAAATGTTCCTTTTATAATTAGAAAATGTAGAAGTTATTAACCTTAGGGATTATAAGAAGAGCATCTGCAAATGCCTGGACTCCCAGCTGGGCTCTGCCTTTTACATTGGGCTTGTGTTTTACCAAAGCGTTTGCCACAGCCACCTCGACTGCTCCAGCACCAGGCACGACACACCCTGAGACACACAGATGGACAGAGGATGAGAACACACATGCATGCTTTCATCTAGGAAAAATGGGAGTGATTAGAAGAGTTTGTTCTGATCAGCTGAGCACAAGCAGAAGAGACTAAAACTCTCAGAGTGCAGAGGAAATGACCAGAGTCACTGTGGCACAGACATGAGAGACCAGGCAGTCAACATGAGCACCCCTGGCTCTTTGCTGTGCGATCACAACTAAATACCTCGCTTTATTGAGAGAATAATGACACTGCACAAAAACCCGAGCTACACTAATTGCGTACCATCTTCTATGGCATTCTTCACCGCCCGTAATCCATCCCTTATGGCATCTTTGATCTGTGTGATGGTGTGTTGGTTGGGTCCCTTCACCAGCAGGGTGACTGAACGAGGGTTTCCACACTTCTCAATGAACGTGTACTTCTCCTCTCCCTGAAAACAGAGGTCCAGAAAAATGAAAACACTTAAGGGGATAAAAGACTCACTTAATACAGAGTACACTGTTCAACCACAACAGCAAAACAAAAACTCACCAATGTGTGTTCATACACCAACCCAGCATTTCCCAAGCACTCGGGTGTGAGGTCATCAATGGAATTCATGGCAATGCCACCACAAGCCAGGGTGAGTCTACAAACAGGACACAGGCTCAATGTTTTTGTATTTTGGTAAATTATATTTTAGTAAAGACTGCCCCCTAAAAAAATGAATAAATAAAAGGTTTGTTCTGGTCATCTGAATACATGCAGGAGAGACTCCACTCTCAAAATGCAGAGGAAATGACCAGAGTCACTGTGGCACAGACATGAGAGACCAGGGAGAGCCACCAGAGCATCCCTGGGTGTTCGCCGTGCAAATGGATCACAATTTCAGGCACTATCACTGGAGCCAGTGTGCTTTCACAGATGTGAACGCTTTTGGCTTCATGCCCACATGTGCATTTTTCAAGCACAACAAAGTTATTAAAAATAGACTGACTGATAAACTCCAGTAAAACTACAATGTTGTAAATATGTTAATTACCTCTCCATGTTCCTCCTCTTTGCCCTGCGTAGGGCTACAATACCAGCCTTGGCAAGTGCATCCAAGGAGAATGGGTCGATTCCCTACACAGAAAGGAAATGTTAAACTTGTCTTGCCTTTTGTAACTTAATCGACAAATAATTGATTTCAATATGTGTTTTTGAATTTATTCTGATCTGCTGAATACATTTAAAAGAGAAATAAGCTCTCCAAATGCAGAGGTACAAATCAGATTTACTATAGCACATATTCAAAAGACCAGGGGGAGCCATGCTAGCATCCTTGGGTGTTCGCTGTGCACATAAAGTAAAATTCCCATTAGCAAAATATAATACCCATGGGATCAATTAATTGATTTACAAATGGATTTAAATTAAGAGGAATACCAGTGTGTGTTTTAAAGACTTAACTATCATTAAATATAATTCTTCCTATGCAAAATTAAATCATTACCTTCTGGTTGATGACAACGAAACCCTTCTCTCCATTGGGGCAGACTTTGTTTTTCAGAGCAATGATCTTCTGCACACGATCCACAATGAACTTCCTTTCTGCCACCACAAGCTTCTCCCTCTCCTCAGCACTCTTGTAGAAGAATCCAGCGTTCACCTCTGTTTTCTCATATTCCAAAGAGACATTGCAGGTCAAGATGTAAGCATCCTCCACCCTCTTCTTCATGTCTGGGTGTCGCGCACCGTGATCCATCACCAACCCTCTGATCAGTCTAATAAATAAACAAATACGTAAAAGGTTTTATTTGAAATTATATCTGAAATTAAAAATTCACTATATTTACAACTCAGTCATATAGGCCAGAGCACAATCTTTATAGGAATCATCAAAAATGTTCTCTTTAAAACACTCACTGTGTATCACAGTCGGTCTTATGCTTCATATCCATGATTTCCACCATATATAGATCAATGGGCTCATTTGGTTGAGCAATAGCCAAAACGGCATCCACTACAGCCTGAACACAAACACACAAACAATTGACAAAATGGTTAGAGATTATAGCCCTCCAACTCACACACAAAACTTAAATTGGTTTCAGATCAGACCCTTCATGAAAGAGGCCCTGTGTTCCCAGTTCTCACCTCAGTCAGCAGGTCAGCCAGCTCTTTGTGGACCTTGGTCCTGAGGGAGGTTCGTGCTACATTCAGCAGGGTTTCCCTGTCCATTTCTTGAGTTACCTTCACCTCCTCCAAGGTAGCCAGGGCTTTCTCTTTTGCTGCCTCGAAACCCTCCGCAATGATTCTCGGATGAAGACCCTTAAAAAAAAAAAAAAGCGCATGCAGTTATTCAGTTTAAAATATTCCTGATGTGATCCAATTTCTGGCCTCTCTTTTACCTCTGACACGTAAAGGTCAGCCTGTTTCAGGAGTTCTCCAATGATGAGGACGTTTGAGGTGGTTCCATCTCCTGTTATATCATCCTGTGCTGTGGCAACTTTTGCAATGAGTGATGCTGTGGGATGCTGAATTTGCTACAAAACAAAATTCCAAAACAGAATTTGTGCAACATATCCAGATTGTACGTGCACATAGCAAAATAGTTTGATATCATTAATACACAATCAGTCCCATTACATTTGAATATAAACCCTGCAATCACACCATCAAAGCACCGACCGTTAAACAACAGGATACTGTTTGGTTCTTTAAAATTAAAGTAGTATGAAAGAGGGTAAGAAAACTTCTCACATATAAGGACTTACCATTTCGTGTAACAGAACGTTGCCATCTTTGGTCAGCTTTATATCTCCCGCACCAGACACCAGCCTAGGGACAAAAATGTCTATTTTAATAGAAATACGTAATAGCACGACTGGTTCATGAAAGCCTGCATGTCAATAAAGCACAAAATGATAGTATGCTACACCAAGTTGGTTATTTGTCGACACCCTAACTCGGTAACGGTGATTTGTCTGGTTTCACAGATTGTAGTGCTCTACCAGAGTGCTATAGCAAGCTACTCCTGTATGCTGGCAAACTCACGGTGGCAAAAATCCCAAAACAATCTTTATAAGGTTCTAATAAAACTGACTTAGTGTAGCATAATCCGCTAAACTACGAATGCTAATGTGCTAATGCTAGCTGGTTGTCACAACGCTATGTGAAGCTGACTGGGCAGGACAACGTGCGTCGGCAAAAACTGTTACTAAAGTGAACGCGTCTTGTTACGGTGTGTTACTTTAGGAGCAAAGTGGACGAGTACAGATGACATACATGACATTTTGAGATCTTTATTATATATGTACTAAATGAAATGGCATCAGAATTATTATACTTTTACCTGCGCAAACAGGACCGGTAACAGTGGCTAACATTAGCTTCTTAGCAATATTAGCTTAGCACGCGTACTGCACAAAGGGCTCCATCGAGACTTACATTTTCATGGTTCCCTTCGGTCCCAAATTGGTCCTCAGCACATCTTGAAGCCCACGAGCAGCACTGATATTGACCGCCAGTGCAGCCTGGGCTCTGGCTACCTCGGCTTTCGGGTTCAAAGCTTTCACTGCAGCCATGGTGAAGCAGCGAAGTAAAAGTAAGGTATTGCCGGTGGTGGAGCTCAAAAGGGAAGCCCGTTTCCAGAAGGCTCCACACGTGTTCTCGTGTTGCCTTCACGTCGTATCAAGGGTTGGATTTTTAGTCTATACGATCACAATGCACACAATCATACGAATTAATTACAAATGTGAATTTAAGTTTCATTAATGAAACATTATGGATTTGATAAACCAAAAAATATATGTCATTATTTCCACGATTACTACTTTGTTGTTTAATGGGTTTTACAACGTCCGACAGTAAGTAAAAAGTGCATAAGCCACACCCTTAACCACACAGATGGGTAAATAAAGACCATAGGAATTGGTGGACTGAGATATATAAAACAAAGCACTACCATTGGAGTAATTATGAAACATAAAAAGAATTGTTAGCTAAAATAATAGTCTACTATTAGAACTGTAGGACCTTCTTAGCTTCTAGTTGCTTACATAATAAGATATAGCTGGCACTAACGCATCATAGTTTGTTCTGAATGAGGAAATATCACATCACATTATTATTTTTGGTCGTCCAAGTAAATGTTTTCTCTGTAGCAACATTATTAGCCGAACGCTAACGTCGACTGTTTTTCTCTCAAGTGTTTGTGAGAACACTCGCTTTATCAAATATACTCGTTAAAGATGTGATTAATGCTGCAAATCTATGATGAATTGCAGTGCCTCAAAAACTAGAGGTTTGACTACTGAGAGTACGAACCCTGGTAACGAGTTACCCCACGACCGTTACGGCACTATGACACTCACAATATGGCGACATCCTCCCGTCAGCCACATCAGGCCTACCGACGTGACGTCACGCCCCTGCGTACATAAAAATTAAGGTTTATTTTCTATACTTTTCTTTTTTTTTATCAGAATGCAGTAAATTCACGTAGCAGACAAAAGGAAAAAAAAGGGAAAAAATTGAAAAAATTAAACTCTCATTAGAAGTTTAATTCAGTATGTACAGTTAGACTCTTAAAGCACTGCAATCCATGCTTTTCAAATTGAAATATTCTCCTCCAGTCCATTTGATTAACATCAGGTAGTTTTGACAGTTTGCAGACACAGCTTTGAATGCTATGTCTACCTACAATCTGATCATACAAAACATTCTCACTCAATGAATGACCGGATCAGCAAAAAAACATCAAATAAAAAGTCATTTTCATTAAATACATATGATTATACACTGAAATCTAAAATAACATCAGATCTTCTGCATCATCGTACCCTCTATACTACTAAATGTTAATAGAGATGTGATCAATTTAACAGGGAAACTCCATAGATCCAACAAATTTCTTCCATTTTTTTTTATATCTTTGTTAATATACAAATTCAGAAACACACAGTCCAACCAGCTGAAACCATTTAAAAAGAGTAGTAAAGGGTGAACTATGGAGCTGTGGTTTGGTTGAAAAATACTGGAAATTGATCTGCAAAATTTGACTTATGAAATATTTTGTAACCCATTTGATGAAAAACTGCAACTAATGAGTTATTTATAACTGAGATCATGAAAAACACATTTTAAAATTTGGACCTCTATACATCATGGACGACGGATGTCAAATTATAGATTATCTAAACATGGACTCATCAAACAATAACACGAAAACTGTTTCAACAGATAAAGGTCAGCGAGACATTTTAATCTGTTCATCTGAAATAAGACTTTTGAAATCAAAACTGAAAAACTGGTGCAGAGAATCAGAAGCCAAAGAAACAAATAAACCCAAAACAGCATTTTGATGTTATGTAGATCTTCCTGGCAGCACGCCGTGCGAAGGTTGGCAATGCTCTCTGCACAAGAGTATGATTCTTGCAGTGGCTGCTGGGAGATTCCCTGGAGACCGATCACTTCAGAGGTGAAGTCTTCATGGGGATCATTATTCTAGATTCCATATGCTGAATAAGAGGAACTGTGGGAAGAACACAGTCTCAAATTTAAATGATGCATATAATATAAATCCAATGATTTGTATTTAGTTCAATTGTGGTTTTAAAAATACATTTTTATAATATACAGTATCTCCCTCCCCAATAAAAAGATCAGTCGAAATAAAAGCTTTGTAAAGCTTTATTTGAACATGAACATCATATCCATTGGAAGTGTAATGAATCAAGTTTCATAAAATGATAAATTAAAATCAAGAGAGGATATGATTCAATACAAAGGTGAAAATTCTGTGAAATAATTGACCTACCAGTGTAATAGACAATCTCATCCCAACCATCCCGCTGCCAGGCTGCATTTCTGGTATCTTCCCTGGACTGAAGGTCTTTGTAAGCTACAATTTGAAAAGGAAAAAATACAAACACAAAGTTTTATCAACTTTTACCTTTTGTGGGCTAAATGTGCAGCTTCCATCACTAAATTAGGAGCCAGGATTTTCTACAGAAACATCAGACACACCAACTTTCAAGTAGAGCAAAATCCTGATTAAAAGGATAAAAAGATAAATATGCTTCCAGTGGAACTGATGGAATGGAGAGGTTTTTACCCCACAAGTGGTGAACCGTGTATAAACTTCCAATCTGGGAGAAAAATCCCCCTACTGCCTCCTGGTTCTGCTGACGAATCTCAATGGCACGTGCCCTGCACAGCAGCACAGAAAAATTACAGTCAGAATAAACACCTATAACTTTTCTGAACAATTTTAAACCCCAGAAAGAAATCTGTGGATTTTAAACTTAAAGTTAAATTAATTTTAATACCCCAGAAATTTCTAATAATGTTAATCCCTGAATTTGTTCTTTTCATTTTAACCACATTTTACTTAAATATACAATCAGGCAAATTTCCCATCAATCAGATGTAGACATGTTACATTAAACACAGGGTAAAAGGATCAATCACATGTGATTTACAAGATGCATCTTGTCATGCTTTGTGATCATGCAGATATTGTGTAGCTAAAATAAATAATACCATTGACTCATTCTCCTGCTACAATCTGTAAAACCAATAAAAATGTAGTGAGTGAATGTTAAAATGGCTAAAATATATGAAATCTGCTGTGCTTCATGGGTTAAATTTGAATATAGATCCAATACATTTTTGACATTTTAAGAACAAAAAAAGTAGAAAATTTGGACCTTACCAGTAATTTCCCCACTCGATCATCGTCCCTGGCTGAAGGGAAAATTTGGGGGAGGAAAGACATGAGTTATCTCACTGTCGCACGCAAAAATAAATATCCAATATAAGAAACGATGAGTGTAGGTGAAAAATTACCCTCAGCTGATATGATCGAAGTTCATAGATGTTGGGTCCTGGACGAGGCACTGGTTCATTCCAGAAGCTGAACTCCAGAAGCAGCTGGTTCCTACGAGACAGCAGCATCTTTCCCCTCTCATTCCTGTAATCCAGGAATTTCTGAAAGAACAAACAAATCACTGAAATTAGTATTTTGACAGAACTTTGGAAAAACAGCTGTATTAAAATCGCACACACAGAAACTGCTGTTAAATTGAAAGCAGCATTTACCTTATTCTGCCTGAGTTTGTTCATGACTTCAGTGAGGGCCGGATATCCCCCCCGATATCTCCACAGGTGAACTGAAACCAAAGAGGATCCATCCCAGCTTTCAAACATGCTTGAGAAGCCAAAACCTCCACCCACCATTGCAATTGCGTCTGTAAAAATGCAAACTCCCTACTGAAGAAGAGCAGAAGAACAGCGAGACTACTGACTCGAACCAACAGGAGGACCCATATCTCTCCAATTCTGCCAAGTCTGCACTGGCTCCCTTTTCGGTATCGTGTCCATTTTAAAATTTTAGTTCTAACTTTTCGTGCTCTCCATGGCCAGGCCCCTGTGTACTTATCTGGGCTGCTTAAACCATACAGCGCCTCCCGGAGCCTCAGGTCCTTAGAACAGAACCTGCTGCTGGTCCCTCGTACCCATTTCAAAACCCGAGGAGACAGGTCTTTTCAAGCTGTTGCACCCCGGCTCTGAAACTCTCTTCCTTTATCACTACATTCTTTAGACACTATAGATGCTTTTAAAAAACTTTTAAAAACTCACCTTTTAATGAAGCTCTTAGCCCTACTGCTCTCAGTCAGTGCTGCTAATATACCTCTTTCCTCATTTGAGATTGTATTTTTATTTTTATCTTATTCCTGTTTTTAATTGTGTTTTGTGATATCATCTGTATCTTTTTATCTACATTTTTATTCTTGTGAAAGCACTTTGTGACTACTGTCTGAGAAAGGTGCTATACAAGGTGCTATACAAATAAATAATTACTTACTTACTAGAATCAATTTAACAGTGCGCAAATTGGGGGAAAAAATGCATGTGTTTTTTTTGTGCACAGGCTGCTGATATTACTGAGCTGAAACACTAGATGCTGATCATAAAAGTAGAAATGTAACCATGGGGACAAAGTGGACAGCAGCCAGGAAGAGTGGAATATTATCACCTCTATAATTAACTGCAACATAAGTGCTGCCAAAAACCGGACGGTGTTCATGGGTTGAAAAAATCAATTAGAAAATCTTTCAAAGCTTTGAAAAACAAAATGAAATAAATATATTCTTGCAATTCTTAATTATTTGCAATATTTTTCCTATGGGCCTATATCTATAATACATAAGTGAATAGGCAGGAAAACGTAGGGTCATCTCTTAAATATGTTAACTGCACTGAGCTCTTACCTGCCTGGTCCTGCTCTCCATACCATGTGTTCCAGGTGCCCACCAGCTCGCAAGGGTATTCAGGGTCAGCGTGAATGGAAGGCAACACATCCTCACTGAAAGAATGCAAATGAAAAATGTAAATACATAATGGTGCTTAAGTTGTACATAATTTATGCGTCCTGACTGGTGTGTTTTAAAATAGTAACTCACCAAATTTGATTGTAATCATCAAGGCACTCAGGCTTGACATTGTGAACTGCAAAAAATAAATGACTAAACATGAGCGGCAAAGACAGTTAATGTATTTATAGAGAGAAATAAAATTCACTATCAAATATAGTATCACAACACAAGGGTCTCACACACATTGGATTTTATAAAGATTGTTGTCTTCTTTTTTGGCAAGCAGGTGAGAGTGGGCATCTTTTCTGGGATCAACCTTTCGGACAAACAGGGACTTGAACCAGCTGTCCTGGAAAGCCGAGAGACTCCTACGGTGAAACCAAATACGCATGTTTGATATGATCAATATTGTAAATTTTTCAAAATAAGGAAGACACAGTACAGACGGCCTGCAAACTTTAACTTTAAACAAGACATTTCCTGAAGTTGTGGAGCATTTAATTATTATCTTGGACAAAAGTGGTGATTGGAGTTCATATTCCTTACAAGTCATGTGTTTAGAAATGACATGGACAAAACATTTACTCTAATTTATGTTCATGTCATGTAATTCATTAGAGAAATGCTCCATGTGAATGCACAAGAGTTCCATTGTCTGCTACTTGAGCCTTTGGAGGGACAAATCTTTTTAAACTACCCATTACCTGGATTTTATCCGAGGGTCACACATTAATAAGTGTTAACAAACACAACTACAAGGAAGTAAATTTCAGGATACTGTGTTTAAATTGCACTGATTCATCTAAAGATATTAACTAACCAAAAGAGGTGACGTTGTTATTAAGCTGTGGCTGACTGTATTGACCTTGAAGTAGAACAGTTTCAGCATGACAGTTAAGATTATGCTATTTTTATGTACTTGGTAACCATAAAAAAGCGAAATTGCTTATTGTTTTGCACTCACTGACTTTATTTACCGTTGCGTCACTCTCGTTTGGGATTAGCACAAAGTCAGCAAAATTTTAGCCAAAATGCTAAAGGTAGCCGTATTGCACGGGATGTCAGTGAACGCAGCCAGCGTCCTCACGTTAGCGCCTAGCTTAGCTACGTAATACACAGGACTTGTCAATAGTGTTCAACTTTACGGAAGCAAAACACAAATTTGACATGCCACGTGGATCCAAATGCAATTTTAGTTAACTCGAGTCTAACCTTGTGAAGGCCGTAGCCGTTGCGTTCATATGAAGCCCATTTTTCGTGTGTTTTAGGCCTCTGCCCACTGTGTGAAAGATCCGAGTCGCCATGTTTTCCCCCCGATTGATGACGTCAGCAGCGGCAGTCTGGGTAGTTCCTTTTGGGACGTCTGAATCAGCGTCAAAGTTCTCCGAGATTCCAAATTATTATTCTTACTTATGATTTTGTTTTAACCACCAAAGGTCTTAAGTGAACAAGAAAAAGCAAACCTCTAGCAAATTTTAAATTTCTTTGTTCTTGGCCTAAATCAGTTTTAATGAGTCGCCTGTTTCTGATGTGTTGCAGTGTCTTTGTGCCACAATTCTTGAAAAGACATACTTTAATTAGTCTTTAAGAATATGCTTTGATAAACCAGCTTTGCTTGTTTCTGCATCAGCAAGATATGTTTTTTCCTAAAATGCTCAACACATAATATATATGCTTTTTTCCCCCATTCAGATAAACATAAATGTTTATAAATAAATGCAACACACATGCATGCTTACTGTATCAATGACAGCGCCCATTCTTGATATTTTATTGAAAAGTCCTCATAATCTCTCCTGAAGCTTTTTTTTTTTTTTTTTGACTAGTTGTTGTACAGTCTAAAATGTATCAAACTAATTAAAGTTACACTTAAGAGTATCTATATTCAAATTTGCACCAACACGTAAAACAAAATGAACTGTGGACATTTGAAGGGAAACTGTATCTTTCATGAAGAGGGATTCTGTGCTGGTGCTGTGTCAGCTCCTCTTGATCCAGCTGAGATGTGGAGCTCCTGCAGTATCTCAGGTAACTGTACATCTTCATCTGGATTTAAGGCAAGGTCATTCAGAGCCTCCAAAAACTCTGTCCCGGCAACTCTCTTTCCTGTCAGTGGGTCGACCACCCGGCCAACTTTGTACACAATCTCAGACAGTTCATGCTTCACATGTTTGGACCTTGCTTCAGGCAGCGCTTTGAGAAGGACAATATCTCCGATAGTGCATTGCTCCAAAGCATCGTGTGCAAAGTAGGTCTTCCTCTTGTTGTAGTACTAAAAAAAAACACAATTTTATTCACATTTGGGCATTTCCAGTGAACCAGCAGACCTATATCTTCTGTGACAGCCACAAATACCCAGGATTATTTTGCAAATAAGCATTTCATATGACAATACAATGTTAGATTTGTAGTTTTCTGACTGTTAAAAAAATGCTTCTGGTTACAAGTTCTTAGAGAATATGATCACCTTAGCATTGGTATAAAACATTATAATGATGTCGAATTATATGAATTAAAATTGTTAGGAGCTCACCTTAAGCAGATAAGGATCCAGCACCAGCCTTGTGACTCGCACTTTGGCTGTTTTTTGCATCTTGGTCCCTATAACTCTGCCGATGATCCATTTTGCATGGACTGTAGCACGTCTGACAGACATTCTGGTCGTTTACCTATAAAATATCCAAGAAAACACGTTTAATTTCCGATTCTGAATATTCACCAGACCACTTCTAATTTTAATTGAAGCTATTTTGATATCACTGATTTATCACGGATTTATTTTAAAACAATACCATATGTGTGACCCAATAATTCGTCGATACTTAATAAAGTCAGTATTTTACATTACACTTTTAGGTTAATAGACGACAGAAACGCATAAGCTAAACAGTTAGCCTTGCTACTGATTTCAACTTCACTGTCATTCACACATTCGTCTAAAATGAGGATTAAAATTTTATAAACTCTGTCTGGTAGTAACCACAATCAACGCTAGACACGCCAGTGAAAGAATCAACTCACAAATGCTCCTTAGAAGAGATAATTTCAGAAGGTCAAAAACCATCCCATCAGAAAGGATGCGCCATGGTGCTCTGTCCGGCTTGTTTTGATGACGTAGGCTAGGGTAAGTCAAGAGGGACAAATCAGTGAGCGTTCAGGCGAAAACACCTTACCATATTTTATTATTCCATTATTTTACACACAAAGTATCACATCAGTTCTGAGTAGAGTAGATATTGTGTATATAAAAAGCATAAAAAGCTACAAATAAAAGATAGTAAAACTAAAACCAAAATCTAAGTTTGCTGTCTGTCCCTCAAAATTGCTCTATTTCTTAGAAAGCAAAATTCTCATTTTGACCTAGGGATGGCAGCAGAGACCCAAGCACCCAAAAATGAAAAGCGACAGAAAAATCCTTTTTTTTTTCTTCTTTTTTTTAATGATTGGCAAGAGCTATAAACTTCCTAGAGTATCTCGAAGAATAGAGGCTTTCACTGTAACTGTATTTCAACAAGACAGATGCAAATGATTAATACCACTTTGCAGCCTGTTACTGACAGTGTGAGAATGTTTCTCTATGGATAACATACAGATCAGCTGATTTGACGAGCTTCAAGAGCGCCAATGATCGTAAAACATAAATGTGACATCCAACAACAGAGCACAGAATGATGGTGGCCAATACCAAATGTATCTCAGTGAAAAAATGAAAGAAAAGCAAGTAACATTTTTTTATCATCATATCTGAAGGTCAGGGGAACATTCATTATCTTTTAACAATGTGTGTTTGTGTTTAATGGTGTTTACAATTTTCACAATATTCCTTTAGGGTGTTTGCATGCTTAGCTTTATTGGTTAGTTGTAAACATACATAGCCTACAGCTGGGGCAGGAATGTTTGTGTCATATGTGTTTGGTCATAAACCAAAGTGCAAATTAAAATATAAATCTGATGTTGGCACAAGATAAATTCTGGGATGGGATTTGGGGTGGAATTTAGTGAGAATAACTGTCATGAAATTCTAAATGTTTGTATGCACATATACAGTTTACTCATTCAGTCTGGTAAGGACTTGTTGAGATATTTTAGTACAAAGGACCTACGTACGTGCAGTTACAGCAGGTCTTCTGTGACCGAGGGCAGAGTAAAACAGATGCATTAGCACCCCTGCATTAACAACTCATCTCAGTCCCCTAGTTAGACTTGGCCAGGGCTCAGTGCTGACTACAGGCAGAACAATCTGGTCTTAATCAGAGTGACGCTGTAAAGTGCAGGCCTTGTTCTCTGTTTCCCATTTAAGGCAGCGCAACAATGAGACACCTCTGCCAAAATTACTGCATTTGCCCGCTTTTGTCTTCATACGAGAACAGTGAGACAAACTACTGTTAACCAACTCTTCTCATGCTTTTCCTACTAAATACATGTCCAATACACACTGACACCGGCTGTTGATATTCTAACCAGATTTCAAAATTGTGCTTGCCATGTAGAATTTAAATTCACTTCTGAGCATTTAAGTACACTGCTTAAATGTAGATTATGTCTCCTACCAAATCTGTGTTAAATTCTACACTTTGACCTTGTTACTATATTTACCTTAAGGTAATCAGACACAGGCCTAATTCCAACTACAGCCAATGTTTTTATTTATGAGGGAGCTGAAATATTCAGTTATCAGCTCTGCCGCATGTGAAAGCATGGCTATACTGACATTAGACAGAGGCCTGATAGCACGCAGACTGGGCGATTACACATGCATGTTTTCTGTGATAACACGCTGACCTGTTAATCAGCCAGTTTTACATTTTTAGATTAGCATGCTAAAACAATGTTAGCCGACAGCCTCCCATGCGCAATATGAGTCTCAAGACATTTTTGAAGAGATTAGCCTATTTAGCTGGAGTGTTTTTGTATGATTGCAACTGAGCATATCGCTGAGTAAATCAGCCTCTGGGACCAGTGCACGGCGTTGAGCTTAGACCAGTTGAGTGATCACTGTGGAAAGTACTGGTAAGGATTTGGGGTTATGAGACAGAAATATATTTTCAAAGTTAACATAGAAGTCACGAATATTCCACATATTGCGTGGTGCTGCAAACTATGCTATACAGCACTTTTTATATTTACGGTTCAGCTCATACTGAAATGTTATAGATTTTCTTGAAACAGGCTTGGTAAAATGATGACTGTTTGGAACATTTATGAGGTGTTTTATTCCTGATTTAACTGGCAGCAACTGCAGGTAACCTTTGGAGGTCACTTATCACACCACCTCTTGGCTCAGTCCCACAATCTTGACATATTCCCAACAGTTCTGCATCTTCCCCGTGCTTTCATTGCCTCTGAGTCATACTACTGGGACTGGGACCAATGCTGGCTATCAGTCTCTCTTTGAGAGCATCCCTGCACAAAAAGGAGCTGAACCCTGGGATTTTTAAGGTCTTTCGACATAACTGTTGAGGCATTTTCAATTGAATTGTAAAATGCAACATTTCCAAGAATCTAGTTACACCACTACCCCTCTGCAGGCCTCTCACCTGCGTTGTCCTGAGTTTGGAAATGTCTCAGTCCACGTGCCACTAATCTGACACCTCCTGTGCTTCTTAGCTGCTGACCCAAACAATAAAATCTGACCAATCCTTCCAAAATTTTGAAAGTGCCAGAACCTCTGCTTCATACAGAAGAATAGCTGTCTCTATTCAGCTAGAGTGAGGCAGCTTTATGAACATAGGTGGGGTGTTACCAGACACTACATACCGAGGTGTCCCCATCTCAGCATATTTACCTAATTTATTGCATCTTTGATAGTTCCAGATTCAAACTGGGCTGAAAACTATCCGCCAAAGTGTTTTATCTATCCAAAGGCTGAAGTCATAATTATTAAACCATGATGTCAAGTGGAATATCACCACAGTATTAATCTGAGTTTTGTAAACAATTACTGACTCACTCGAAGCTGATCATCCCCTACAAAGATGAAGCATTGGTTTGAATTTCTACAAAATATTTGGTTCGTTGTGTACGAGGAGTCAAATTATCTACCTAGAGTACATGACACTTTCATGGGATGGCAAAGGAAGGTCTTTTGTTCATCTAATTTGGGCAAAAGTATTCTAACACGGAGCCTGAGAAGGTAAGAGAAGGACACTGCAGTTGGTGATGATGGGCTTTCTGTCAGAAAGATGTATTATAAACAATCAATAAGTGGGAAATCCCAGTTTATAGACTGATGCACAGCTGATAGACTGTTTATAATAAGTTATGATGAAGCAGATTTTTCTAATACAGAGACAAGCAAGAAGGCAGAGAGAGGTTCTGTTTGGTTTAATGGGCGTAATGGCATTGCTGACGGTGTTTCTATTCCTTAGACAGTTTCAGGTACATCTGACAGATGCCGAAAACTTAATTTCCCATGGTAATTTTGAATCTAAGTCCGAATTATTCAGTAAGATTATATTTCACTTTCACGTTTTTATTACCTCAGGACTATCTCTTGCTTGAGAGGAAATCCAACCAGTCAGATAAGAGTGAGAATTTGAGAAATAATAAAAATACTTTCACATCATCTCACTGACCTTTCAGCACCAGACTAAACCTCCATCGCCTCATGTGAGGGGATACAGCTGTGTGCAATACCTCACATGTGGTGCAGATGGATAAATTGGTTATATTAAATTTCTAAACAAAAGAAGGGAGTTCCTGGAGTTCAATTTTTTGTATGTTGAATTAAACCTTCACTGAAGAATGCTGAAAATGGACTGGATAAGCCAATGTTAAACCTGCACTTAAATCAATACATCCATAACAAAGAGTGAGTGCTGTTTTGGGTGACCTGGTTGATCACAAGTCTTACCTCACCTAATGTATGATGGCGTCGGTTAACCGTTGCTCATCTGTCACAACACATGCGTGTACCGTGTTTGTTGTCTTTGGACTTCGACGGCACACTTCCATCACAGACAGCGTAAAAAAGTACAGCTGTTGTGTTTTCTGCCTCTCCTCCTGCTGGTGTGCACAAGCCTCCGCCTGTGTCCCGACAGACGTGACGCTCTTACATCACCGCGGGGTTCGGATCCTCGGGGACAGGGTCGTAAATCACGGCGTTCACCAGAAATATCCAGCTTTTCTGACTCACGCTGACAAAAATAGTGCCACACCCTGACTCACTGTGTTGATCCTGTGGTTTCTGCCATGATGGGATGGAGCATGCATGTTCCATTTTTAGGCATGATTGAGGACGCTGAGTGCGTGCTCACCACATCTGCGGGCTGTGCCAGGCACATTGAGTTCATGTATTTTGCATAATACCAAAGGTTATAAAACTGGGGTCAGTCTGAAAGTTGGACTAAAAGTGTGTGGTTGTGTTTGTTCATACCTGCTGTCACGGCTGTTGTTTCC
This sequence comes from Arothron firmamentum, assembly GCA_016586285.1. NCBI lineage: Eukaryota > Metazoa > Chordata > Actinopteri > Tetraodontiformes > Tetraodontidae > Arothron > Arothron firmamentum. Next base: position 46,888 of record BJFM01000381.1, read on the forward strand.
TTCACTTCAGGTTGAATTTAGGTCAAACAACACTTGATTTGGGGTCACCTATGAAAGAGACATAAAGCAGGTTAGCGTGTCTCACAGCAATGCTAACAAACTGTGGACTGCACCTGATCCACATGTGTTTAAGGTAAAAATATGGTTTCACTTTGGCCATTTAGTCATGAGGGATTCGGAAAAAGTCCCTTGGGAAGCGACATCATTCCATACCTTCTCTCCTGTGAGCCCTCTGACCTTCTGCAGAACATTCTGTAAGACTTCATTCCCTCTAAATGAAGCACAAAACAGCCATTTTTATCAATAGCTGGAACAGAAACACAATATTCATGTTTGAGCTACGTGTCGTATTTCTGAGCATGTGAAGCAGGCATGTTATCATTAATCCCTCAGCTTTAAGATGTTGTGCCAGCAATGTGGTTCATATTTACAGGCCACTCACGACTCAAGTATTTGATTGGGTTTGTTCAGGCCTTTTCTGCAGTAATCTGGATTTTGTCTATGTGTAATACAAACAGTGTGAGCGTTAATGCGTCTCGTTAGAGCACTGGTAGTAGTTGGAATAAAGTTTTGTCTCGCTGTGTAAGAAATAGCACCTTCACAGAAGCTGAGCCTCACAGATCCTCATTAAAAGACTGAGGTGAGGATAATAAACACGTCATATTTTACTCATTAATCACACATTAATCAGTGTTAAAGAGTTGGCAGCATCCAGCAGGGTGGTACAGAGCAGGAGAAATGAATACATATCCTCACCTCCATCTTGCCGTCAGACAAACTGTGGTGGTTGTCGGGACACAAAAGGGAAGTATTTAGAAAATAGGACTGGAATCAAAAAGTTTCAGAAAGTGAAAGTTTGTGTGAATGTGTTGTTTTTAACAAATACCAAAGCTCATAATCAGGTGTAGGGTTAGGGTTCTGTCTCTTCCAGGCCCTGGTGGAAACACAGTGGAGCGAAATAACTCATCAAACACCTTAAAGTGTTCTAAATTAAAGTACTTTAGTAGAGTTTTGCAGTCATGTTTTAACTGATGTGAATTTGATTAGATTTGAGTGTTTATTTCTCTGCATTGGTCATGTTCTCATCCCAATTTGTTTGGTGGTTTGTTTATGAGGAGGACTTTGCCCAGACTACTGCACATATCTCAATATGGAAGGATGGAGAACGGGCCAAATTTGTTCTCTGTAGCCCGTTTCAAATGTTTGTTCTTTTGATGTCGTCATTTGATACATAATTAAAGAAGCATCATGTATATCCACCACAGCTAATAAATTTAGCCATGGTTAAAATGTTCTGAGGCCTTTGAGCAGGATTAAACTCCAGACATGAGTCAAAGTATGGATATTTCAGTGCATTTTTTGTCATGAGTCATCTTCAATCCTGCATTTACTTGTAGCTTCATCCTCCATGAAAACCAGCTAACAAACATTATACAGACATTCTCTTTGCTGTTAGATAGTTGTGTGACGACACTTAAATACGTGTAACAGCACCGTCCTGCATGTACACCTCTACTGTTACAGCACCAGGGAAGAAAAGCATGATTGAATTAAACTGCGATGGAGGTAAGACAGAAACATTTCCCAGAGCACTGAGATCATGGTTTTTGTTCAAGCCTGTGGGGATCACAGCAGATAATAGGGCTCTATCTTCCCATACACCGTGAAAAGACAACTTCTTGTTGGCTTGCCTGTTTCCCAAACCCCAGCACATAAATATTCGGTAAATTTATGTGGACAAGGTTCATTGAGCAACAGTTGTCACAGAAAAGCTCAAATGTTTCAGTTGCCAGGGGCTGGGCTGCATGATTTGCTGCAAATAGCTCTTTGTGGTTCACATCCATAGAATTCCCATATGTACATCCATCCCATACATTGTCTAAACTTTTGACCTTTGGCGGACTGAATAGCTCTGTGGTCAGGGTCTCAGCATTTCACTGATGCTTCCTGATGTTGTTTGACAGACCATTAAAAAAAAAAAAAAAAAAATCCCATCATTTAATTCACATAGTTTTAAACTGATTCTCCGAGTCGAATTCAGTTCACTACTTTAAGAAAATGTTTAAATTCCAGCGATGAAAAATGAAGAGAAATTTTGGAAATAACATGCAACAAGCTGCTGCGCATCAGCCAGCGCTTGAGCACAACGTTGCCTGGACGACTTTGCTCCAGGTGCATGATTCACATCCAGGTTGTGGATGTGTGGGGCGGGCAAATTACTGTCATATTAATGTCACAGACAGAATCAGTGATCAACTCAGCCGCTGTAATCGGCAGCAATTGATCGCTACTGTCCAACAACTTCTAAAGTTAGATCAGCACCTAGGAAGGAACCTAAGGAAGGATTATTCTAATACTGCATTAGATCACATTAGTGTCAGCTGGGACTTCCTAATTATAGGAAGAAAAAGTTTAGAGTGTATAACAACATTCTTAAAATAGGATCATCATTCATCAAAGGTGCAGCTTTGGGGTCTCTTACTTGCTCAGTACATCTGAACCACTCTGGCTCTTCATAAACAAAATCTTTCTCACGGAGTGTCTGTTTACAAGTGAGCCCTCCAAAATGTGCACAGAGCATCAGAGCTTATTTTTTTGTTTTAATCCATCTGACAAAGAGTCTCCAGGAAACCAAATGAGTAAAGCAATAAAAGCAAAGCATCTCCATGGCCACTGTTGTTACACTATACATCAAACCCGAATTTTTAGCCAGTGTGTCACCGAGCATGATTGATGGCACAGTCAACTGGACGGCTCGGCTAATCTCTGAAAAGATTACAGTAACTTCACAAGTTTTATTTTCTCTCCTGCCTTTAAAACACTTCCTTGCTCATAGTTTGAGCATTCAGGTCACAGTTAATTTGCCAAAAACTCAGCTCAATATTAATGTCATGGCCGCCCTGGCGTGCTGGATTCTATGTATGGTCAAGAAGGCGAACGTGCTGCAGGTGTACGCCACAGCAGGAGCTGGAAATCCTGCTGCCAAAGTCTCGACTGGCAGCCCACTCTCAAATCTCAAATCTCTCTCCACTCAAGCCTTTTCCCTTCAAACCGCTCTCACTCTCCATCTGTTCGTCTCTGCCCCGTGATTCATTTGTTCCACACACAGATCAGACGCTTCAAAAGACCCGACTGGAGAGAGAATATAATTGTAATTGTTGCACTAAGACACCTGACAAGCAGTAAATCTATTCTGGCAGGACTTTTAAATGACATCATTATGCTCTTGACTGTTTTTGGTCATTGGCTGTCAGGTCAAAAGTGGGATGATTTGAGTGTGTGATAAATACAAACATATGCTTCCTTTAGTATCTGCACCTGTTTACGTCTGCAAGGCAGATTTGTTGCTTATTCACATTTACACAATCATAAATTATTCAAATGAGTTTGCTCCTCGCATACCAATGAGTCTCCTTTGGCGTGTTCCTAGAAAATAATCTTGAACATCTGAGTGGGTGAAATGATTTCCACATTTATTGTGTTGGATATTTTCACAACAGATTCACGCTGCATCTCCGTGCTCCACGGCTGTCCTTGTTTCCTCACTCTTAAGGAGACAAAGTAGCTTCTCTTATGCCAACGTCTTCTCTTCACTGTTGACATATAAAAAAAAGCCTACAGTCGAAAGAGCATGTCCCCCTGGTGACTTCTGTAACAAGGAAAAACAGCTTATTAAAATTTGAAGGCAACAAATTTTGCAAGCAAATTCCAGCTATATTAAACTGAACGAGTTTTTTTTTTGAAGGTTTTTTGTCAATGCATACAGTATTTATTAGGGGTTTACTGACATGATGGCGAAGTCGTTAATAATTTGGATGCATTCTGTATTTTTTAATAGGTTGTGAGGCAAGACTTCAAACATAACACTGACTTTTGTGAAGACAGGTTGTTAATCACTTTGAGTTCTGTTGTTTGATGGTATAGAGTAGACGCTATGATGTACTGCCATATTCCTTCTTAGCATTCTCACTTGAAACATTTTTGTTCTCTTGTCTCTTTTATAAATCTGCAAATATCCTGCTAAATCTGTCCTGTATATGGACATCTATCTGTCCATTGAATCCCAAACAAAGGAGCAATCTCATCTTTTTGCACTTTAAAGATGACTCATTTTTGTGATAAGCCATTTCTCGACCATGTTTGTAGCGGTAAATCACATTCCCGTCTCCTGTTATTTTATTAGAAGTAAGGATTTTCTTGGTTTCTGATGTCTGGAAACAGAAATAAAGTGACAGAAACAAGGAATTATATCAGCGTGCATGAAGTATTTTTGATCATGTTTGTAACAATGTGTTAAGTCTTTAGTCTAATACAGGAATTAAAGGAATAAGTTACAAGATATTGCCTGCTGTTGTGATTTGTGGTGTTATCCTTTTCCTTATCCATCCATCCTTTTCTTTATTGCATCAATAAATCCTACATAAATCCGTGAAAGCCCAGAGGTACCCTAAAATCCCATAACTCAGTTGCAGACTTTTTTTTTTTGTGCAAACATCTCAGCTGCCTCTGAATTTGGGTGACATTAATTTAGTATCAGTGTTTCTCCCTTTAGCCACATTTACTTAACCTTCTTTCGTTAATGAGTTCCTATCAAGTTCTGATCCCAATTTTCCCACAGTAGTTAAGTCAACAGATAAAAGCGTAATCTAAACAGGTTCCAGTGCCAATAAAAACGTGCTTCAACTCTGCTGTGGAGCATGAATGATGCACATGTTACAATGTAAAATGTGTTCAGTTCTGGATGGCTGCATGCGATAGTGTGAGAGTCTGTGTCGAATGTCACATGTGACGGACACAGCGGCCCTGCGGCGTTTGGGTGACATCATATTGTTATGAAACTTGAGAGTCCGTGAAGAGGCAACGGTTGTTGAATAAAGCACAACGCCGTACACTAAAGGAGAGTTCATTGAGTTGCTGTTTGAAGTTATTATCATCAGTTATCATCGATGACATTCCCCTGTTTATTAACTGAGGTGACCACAGGTTTGCCTTTGATCAATCCCATCAGTCACGCTGGGGATGGTGACGGGCCAATTCTACATCTCTCTGCTTGGGATGAAATCTCTTTCTGTCTTCTGCAGCAGCTCAGCTGCCGAAAAGTTAACTTTGCTATTTCAGAAAGTTGACTCACACAATGTTTGTTTTCTGTGTTCTCCAAATGGAGCACAAACTCAAAACAGGGATGACAAATACATCTAGGCTTACACTATTGTTCACTATTTGGATGCGGTGGCAAAGCACAGGGGAAAGGGAGTCTGCAGATGTGGCGGATGGAACAGGAAAAACTCCCCGAGAAGGCCGGCACGAGTCAAAACTGCTAATCAGTCTGAAATGCAACATCCAAAAAAGGCAAGGCAGAAATCAGGGTCCAACCACAGCCAAAGGATTTAGGAAACCCAAAATCTCAACAACACTTGAAAGTGCTAAAGTCTTCAGACTGTATACAAGATAGACCACACATGAACTCCATGAAAGTGAGGCCGAAGCATTCACATCATCCGCTGGTGATGCAGGGAAAGAAGTATGGAAATAAGCCCTACCTTGTTTAATATCTTTAAATAAACAAAGCAAGGAGATGAAAGGATGCAGATGGATGGATGTTAAGATGGCAACACGCACACATACACACTCAAACACAACGCACAGAATGGATGCTGCCATTACAGACATAAACTAAGCCATGTGATGATTCCCTCCTCACCGTATGTGGATTCCTCGGTGTAAAATGCTATCTGATCGGGGAGAGAAGATAGATGAGCCCACTGTCTAATGGGCTCTCGATTATGACGTCAGCAAGAGAATGAGATGATTTTGTAGTCTAAATTGCCTCCAGCTGACCGCATCGGCACCAGCGGGGTGATGACAGAGACTTTGGTCTGGGTGTTCCTCTGTTAACAGGGAGCTGTATGACCTCAGATTGCATGATGGGGTTTCGATGGGTGGAAAGTGGGTCTGAGTTTAATTAATCAGAACAGACTTTGTATGGCCCTGATGTGTGTATCTCTGCTTCACAGCTATCTACCACTGAATGAGGAGAAATTGAACACAAAGAGTTTTTTTTACAATCACTGGCAAAACAGAATTCGGCGTGAAAAAATAGAAGGAAAAGGCCCTAAAACCTGTTTAACATTTGGTATTTATAAAAATCACGATTGCCTTTTCTGTGTACCTACAAATATTAGTTTTTGTGCTGTATGAAAATTTAAATGTTTATTCTCGTGTGTGCGTGTGTTTGTGTATGTTTCCCATCAAAAGATGCCTGGCATGAGACAGAGTACTGATCTCATCCTTCCATTTCCATCAGTTTGCTTACAAAAATCTGCTGGCGAGCGAGAGATGCACACACCGAACACACACCACATCCTCAACTTACATGGCGAAATCTGCCTCACTCTTAAGTATTTCATTAGTTAGGTTGCAGAAAAATGACATTCTGGTTCAGACTTGGCACAGCTTGCAGGTCATGTGCGTCTCCATCATTCCAGCCTAATCGCTTCCTGTATTTGTCCTGCTCGCGTACCTGCAGTCGGGCCAAGCCCACTGCTGCTGGTGCCTGAGGCCGGAACGCATTAACGTGATGTCAAACAGCTCCGGACAACAAAGCCCGGCTTGTTACACTGAAGTTGTTCGTTTAACGTAGTCCGGTTGAACCAAACTGAACGAGGCATTAAAGCCAGGCAATAAATCCCCAAACCAGAAGGTCCAGTCGTTTGTGTACTTCATTCATAAACGGAGGTTCTAGAACCAACTTGGTGGAAATCAGCAAAAAAAACTAAGCAGCCTTGCTGTCGTTCTCTCACAATCCAACGTGCGCTAGCTCGAGTGCTCATGCTTTGAGTTAATGGTGGCTTTTAAGTGCATGTAGGACCAGGGTAGCGAAGACGGCCAGCAGCTTCTGACAAAACACACGTCTATTCCAACGACTTCAGACAGCAGGCTGTCAGGCGTCTGTACCCACCCTCACACACCGGTCCCTCAGGTGTCTCACTCATCCCTGCAAAACCTCCCTACTCAGCGTTTTCAAGTATGTTCCAGCCTTTTTACCCCATTGTTGCCTTTTTTGGACAGCTCTCTGGTTGTTTTTTAACCTCAGGGAATAGCACCCCCCAATTAAAAGCCGTGTTAGTTTTGAGTGACATCATACTGTCCACCTTGTCTGATGTCACACTCAGATGTTGGTTTGTGATGTAAAACCTGTGTATTTATATGCTGAGCACAAACCTTCCCTGAGGGATTTAAAGCCAGAAGGCACTTCTCTGAGGGATTGCTAAGTGTTTCCAATGCTCTTGTAGCATTAACTGGGCCACTTTTGTGAGTTCTTCACAGAATGAGTTAATGTTCCATCCCGAATTAGAAAACTAAAAACTGTGACTTTTTCCAAGTTTTGTTTTTCTTAAAACAGTTGCTGTCACTACTCGTCAAAATGTCACAAAGTCATCACATAAAGCGGTTTGCAAAAAGTGAAAAGGTAATTGTACAATTATTAGAACGGGCAGCTTTCATATTGCAGTTTAAATGTTATTTATAATTTCTTTAGTTGGCTAAAAAAAAAAATAAAATACAACTTTCTAATACTGACATGAGTTATAGGAGACTCCAGCATCCACATGACTGAGATAAAGGAGAAGACCCTGGGAAGCAGGCTGTGAAGGTGGAGCCAGCAGCAGGGTCCCAACAATCAGCCTCCCAATGTAGACCCATTAATCCAAGACAAAGGTCTCCAACACATAAATTAACACCGGTGAAACCAACCATTAACCACAGGATCAATAAAATTGACCTCTCCACAGATTAGGTGACTGATGATTTGCACTTGGATCCAGCATGCGCCTGTCTGGATCCCACCGAGCTGCCAAAGATCAGTTTTTCCATATTAACTCACATTAAAAGGGCTTATGTTTGGCTCACGACCTGCAGATTTGTAGATGTAATTCACCACAGACCAGCGGTGAAAGTCAGTCCTGTCCAGCCTCTTAACCTGATATTCATCAGCTCTTCAGTCAGTTCATCATGTAAAACGAGTGTACATGTCAGTATCCCTGTTTCACTATCTGTCTGTCTGGGCCAAGCTCTTTTTATGCCCTCTTACTCCCTGTCTCCTTTACCTTTCTTTCCCTTTCTATCACTTGGCTTTAGCCCACTCCAGAGCAGTAAATCACTCCCCTGCTGGGGTGAGCAGTCCTCTTGCACAAACATACACAAACGCCCATATATAGGCAGCAGACGTTAGGTAAACGCTAGGTAGACATTAGGTAAACTTAATTTAGGCACAATTTAGTCTCCTCTGTTTGTAACAGCAGCTCAAAGAAACATGAACGGATGTTGGACGTGCACAGCAGGTGCATGAGAGATATTGTACCTGTCCACATAGCTGAGAAAGTGCATGCAAAAGACACAATTTACACACCGCGATGAGCATATCATTTCCATATTCATTTAAAGAATAACACCTCAGCATACCTTGTGTGTCAGCATACCTTTGGCAAAAGGCATGCAGTTGTGTGCCAGTTATTTTCTCAGTCATGTGCTCTGCAGGCCAAATTCTGACAACATGATGTCATGTCTACAGCTTTTCACTGGAAGTACAGTTAAGACATATAGTAATAAGCAGAAGACAGTGAAACATTGCAATTTCAGGCTGTGCACAGCAGATAAGAGAATATCCCTCCATCCGGACACAAGAATCTTTTTTTAGTTCAGAATGTTACGCATATTTTTAGTTAAGCTGTCCCCACATCTTCTGTACTCTAACACATGAGTACTGCATGTGTGATGCAGGCTCCCAGCTCTGCCTGCACTGACTATTATTTTCAGGACTGATTAATGTGCAAGATGGTCATAACAGCATGCCCAGAGAGCAGAGTGATGCACTGCAGATTGCTTCTTTTGTTCAGCCAACAGTTCAAAAGCCAAACACTGTCCACCGACTATCCTGGGTGACAAAGGCAAGCTGCAAATGTTTGGCATTTCTGCCTGAAAAATGAATGAATTAAACAATTATAAAAACAACTGGATTAAGGGAACTGGGCAAGCAGAAATTCAGCAGTTCATCTTCAAAACTGCCGCATTACACTCAAGGTCGTAATGGTTTTAGTTCAGTTACTCTGGTTTTGGTTTAGATTTGCATGAACACTTTGACCAACAAATGTCAGTGTTTATCTGTGCTTTTTTTTTGTTTTTTTGCACGTAACCATGTCACACTGCGCACATGGACAAAACACTGCATGGTTCTCGTTATCTACATTTGAAAATAATTAGACATTTCAAAATGTTTAACCTGTTTAAGCGTGGCTTTAAAACAAAGGGTCACTGAATAATTATGCATTTCCATCAAACCTGAACCTAAAGCAAATGTGGTAATAAAACTACAGTTTCAGCCCAATTATGGGTGTTCAGGTAGCATTGCTGTGCTCCCACTGTCCAAGTAACACACATAAAATGCATGTGTATAGTGTTTCTGTGCAAGCACACAGCTATACAAACATACTGTACATGGTTTCTAATTGACTCGTTTTGGGAAAACTCAGCCAAAGGTTTCTACGTGATCACATCCCAGAAACATTTGCCACATTCCAGACTGGCATAACTCACATTAGGCTCTGCTGCAGTCATTTATTCAGAGCCTTTAATCATTTATCTGAGACCCGGGTCTGTAATGTGAGCGGCCTCGCTAATGAGATCACCGGCTTCAACTACCCCAGGCGCTCGGTTTGCCAAAGGGTCAAAGGTGAACAGGGTAAACCCGAAGCACCTGATCCAAGGGGTCAGTTTAATTATTTAGGCTCAATAACTGTTCATTCTTTGTTTCCCTGTTAAAGGATGCTGTAAATGAAGTCTCTTCATGGTTAGCCATCTTTACTGTAGCTCATTAACTTCATCCGTTTGTTCGCTTATTACCTCCAGACAAAAAAAAAAAAAAAAAAAATCAGATCATCTGGCCAGATTCAGACATCGACGCTCAGGAACTGGGACAGAACTAGCCAGCCCAAACATGGAGAAAACCCCAGCAATGCATCTGGTTGGAAAAAATCTCCTGATTCTTACCAGTTAGGCTGACTGGTGCTGGTGTTGCCACCACTGCAGCGGAACTTTAAAAAAATCCTTTTAACTTGATCTACCGATGGAACAAAACAAACAGGAAACATGTACTCTAAGGTTGAATATAAGCTGTGTTGTTCTTTGTTTAAAAATAAAAAAGGTTAAAAAATATGCAATGCATACAAGTATAAATTATTCCATAAATGGATAACGGATTTTAATGAGCCTAATGGAGTCTGTGTTTTTCATCTGTGCTGACATGTTCCTGGCATAGCTTCCTTTTTTGAGGTGTCTGGAATGTGAAAAGAGAGGACCCCCCTTTTATGGTTTAGGGGCTTTATGGTTTAATGTCTGATGTGTTTTATCTGCAACCCTTTCCTTGTCTATCACTCTGTACTAACCAATTACACAGTGTCCTGTCTTGCATCCTGCCCCCCCTCCTTTTTTTCTCTGCTCACATTGGTTTTCCCTCCTTCTCCTTCTCCTAAGGCCTTGTTGAACCCTGATAGGCTTGCTGGGGATAAAACCTGGAGCTTTGGAGAGAAGAAGGACATTTGGGAGCAAGATGGCAAGGGGGACGGTGGCCACATACCTACATGGAGTCCTTCTTCTGGCTCTGTGGAAACCATCGTTACAAGGAGGTGGGTCATCTTTTCCTCATGTGTGCAGCATCCAGCTGTGCAGCACCTGTGGATAAAGTCATGTTTAGATTCTGTGGCAGACAAGGCACAATCTCTAGCAGCTGAATGCATCTTCTGTTGAGTATTTAGTTGAGGGTTTTTGGGGCTCACCTGATAAGGTGATGGTGATATTTATGATTTATGAACTCCAAAATGTACCAAAAAAGTCATCTTTTTACAGAATAATTGTAGTGAAAATTAGTATTATAAGTGATCTGGACTGACATGAATTAGATTTTTACAGTCGTGCAGGATTACTCTCTTCATCAATGTTATGATGATGAGATGAGAGACAAACAAATACATTGATGGACTTGTTGTCTGTTAACCTACAGGCCTTTTTCTGATGAAAGATTAGTGATCGTGGAGAAAATTGGCCTGAGCTAATGTTGAATAAACCTTTAATGAGTGCTGACAGCTTTGAGAGTGCAAAGTTTGTTTGTTTAGTAACGAAGAGAAAACTGTCATTGTTGAATTATTAAATGAAATGATGTAATCATCCACACATTTATTCTAAGAGACTGACAGCTGAGCACGATTCCATTTCCAGGTATTTGTCTGGATGGAAGACAGAGATAAATCTAGATGATAATCACCTGGCAAACTTGCTCTCTGTGGCTTCACAAATCCCAGATGTATTGTTCAGCTCTGACGTCTATTGAGGCATGACATCAGGACAAAAGTATAGTTAGAGGACAGCTCAAGTTTGATGGGGTGTTGTACCTCATTAAAAGCTTTAATAAGGTCCGTGCGGTCCAGATCTCATCTGGCCAGGGGCTAAACAACGTAGACATTTAAACACACTCAGGCTTTCTTGGTTGGAGCAGGTTCAACAATTCCTGCAGCCCAAGTTAGGGACGAGTATCAAGAACATGTTTACCGATTTAACCCAGATTTTCTGCTTCTGGCTCTGTGCATGTTCCCATAAAAAGAACAGTTTTGTTCTAAAAAGCACTCCTCTTTGCCTCCTATTTCAGAGAAGAACAACAGATTGCTATCAAATGAGCTAAGAGCTTTTCCAGACTGGTTTATTTCTGATGTGACATTAACTTAGGGGAGCTATTAAACACTAAATTTCTTTCATGAGGTATAAACATTTTGCAGTACTATGTGACACAGTATTGGCAAAACCAAAATTGGTTCCATTTCCTCTACATTTGTTTATGTGAGTCTGGGTCACGGGGCAGCAGCAGAGGACGGGCCGGTCAGCTGGCACGCACCAACAAAACGCTTCCCCTCACTGACCTTCTGGGCGAGGAGGTTACGCTGGTCCTCATGTCTTCTTGAATTAAAATTTGTCCAATCTTTAATAATAAAAAGGCCAAAAAGAAAAAGAAAAAAACAGTTTTAAACTCTATGAAAATCAATCAGTCAACATTAAAAAAAAATCTCAAAACACCAAGCACAGTGACAGGAAGTAAAAGGAATATTGGGAGAAACTTACAGGGATTTTTGACTCTGGTAACTGTAAGTACTTTAAATGTCAAATCACATATATCCATCTATATAAAGATTTTCATCCTACTGACACAGAGACAGGGAGGCACCAACAGCTCCCTGTAAAGCACAATGACAATAAATACATAATCAATAACTAATGCCAATGTCTTCAGCTGCCTGAAAATGAAAAAGGGTAGTTGAACAAGAGACTGATTTACCCTATTTCATTTTTATTTCACCGCCCCACAAGAAAAATGGCGAGAGGACCACATCAAAAAGAGTGGTAAAAATGTAAAGTGAAATCATGGTCATAAAATAAAGCAAACAATGAAGGCAGCGAGATGTTATTGTCACTGTAAAAATACAGTGAGTCATATCAAATAAAAAAAAACCTGTAATATTTTTGACATGGTGGGGGCTGTGCATATGTTCTGCAGGCTTTAGCAGAGATGAATGACTGAACAATAATGTTATTTATTGTGTGTTATTAATATGCTGAACATGACATTGCGTGAGATCAGTCATTCACATTCTTTAAGAATCCCTACGGTCCTCTTAATTTCACATCTAGATGTAGTGATGCAAATAAACTTTTCCTTTTATAGTTTTTTTACTCAGCATGATTCTATTTTTGGTGGACATGGTTTGTGAAACTGAATGTAGGTGCAGGGAAATGTAAGAATTATGACGAATGATGCATGCTTTCTGGATGAATAACAGTTGGTTATTTGCCTCAAAGGGAGAAACATCACATAGAAGGGATGGCAACACACACACACACACACACACACACACACACACACACACACACACACACACACACACACACACACACACACATCTGTTTTACCTCTGCATGTGAGGCATTTCTCCCAATAAAATGTAAGCTTCTTTATTACATTTAATTAGGCTATTATTACACAATGGTAGAAAGAAGAAAAGTATGCCAATTTAGCCCCAAACCTTGTTTGATGTATTCCACAAATTCAACTTGTTGCGGTTCAATAAACATGCTTCAGTAATAAATTGTGCGTATACCACTGAAACTTTCCCGCTGGGTGCACCAGGTGTATATGTACCTGCTGGTGGAGCCGGAGCTGGACCTGCAACAGGTCAGGCCGGAGCTGGATTTGGCCCTGGTGGAGCGGGGACAGGATTTCAGCCTGGTGCAGGAGCAGGACTGGGGACTGGAGGCGGTCCTGGATTAGGTAATTTGTGAACTTCTGCAACTATCAGTTTTAGTCTGAATCCCATCATTGAAAAGTCAAATTAGAGCACATTGACTTACATCAGTTAATGAAAATGTGTATGTAATTTACCTTTTTTCCCCAAGGGAGCTATGGTGGACAAGGTCCTCAAGGACTCGGCCCCGGAGGAATCAGACCAGGAGGGGTCGGCCCTGGTGGATTTGGCCCAGGGGGAGTTGGTCCAGGAGGGGTTGGCCCTGGTGGATTTGGACCAGGGGGAGTTGGTCCAGGAGGGGTTGGCCCTGGTGGATTTGGACCAGGGGGAGTTGGTCCAGGAGGGGTTGGCCCTGGTGGATTTGGCCCAGGGGGAGTTGGTAAAGGAGGAGTCGGCCCTGGTGTTGGTCCAGGTGGAGTAGTTCCTGGTGGATTTGGTCCAGGAGGAGTTAGTCCAGGAGGTTTTGGCCCAGGAGGAGTTGGTCCAGGAGGGATCGGACCTGGAGGAATTGGCCCAGGAGGAGTTGGTCCAGGAGGGGTCGGCCCAGGAGGAGTTGGTCCAGGTGGAGTTGCCCCTGGTGGATTTGGTCCAGGAGGAGTTGGTCCAGGAGGTTTTGGCCCAGGAGGAGTCGGCCCAGGAGGAGTCGGCCCAGGAGGAGTTGGCCCAGGAGGGGTCGGCCCAGGAGGAGTTGGCCCAGGAGGATTCGGCCCAGGAGGATTCGGCCCAGGAGGAGTCGGCCCAGGAGGAGTTGGCCCAGGAGGATTCGGCCCAGGAGGAACTGGTCCTGGAGGTTTCAGACCAAGCACTTTTGGTCCAGGTAATGGAAGTATGACAAATGTGGATGTTAACATTATCTACAGTCTTTGATGATGACACATTTGATGACTGTTTGACTCCTCTTTTACAGGTGGAAAGCCTCCAAAAACAGGTAAGAGTCCTTCTGCTAAAAGAATGAGGATGAATAGTTTACAATAAGTTCCAAAAATCTGCTGTGTAGGAATAAACCTTTAGTGTCACTAGGAAGACATTTTGTTTTATTGTGGTCTCAGGAGGGGGCTACGGCAGTCTTGGAGGAGTGTTAGGAGGCTTTGGTACAGGACAGGGAGGCACTGGAGGAGGACTTGGACCAGGAGGTTTTGGACCAGGTGGCGCTGGAAGCTATGGAACCGGGCCCGGAGGGGTTGGTACAGGCGGCCAGGGCACAGGTATACAGCACACAAACCCTCTATCTCTTTTGCACTCAACAGACTAAACCGTCCACCATTACTTCCTTCGTGTGAGCTTTACAATAAGTGGAAGTTTGTTCTTCTGCGCTCTACATATTGTTCATGTATTCAGTTTAAAGCAGCAGGATAAGGCTTACATACATGTACCATGATTTCACTTCCTGATTGCAGCCAGGATATAAGCTCTGGTGAGGCCGCTTACCCTTATGAACACACATATAGTGATAAAGGCTAATGTTTCAGGCATGGCGGCTCTCTGATAAATGTTGGAAGCCATCACGTCACCCAGAGAGACTGATTTAGTCTGGAATTTCAGGCCTCTCTGTTTGTCATCCCTCAACCGTGCCTGCTGCCTGCAGGAGGAGGAATGACAGTGATAATTTCCAAATTAATCTTTAGAGGTTAAGCTTTTGCTTTTTCAGTGTAACCTTTTAAATTCCACCTATTATATTAATGTGTAGAAATTAGGTCAGTGAAAACCAACTCATCTAACACCCATTCAAGTTGCTAAAGTCTGGCCTTCTGTCAAATGCATGCTACTTGCTACAGGTATAGCGTGTTTGTGTGTAATTTATAGATTGATCTGGCAATAGGTTTCATACCTGTTCTTGCTTTTTCCTCACACTGGCTTTTATTCCTTGTCTGCCACTTTTTGAGCCAATCACATTCAAACCCTATAAGAGATTTAAAAGTCAAACAAGCACACTTCAAACGTGCTTCAAAACCTTTGAGCCTAACATAATCCATATAAGCCGTCTCTGGCACCCATCATATATGTATAAAGTTACCAAAGGGTGGAGCAGGGGACATGCTGAATTCATTAATGTGTGATATAACGTGTCCTAATAAAAGCAAGTTTCGGAAGAACTAATCACACTTCTTCCTGACTGGAGATCTAAAGCCCAAATTGGTAGCATGCCTGCTAGTGAGCTGTTTGCATTAAAATATGTTCCCATTTTAGATTTTAGTGCGTTGATGAACAGGTAATGAACACGTAGATGCATTTTATCTGTTGCTTTAGGTTTATTTTATATATATTAACCAACCCTTTGCCCTGGTTCAGGTGTTTACGGAGGTTATGGACCAGGTGGTGCTGGTCCATACCCAGGCAGTGGCCTGAAACCTCCTAAAACAGGTATTTTCCAGTTACTAATGGATAGCAGATAGTTTTAAATGACTGAAATGACTAAATTGTGAATTGTTACATCTTAGGTGGAGCTGGAACTTCACTGGGGGGAACTGGCTATGGGCCTGGGGGTGCAGGCATTGGACCTGGTGGAACAGGTTTTGGGCCTGGTGGAACAGGATTTGGACCAGGTGGTGCAGGAGTAAGGCCTGGTGGAACAGGATTTGGACCAGGTGGTGCAGGAGTTGGCCCTGGGGGAACAGGATTTGGACCAGGTGGTGCAGGAGTTGGCCCTGGGGGAACAGGATTTGGACCAGGTGGTGCAGGAGTTGGCCCTGGTGGAACAGGATTTGGACCAGGAGGAACCGGGTTTGGGCCTGGTGGAACAGGATTTGGTCCAGGAGGTACAGGACTTGGGCCTGGTGGAACAGGATTTGGACCTGGGGGTGCAGGAGTTGGCCCTGGTGGAACAGGATTTGGTCCTGGTGGTGCAGGAGTTAGACCCGGTGGAACAGGGTTTGGGCCTGGTGGTGCAGGAGTTGGCCCTGGTGGAACAGGGTTTGGGCCTGGTGGTGCAGGAGTTGGCCCTGGTGGAACAGGGTTTGGGCCTGGTGGCGCAGGAGTTGGCCCTGGAGGGACTGGAATCAGTCCTGGTGGAGGTAAACAACATGATTAAAATTGTTTTCAACATTGATCTATGCACTTTTCTATAAAAAGCATAAACATTAACTCTAAGTTTGGAAACACACGTTCTGTACAGATAGATTAAGTAATATGTAATAGTTAAATTGATATATTTTCCAAAGAAAATTTAGCATTATTAGTAGTTTTAGTATTAAACTGTGTTTTTTTTAGGCTCAGATTCAGACACAGCTTTTATCAGATGAATAAAGTGTATTTGAGGTCCGTATAATTCCTGTTTAATCTCAGTGCTGCCGCAGACTGGGGGAGGGGTTGGAGGAAAAACTGGTGCAAAAGCATCAAAACTTCCAGGTATAGTCCCAAAAAACACATTTAAAACAATGTTCAACTAAAAAAAGTTTAAAACACTGAATATTTCAGGAATTGTCATGCCTGGACCCTATCAAGGTGGCTATGTTCCAGGCCAAGGTGAGTGAACAGTTTATAGGAAGTCATGAAAAATAGTCAAACTTTGCCATGAAATATTCAGGTTTCTTTCTTTCTTTCTTTCTTTTTTTTAATTGTATGAGCTTTTGGAGGCCGTGGAGTCCTGCCTGGGGTGGCCATAGGATCTGGACTTGGAACTCAAAATGGTGTGCTAATGAGCTTGAGAAAATAGTGGGACGGTCTGGCAAAACTGCATGAAATAAAACTTTATGCCTCATTGTTCACAGGAGCTGGAGTGCTTGGGCAAGGTGGCATCGGACCAGGAACAACGATGAGTGAGTGTCACGAGACTCATTCCTTTCAAAAATCCATGACAGGGATCCAGTGATTGACAGACTGATCATCTCCGTAACAAATATTTCATGTTAGATGGTCGTGTACAGCCGCTGCCTGGTGTTATACGTGGCTACCCTCTCATTTCACCAAAATCAGGTATATAATGCAACAGCTAACCTAGTAAAACACTAATATGTACAGGTATAAGCTATATACTTATTCTTTAAAATACAGGTGTGGGTAAAGCCAACAAAAATCCAGCCAAAGTGGCCGCTAAATACGGTAAAGACACACACCCACAACCTATAACAGTAATATAATAGTGTAATGTGTTGTTAAAAAGAACCATATTATAACACTGGTACAAAAGTGCATTAAATTATTTAAGATTGTAAAACTGTTTTATAGATTAGGTTCTGAAATATTAGTGTTAAAATATTCTGACCATTAAAGTCTCCTGCATTGGTGCACCTGCAGGTCTTGGAGGAGTGCTTGGTATTGGTGCAGGACCTGGTTCTGTCGGTGGTATTGGTCCTAGTGGTGCTGGCATTGGCCCAGGAGGAACAGGATACGGTCCTGGGTTAGGAGTTGGCCCTGGTGGTGTTGGTACTGGCTTTGGACCCGGAGGTTAGCTGGCAAATAAAGATACACAAGTTTAACCAAGAAGATGATTTCTGATGACTAAATTAAAATGATTGAAATACAGCTTTCAGGAAGATACAACTTTATTACAATTCATTTACTTGCTGTACTAATGTTAACTTTAGTGGCAGAAATATTCAACATTTTAATATCATAGCTTCTAACATAGCTAAAAATGCCTATTTTTCTTCCTCATAGGGCTTCCTGCTGGTGGAGTTGGGCCTGGACGCACTGGATTTGGGCCTGGTGGATATGGCCCTGGAGTTGGTTATGGACCTGGAGCTGGATATGGACCAGGTTTAGGAAGCAATATAGATTCTATTCTGGATCATCTATTGTCTAATTAAAGAAATGGATAAACTGTAAACTTGATTATTTTATTTTTAATTGTAGGCTATGGCTCTGGATTGAAACCTGCTAAATATGGTATTGAATTTCTATTGTTTTTATCTGGTGATGGGAGTATAAAGCAAGGCTATTGTAACTAAATCTTGGTTTAGGTTACGGCTCAACAGGATCTGTTGGAGTAACTGGAGCTGGACCTGGTAGAAGTGGTGAGTTCCTGAATAAATGTTAGTTTAACACCCACACGCACAGACATGTATGCTATGACCCAAAATGTTAGTTTTGCTTGTGTTTTTTTTAATCCATAATACATTCAAAACTACTCTAACCTAGTTTGTTATGTTTAACCCCATCAATAAGCATTTTTGAGACTGGGGCTTGGATTAACATTGGGAATGTAGTTCAAAGTATTCATTATGTCAGTTAAGTAATCTTTCTTTTAGTTGAGGCTTAGATTTAAACTGGGTCAAAAACATGTAAATCACGTTTACGACATAATCATGATGAACCGTCCCTTTATTGACCTCTAGTGGTGGATAGCAACAATTACAGCAAGCGTGGGTTAATGGAATTACTTTAAACCTCTAACAGGTAGGAGTAGTTAGCATTTTGTTAATATATATGGATTAGAAATACATGTTACAACAATGAAAATTATTTAGTTGCTGATTAGATTTCTGAGCCACACCCTTGCTGATGCAGTTTATATGAAATATTTATTTTCTGAATTTACCACATCACATCGTTTTCTGAATTTGAGACACCTCTGGTGGAGTTGTACCTGGGGCTGGAACAGGTGCTGGTGCTGCTGGAACCGGCACGGGAGGAGCAGGCACTGTACCTGGTAGTGCAGGAGACGGCACTAGAACCAGCCCTGGCACAGTAAACGGCACAGGTAGGGGAGGAACAACTGGACAAAGTGGTGAGATTGTGTTTTAAGACATTAAAAATGTTTATTATTAATTAAAATTTATAAAAGAGTCTGCACCTGCTGGATCGGGAGGACGGACTGCACCCACAGGAGGAACGCCATCTTCTGGATCAGACGGTCAGTCTATACTATTGTCACATATTGCACAATAATTTAATCACTTCAAAATGTTTTTTAGAAACCATGGAGGTCATGAACAGAAGGAAACAAAACTAGCTGAAAATATTTCGCTTTATTCTGCTGCCCTGTGTGCAGGTGATGGCAGTGTAATTGAGGGTTCTGGAAGCCCTGGAGGAGATGGTGTGTTTAACTCTTGACAATTTGGCATGATGTGTCAAATGTTCTAATGCAGAAAGTATATTTGCATCATTTTTTAACCAGGAGGCCTTGGTGTAACCGGCAGACCGGGTGTGGGAGGTGATGGAGATGGCCTGGGTGGAACAGGAATCCCCATTATTGGTCTTAAACCAGGTAACAGACACTAGACTCTATGAATCTGTAATCGCTAGATAAAAGTGGCTAAGCTGCTATCAGTACAATGTGTCATTCTTATCTCTTTTTTATATTTCTTTATATATCAGGAGCTAATGGAACTGAAGTATCAGGTCAGTCTTCAAAAACATCTTTTAAAAAAAATCACATCATTATTAGGAAGGCAATGTGAAGTTTTTTCCTTTATTTGGTCTTTGTTTTAAAATTAATTAATTTAAATTTAAGCAACAGTTTTACATCAGGAAAAAAAAAATTTTGTTAGCATTTGTTAAAATTCTGACAAGTATTTTTTTAAATTTAAATATTACTGTCTTTCATTTTTGGCACACTAAAACTATATTCACTGCTATGTGTTGTTAATTCTTGCGAAAAAACTAACCAAAATAAAAACAAAACACATTTTCATCATTGTCCTTTGTTTCTAAGACAACTAAATGGGTCTTAGACCATAAAATAATAATTACTTGTTGACATTTCTTAAAATCTTGTGTGATTTTGCAGGTGATGGTGGGACATTACCTGGTGCTAGGCCTCTCAGACCTCCAGGTAAACAAATCTGAATAATAAATTAACAACACCAACAACTGCAACAGCTGTAATTGTAAAAAATAAAATAAAAATAAAAAAATAAAAAGCAGTTTACTGACTTGTATCTAGGCGTCCCCAGAGGTGACACTCCGGGTGAAGGAGACGGGGATGGAGGTCCTGATGGAGACAGAGATCGTACCGGAGCCAGAGGACCTACAGGAGCAGCAGGGGGAACTGGAGGCACTCCTACAGCTGGAACTGGAGTTCGACCAGGTAACGCAGCTTTGAGACAACCACACTCCAACATCAGTCATTACACATGGAGGGTGTACCTCTGGATGTTAACTGTTGTGTTTGATTATTATTTTGTGTATTACTAAAACAGCAACGGGCCCTGGTGGGTCAGTGCTTGGAGGTATAGGACCAGGTGGAGTGCCTGTAGCAGGCACTGGGGGAAGAGGTCCAGGAGTTGGGCCAGGGGGGTTGCCACTTGGAGCTGGTGGAACGGGAGTCTTTAAACCTGGAAAAAGTGAGTTACAGGCACATGTTTGGGGGTTGGTTTTGTTTTTTGTTTTTTTTGAGAAGTTTTGTCCCAAACCAACACAGTCATATTACAATGATGTCATTTTTATATATCTTATATAGACTATGGTGCTGGTGGATTTGGTATTTTACCAACTGGAGGTATGCTATCATATTCATGACAATATAAGTTAAATACAGCATAATTAAAACACTTTTAACCGCATTTGCCTTTTGCCCTTTAGGCATTCGTTACCCAACTGGAGCTGGAGTGGGTCAAGGAGCACTAAAACCAGGCAAAGGTTCGACAAACCTTGACTAATATGCTTCAGTTTACCTTAAAACATTTACATTTGTTTAATTCTGTTGAACAGTTTATGGGGCCCTCGGTACATCAGGCCAAGGTAGGGTTGGACCTGGCAATTACGGAACTGGTCCGGGCGGCTATGGTACTGGTCCAGGGGGTTACGGTGTAGGACCTGGAGGTTTTGGAACTGGTCCAGGTGGCTCTGGTCCTGGACTTGGAGGCTATGGCGGCAGAGGTGGTGGTCCTGGAGGCGCCCTTGGAGTTGGGGGTGTTGGAAATGGAGGTTTAGGTGGTGCCCTGGGAGGAGGACTTGGCAGAGGCCCTGGGGGAGTAGGTCCTGGTGGTATGTGCCGTATAAAATAATACCAAATGTGTCAGTTTAAAACACTTAAATGTTTGATTTAATTTTCATATTATTAAGCTAATTATTTATGTTGACTGCTCTGTTAATTAGGTACAAGATATGGCCCAGGCCAGGGACTGGGAAATGTCAAACCACCCAAAAGTATGACAATAACAAAGATATACATCATAAACACAACAGAACCGATTCTGAGGGGGGAAAAAAGCGTAATCCCTGATCTTTTTAGATTATGGAGCAGGACCTGCTGGTACTGGAGTTGGGCTCGGTGTCTATGGGACAGGACCAGGTGGAGCTGGTTCTCGACCAGGAGGCTTTGGACCAGGTGGGATTGGTCCTGGCACTACCAGTGGTGGTACTTATGGACCAGGTGGCACTGGACCAGGAGGATTTGGCCCAGGAAGTTCAGGACCGGGAGGCTTCGGACCAGGAAGTTCAGGACCAGGAGGCTTTGGACCGGGGGGTGTTGGCACTGGACCTGGAGGCTTTGGACCAGGAGGTGTTGGCACTGGACCCGGAGGCTTTGGCCCAGGAGGTGTTGGCACTGGACCTGGAGGCTTTGGACCAGGAGGTGTTGGCACTGGACCCGGAGGCTTTGGCCCAGGAGGTGCTGGAACTGGTGGCTTTGGTCCTGGGACTACCGGTGGTGGTAGTTTTGGACCAGGTGGCACCGGACCTGGTGGGTATGGACCCAGCACTGGTGGTATTGGCACAGGACCCGGTGGCTTTGGACCAGGAGGAGCAGGGACAGGTGTTTATACTCCTGGTGGGCAAGTACTGGGCAAGAATAAACTATCCAAATCAGGTGAGAGTTATGTCGTAAAAACTCAAAGGTTTTTTATGATTGTTCATTTTGCGTCAAATATGACAAACTGGACCTTGTTCATTTTCCCCTACAGGCTATGGCGGCACCGGCTTTGGACCAGGTTAGGCTCCACCAGATGGTGGTGACATGTGATCATTCTGAAACTTAGAATTGACTTTATACTTCAGTTTTATGTGTCATACAAACCTCCAGGAGGACTTCAGTATTACAGTACACTTAGCTGCTCTATGGTCACGCTTCATCTTTATACCTACACTAGGTACAGCAGTCGGACCTGGTGCCACAGGAACTGGGCCTGGTACATATGGACCAGGCAGTTTTGGACCCGGGGGTGTTCGACCAGGTGGTGCAGGAACAGGAACCGGAGGCTTTGGACCAGGAGGTGTTGGCACTGGACCTGGAGGCTTTGGACCAGGAGGTGTTGGAACAGGAACCGGAGGCTTTGGACCAGGAGGTGCTGGCACTGGACCCGGAGGCTTTGGACCAGGAGGTGCTGGGACTGGGCCTGGAGGCTTTGGACCAGGTGGTGTTGGCACTGGACCCGGAGGCTTTGGACCAGGAGGTGCTGGGACTGGGCCTGGAGGCTTTGGACCAGGAGGTGTTGGCACTGGAACAGGTGGTTTTGGACCTGGAGGCGCACGAAAAATTAAATCTAAATCTGGTAAATACTGATATTATATTTACACTGCAAATATTAAATATGTTGATGGTGACATCACACTAAAGTACATTTATAGGCAAGAAATAACTTGAACATTGCTGGAATTGACCTTTTCCACATATATTTCCCAGGTTATGGAGGAGCAGGAACAGGTGAGGGCTACATTTTTAATGGAATTGTGCATGTGCTCTAAAATAGTGGTCACTGAACTGGTTTCTGTCAGGAATTTTAGGAGGAGGCACTGGAGGTGGTCCTGCTGGAGTAGGACCGGGCGGCTTTGGTCCAGGAGGTGCTGGAACTGGCGGCTTTGGTCCGGGTGGTGCTGGAACTGGCGGCTTTGGTCCAGGTGGTGCTGGAACTGGCGGCTTTGGTCCAGGTGGTGCTGGAACCGGTGGCTTTGGTCCAGGAGGCACTGGACCCGGAGGCTTTGGCCCAGGGGGTGTTGGCACTGGACCTGGAGGCTTTGGACCAGGAGGTGTTGGCACTGGACCTGGAGGCTTTGGCCCAGGAGGTGTTGGAACTGGTGGCTTTGGCCCAGGGGGTGCTGGAACTGGCGGCTTTGGTCCAGGGGGTGCTGGAACCGGTGGCTTTGGTCCAGGAGGCACTGGACCTGGAGGCTTTGGCCCAGGAAGTACTGGAATTGGTTCTGGGCTTGGTGGACAAACACTGGGGAGTGGGAAGCCTCCTAAATCTGGCTATGGTTCATCATTAGGAGGAACTGGTTATAGACCAGGTAATACATATACAAAAGATTTTAAGTTTTAATGATGCTTACAGTATTAACTCTATGCTGTCACAGCTAATAAAATGATTTGTTTTATTCAATATTTTTACAAAGATTTGAAGACTTAACTAATTTAAACATCTGCACCCATTTTACTAATGCAGGAGGAGGAATAGGAGGTGCAGGGGGCACTGGACAAACAGGCCCAGGAGTGGGAGGGGGTCAGTATAAATTAATGATTATTATGATTCAAAAATTAGATTGTGAAAATATAAGTATGTGGGCTTTAATAACACATTTGTTAAAAATGTAGAATAAATGCATGAAAAACACTGCACCCTAGTGGTGAGACCAGAGATGTGTCATAATGACGTTGGCTGTAATGTATCTGTTTTACCAGCAGGAGGCGTCGGCCCAGGCTACGGTGGAGGGGCTGGGGGGTTATACCCAGGCAAGAAAAGCTTAATACACTAAAAAATGCAAATTTTATTCAATCTCACATGATTTTTTTCAAATACTGAAATGAAACTTTTTTTTTAGGGCTTATAGGAGATGGACAAAAATGTAAGTAACTTCGCATAAGCATGCAATTTATTTCATAATGTCGTAACAATAACGCAGAGAAATATATAAAATGGATTTTTATGTTAAATTGTCTATGCATTTAAAATCTATCATGCTGTAGCCTCAGAGTCAGAATAATATGTGTTTTTCATGTCCCTCAGCCACAGCACAGAAGGCAGCCAAATATGCAGCACTCCAGGCTATACTGGGACCTGGAGGCAACAGAGGTAAATTACTACTTTACAACAGAACAAGTAATATGCAACATCTTTAGTATCATGAGTGAAGAATAAACTTCTCTCTCTTGCAACAAGGTGTGGGCTGTCAGGGTAAATACTGTGGCCGGAGAAGGAAGTGAAAGACCAACAGAAAGGAAGCGACCTCATAGGTTTAAAAAAAAAAAAAAAAAAAAAAAAGTGGTGCTATTGCATTAACCCAAATGGTAAATGTCTTATAATCATTGTAGTTAAACCTTCAGCACATTCCATATAAATTTTATATCTGAACCTTTTGAAGATCGACAATTCTCAGCCTGCAAGAAAAGACTACTTAGTTAAAAAAAAAAAAAAAAAAAAAAAAAACATGGCCACGCAATCTTTATTTTTGTGGATGCTTTTTGAAAAGATAACTCCTTTAGACCCGTGTGCATGAAAACACTACATTTATGCAAAGCCTCACTTTGTCGGGTCTAGTTGTTTTAACATCCATACAGCGTAAGGATTGTGTTATAATCCTTATAATTAATAATTCTTTTTGGCTTACATTCAAACACAATATATACGTCCAGAAGATTCTACAAAGACAAAGACAGGTGCTATTTTGGGCTAACTGCTAAAAAAAGAGTCTTCACAAGTGGAATCTCTGTGGCGTGTGATTCTGGGCGGTCATTATCTGATTTCTGAAAAGCAGTCTGTATTCATCATAACTGTGCTCAGGCGTGAGCGCCATCACCAGTCGAGGACCGACGGCCTGTAACTGTTAACACTCGTGACATTCTTAGCGAATTTAGAGGCACTGTTTTATTACAGCTGAATTTCAGTTATAAATATTGTTGTTAACTTTTATTTAACATGTTTGGGTTTTTTTTTATTATTCCAAAGATACATTTGTTGATATATGGAATAAATTTGGCTCCTATGTTTCTTGCTTAAGAACTTATCCAAATTAAATGTGAGGTAACAAGATCGAAGGTCATGATCATAATTAAATATGCTGTTTTTATTTTTCATCCTTGTCTTTTGGGAAACGTTTATGTTTTCTATTCTTTATAAATGAATCTATTAAATCAAGAAAGAAAACAATGCATTTATGACATTAAATATTTGACTTGGATATTGTGTGTGTGACTTTCAACAGTACTATCAAGAGAAGTGCTTTGTTTTCTACATTTTCCTCAAATGCGTGCAAAAACACATATAGTTTGTTGTTTATTTGCGGTGAGTCCCATCATGCAACTGAACTTTAACTCGTCCCTGTTGTGTTATGTTCAACATGTGTTTTAAACATCTGTCTTTAAGAGTGATAAAGGAAATGATGCACTTTTGTATTCATCGAGACAATGCTCTCTGAAATAAAGAAGTTGCCATTAAGGAAAACGCCTTCCTTATTTAAAGTGACGTAAAATGATTAACTACTGTATTTTAAACATGCAGTAGGAAAAACATTGAAGAATCTGCTGGCTTAGATGTGTTGCGATGGCATATCCTTAATTTCCATCTGGTAGCAGAAGGCAACCAGAGTTTTAGCTGTATTCTCATGCTTTAAATGAGCTCTCCTTTGTTTGTTGTGTGCGATGAATGGAGGGCTTTGCTGTTGGGTCATGACAGTGCAGTAATTGGAGCGTTCATAAAGAGATTACGTATGTGATGACAGGAACAAGGCTCGTTTCAAACGTGTGTGTTTAAACACTTAGAAAACACCACTGAGCTCAGAAATCCTCTGCAGAGGAGAGTAAATGTGTCTTGCAGAGGTCAACGCAGTTAAAGTAACAGGAAAGACGTGGCCGAGCGAAGCGACAGATTAGCCTCCTCACAGCCAGCAGGGGGAGCCTTGGTCTGGAGTCAGGGGGTCAACCTTTCCTCTCAACTAGACCCCACACACACGAGCCAGAAACTGAATACACAGGAAGCCTCTGAACGCATGAGAGAAGAGAAACGCCTGCTTGCACTCAGAGCGGAGTACATGTCAGACCTGCGAGTGAACAGATGCAGCTAGCCTCTCTCAACCTGGGTGGATCTCTCCTGATCTGTCAGTGAACCGAGGTTCGAGCATGTCACGACGGGACCAGAGGTTTCGCCGAGGGATGAAGGGACGGTAAGAGCAACTGTCTGTGGAATGTGTGTTTACTCGGTGAAACAAACTTAAGTGTTTTAAAGTTAACTGTTTGCAACAGCACTTCCTCAAACCATGACAGCAGCATGACTTAGCCCTCTTCTACATTCACATGAACAGGCTGCACTGTTGGTCTAGGAATGCGAGAAAAATAGAAAATCTGATTAACCATCACATTTTAACTTACATAAACCCATTGGGACCGTATTCTCTTGAGACCAAACCCATTAAAAACATGTGTCTGTGAAAACTACTGAGTTTATCAGATAATTCAGCAGAAAACAGAGGAAACCAGTTGCGTGAGAACACAATATCAGACTCTTAACATCTAAACTGACATAATGTGTTCTGTAAGAGCAGCTGGTGTTTAATGTGTCCACTTTCAGTGGTTCAGTTATCAGATGATTGTTAAAGAGGGGTGTGAGAGTCAGAAATAAAAGACCAGTAACAATAATACACTCCGGATTTATGCTATTTTTATTTTTATTTATTTCCTCAGAAGAAACCTAATTGACCCTGCAGCGTTTCCAATAATATCCCAGCAGCCGCAGAGACAAAATTTCCTGTCACTAAGTGCATTTACTTGACTTAAGTGACGATAAACAGGAGCTGCGGCAATGACCTCCGCCGAGAATGTTGTGTTTTAACTGAATTACTTCTAAATTATCGAGTTAAATATAATTGACATTGTGTGACAAAGGAAAAAAATAGCTCTCCTACAAACCTATCGAAGCCATTCCTATTCACTCCATAAGACTGAGTTCGTTCCCTCTCAGTCACCATAGCAAGGCCACATTTTCAGTCCCTATTGTAAAAGCTGCATAACTTTAACAGTTGGGGGGGGAAACATGGAGCTGCACCCAGTCAGGAAGTCACCTCCCACTCTGGCTGTAGATAAGGAAGTAGCTTTTCTGTGAAACTTAGGTTTTATTGTACATTTAGTAGGAACCAGACATATACAGTTGTTTTGAAGCATTGAACGTAAAATTCAATGAAAAGAGGAAACAAGAAGCATATGTGGAAATGCCAGCATTTTTGTCTCATCATGCTGACCTTCAGTGTGGGTGTCAGTGAGCCTTAATGTCTGATTTAAGAAGATACTCTGAAGATATCAGGATGACATCAGCAGCTCCAGACTTATCATCAAGCCTCAGTTTAGAGGAAGACCGCGCAGTGTCTCACTTGATATGCCAGCAACCTCAACAATGCTCAGCCAAAACCTTTAATTAATTAATGAATCACAAAGAGATATTGGTGACAGAGACGATGCTAAAAAAGATCACATTTTAAAGCAGCACTGAGCTGGTTGCATTCAACCTGATCCTGTGTTTAACCATCAAGGGGGGTTGACTTTCTTCAGAAGCGTCATGTGTACACGGGGCTCGCGTTAATGTAACACACTTCTGCCGCAAGTATTGTTTTACAGCCTAAATTTAAATCTGCGTCTTCTCATCTCATTGTGTAACCATGCCTTTTGACCCCACTTCCCTCTGGGCTTCAGGTGCTGTGAATGTAGCTGTATCCTGTCTCACTGGTACTATGAAAGAGAGGGACAGCCTTACTGCAAGAAGCACTACTGGGCCCGTTTTGGGGAACACTGCCATGGTTGCAAGGAGGCCATCACCACCGGACTCATAATGGTGACAATCAGTGAAAACGCTGCGCAACTGCCAAAAAATAAAAGTATTTGTTTTAGGGTTCGCAAGATTTTAGCACGCTAAAGCACAAAGTAAATTAGGGGTAAATATGTCAATATAATCACAGCACCACACCAAACCCTGCATGGGCCATGAATCTGCCTTTTCAACACTTCATCAGAGGAAATTTCACGGCCAGCCACCAAAGCTAACAGTATTGTGAGTGTTTTCTGCGCTCAGCCAATAAAACCAGTCAACGCACCGATCAATAGCTGGTGAGACAGTTTAAAAATAGCTTTCCTATCGATCCTTCAACATCAAGTCAACATTTGTTTAAACTTACAAGTGAGCATCAGCAAACAAGTACATTACAAGTACATTATTTCAATACTGCTCCAGATCGCAGGATGCAGTGCCATTATTCAAGCATTCAAAGCCTTCCTGCCTTCTTGTTTCCGCATGGGGTGAAAGAAAATGCTCGTTTTTTTTCAACTCTTACATCTCAGGAAATCCTTTGAAAACATCCCTTGACATTCCCTTGTTAGAATACTCTCGAAGCAAAAAGTGCATTCAATTATGATGATGAAGCTCAATAAGCTCACTGTTCCCCTTTATAAACAGGTTGCTGGAGAGCAAAAGTACCACCCAGAATGTTTCACTTGTATGCGCTGTGAAATGTTTATTGGAGATGGAGACAGCTACATACTTGTTGAGCACACCCAGCTATACTGGTACGTTAAAAACTAAAAGAAAGGAGTTGCATGAGTGAATCTTAAGAATTTTTAAGAGAGAAAAAGCATATTTCCTGTCTTTAATCTCTCTTCTGCAGTGGCAGCTGCCTGTGTCAGGGTGTAGTGTCTTCTTCACGGTCAGATTCTCCACCCACCAAGAGTCCACACATGGTGGCGCTGGTGTCCTTCACTCCCTGTGCAGGTGGCCGACGTGGCTTGACGATAGCCACTGACCTCAGCCAGGAGACGGGTCCTCTTGTCAGGGTCACAGGGTGAGTCTCTGAATGCCAGACACATTGCACAGTATTACGCTGATGGATGCTAAACGCTAAAATGTCTCACAGGTTGGACTCGGCTGTCCTCAGTAGTGACACGCTTTCTGTTCACATTGGGGACCGGATACTGGAAGTTAATGGTATTCCTGTCAGGAACATTGCAGCTGAGGAGGTAGGACTCATATGATAGGATGGTACAACAAGTAGAAGGACTGATATAACGCCATGACCTTTCCTCCAGATCAACTGTGTGATCCAGGACACAACCAAACCCCTGCAGCTGACCATTGAACACAACCCACAGTCTCCCGATGACCTCCCTGGCTCAAACCACCCCCTCCACGACAGCAGTTCCACTGACGGCCCAGAGAAGCTCGGTTCGACCCACAAACTCCCGAGTCTGGAGGAAGAGCCAAATTTGGGGCAGGAGAATGAGCCAATCAGGATCAGCCCCTTGCCTACGCAGTGCAGAGAAAGCATGGGAGTGCGATCCAGACATATTATGTAGGTGCAGACTGTGTTTTCCTCACATAATCGTCAACAGTTATCGTCCGCTAACTTACTTGTGTTTGTCAGGCGCAGCTGCAGTATTGACAAGTGTCCGCTGTCTCCCGGTGCGCTGTCGCTGATATCTCAGAAGAGAGACATGGTTCGATCAGAATCTCTTCGCGTGGACTCTGGAGAGCGCACCCACCGCATCTTCAGACCTTCAGACCTCATACATGGAGAGGTTCTGGGAAAGGGTTTCTTTGGACAAGCTGTCAAGGTACAACACTTATTACCTTTAAAAATAAGGGATGAATTTCTGGAGGAATTTTAACCTTCACTGGTACTGACCTGCTCAAGGTCACACATCAGGAGACTGGGGAGGTGATGGTGATGAAAGAATTGATAAGGTTTGATGAAGAAACGCAGAAGACCTTCTTAAAGGAGGTATGTGGCTTTACTTTGATGAAAGCTGGACTCTCCAAAGTTTAAAGACTGCTTTGTAAAACAAAGAAATCAGTTACAGAGTATTTGCTGAAGAATAAATTACAAAACACATCCTGTTAATTTGTGCAGGTGAAGGTAATGCGTTGCCTGGACCACCCCAATGTTTTGAAGTTCATTGGGCTGTTTTATAAAGACAAAAGAATAAACTTTGTGTCAGAATACATTCAGGGAGGAACCCTCAGAGACAAAATTATAAAAATGGTAAGCAAAATTTCTCCAAGACTTCTTTTGTGAATACTGTCAGACAATGTGATCACCACTATTACCTCCAATCTTTCAGGATAATGATTTTTCCTGGAAAATAAGAGTGGGTTACGCCAAAGACATTGCGGCTGGAATGGTGAGTCACTGGCACGAATGCAAAGCGATGCATATTATTCAAAATGATGTACTAAATATCTTGAATTTTTGTAAATTCTCTCTTTTTAAGGCCTATCTGCACTCCATGAATGTTATCCATCGAGATCTAAACTCACACAACTGTCTGGTCAGAGAGGTAAAAACGTTATTTCATTCAATAAATCATAACAATCTTCCCAATCCTCGTTAACTATAACTCTTTTGCCGTGTTTTGGTTAGAACCAATCTGTGGTGGTGGCAGATTTCGGTCTGGCCAGGCTGGTGACGGAGGAGAAGAATCAGGGCAAAGCGTCGACTCTCGAACGCCCAGTGAAAGGACCACTGTCAGAACTCCGCAAACCTGACCGCAGGAAGCGTTACACGGTCGTAGGAAACCCCTACTGGATGGCGCCTGAGATGATACATGGCAAGTGCCTTAAAAATCTGCATTGTAACGAGGATGGTTACTAAACACATCCAACATGTGTTATTGCAAAACACTAAAAAACGCTGCTCACACTTCCTCTACCTTGCAGGGAAAAGTTATGATGAAAAGGTGGACATTTTTTCCTTTGGTATCATGATATGTGAGGTAAGACCCAGGGTCAACTGATGACTGTGGATGATTCTTTTGAACGTCTCATCACATAACTCTCTCTTTTTAAAGATAATTGGACGGGTTAGCGCCGACCCAGACTACCTTCCACGAGCAAATGACTTTAGCCTAAATGTAGCCAGATTCCTGCAGCAGTACCACACCCCAGACTGTCCCTCTGCATTTCTACCGTTGGCCGTCCTTTGCTGTGACATGGATGCTGAAAAGCGGTAGGACAGAATTTATATGTTTGTGCAAAAAAATTGACCATGGCTGCCATATTACATGCTTGAGCTTATTGATATGCACATATGTCATTCTATATACTACTAATTTATCATACGATTAAATTAATTACACAGTCTCTCGTTCTCTTGACCCTTTCAGGCCTCCCTTTTCAAAGCTGGAGGAGTATCTGGACAACCTACGAATGCACTTGGACATCGGGCTGTCTCTGCTCTCTGAGCTAGAGCAGCTTCGTAGAAACTTCTGGGAGAATCACCGAGACCATGTACACAACCAGGGCAACCCCCCTGGGTCACAGGAACAAACTCTGCCACAGAAAGGAAGCTGTGGTCACAGGCAACATTCTGTCAACGCAAACAACGACAAAGACCCCAATCATCTCAGTCAAATCACACCCGACTCCCATTTAGGACAGCCACATGCCCAGGACAGCCATGTGATGAGGTCTGAGAACAATCACATGGACAATGAGTGCAAAAATGAGACATGTTGCCGGTCAGACAAGAATGAACCTAATCGACAGAAAAAAAACTCACACCAACCTCAAGAAGAGATCGCACAGGCTCTGTGCAGCCCGTCCAATGGACTCAGAAGGACGTGCAGTGCACTGTGGGACAGAAGCACAGAGGACAGCTCTTTACTCTGAATGCTTGTCTGATCTATACAACCCAGTTCCTGAGGGAGGAAAACATATACTCCAGACATTTGTGCCTTTTTGCCTTACGCGCTGCTCAGTGAGCCAATATTGTTACTATATCAACTAAAACTGGACCACAACTAAAATAAAGATGGACTGTCCCTCCACAGGAGAATGATTAGTTTGAGGTGACTGTGGAAGTTCTTGTGACGCCCATCTTTGAAACCAACCTGTGGTTGATACCTTAACCCCCATGACTTCCTGTGTTTCAAACATCACAGACTGTAACAACTATTATGTTGAAGTAATAAGTTTGTCAAAAAGCTGTGAAACACGCTGCACTTTATATGTTACATTTCAGTAGAAACCATATCCAAACTACTGGCTGACCATGGGACCAACTAGGGAGGGCACTTACAGAAAATGTAAAATGATGTCCCAAGTTGTGTCAGCCGAGATGCAATAACTTGCTATTTAACATACCGTAATAAATATCTGTCCTACTTGAGTATTAAATTCATTCATTTTAAAAGGAGCCATTATTGACATCTCGATCAATACAGCTGCTAAGGATTAGCATTAGCTTAACTGAGTATGGAGGGGCATAAATGTTATATCTACACCATATACATCCTTTTTCCAAATTGTAAAGAATGACTACAATCATTTATAAATGTTTATATTGTTTTAAAAACGCATATCAAGCGTGTTGTGTGTCTTATCTTACCTGATAGGTAGAACGCTAACGAACGCGTCATAAAATACGGTGGCCGTGAGCTGACAAGAAAGGCCCAAATTAGCGCAGCAGTAGAATTATTTACCGGATTATTAGGATTACTACAGCTACTGTTAAAAAGGCAGCGGCAATAGTAGAATTAGTATCAATAACAGCTGAAGTTGCACTAGGACAAAGCAACTGGACAGTATTAATGTCTTGTTTTGCTCTTTAGGCAACGTCACTGACTGAGGAGAGGCCCCCCATGCTTAGTGTAATTCCCGGACTCACACGCACACACTTACGCACGGACGCACGCACACACAGAGCAGGTGTCTCACTGCATCTTCTGGCAGCATTGTGGTTTATTTTGTCTTTTGCAAGGCCGACAATTAACCGCGGTGCACAGCATGGAGCACATGTCCTCTCCGGTCAGATTCCGCAACAATAAGAAAGGTAAATCAACGCAGTCATCAGAATACCTTCATTTAAATAGTTTGTTGCTGTTGCTAAATTACATGTCAGAAATTAAATTCTTAAACAACTCTGATCTTCAGCCTAATATTAATAGGTAATGTATATCAAAAAGTTAGGTTTTATTTAATTAATTTTCATCATCCATACTAATTGATGAGCTCTATTATGTGACAATGAGTGTGTGCATTATCAATTCTATTGTCTAACATTCAGTGTTATTTTTTTTTACTTTGTCTTTAAGTTAAGCTGGTGTTGATTCACATTTCACAATACTCGTGTATGCATTTAGTTTTATTCACCGTTATTTCCACTAAATATTTCTGCATTTGTATTTTCTTATTGGCGCTGCTGAAAAAAAAGCTGCAACTTTCTCACAGATGGAGGTAGGAGGCAATTGTAGTCTTTAATGCTAATGTTTATAGCTTGGTGAGACTAGCCTTTAATGTTAATGAGTGTGTGTGTGTGTGTGTGTGTGTGTGTGTGTGTGTGTGTGTGTGTGTGTGTGTGTGTGTTTTAAGAGTTAATTCTTAAATCCTCCTCACTGCCACAGCATTAGAAGCTGCGTTAAGCCTGCTGCAAAGCTTTGTGGGTAATGCAAGGTGACAGGGAGGCCAGATGAACCCTGGTGAGATCAGTGTTGTCGTTCATCTGTCTTTAGATTGGGGTCAGTGGGACACTGAAAATGAAGAAATGAGAGTCTTGTAAAGCCACTCAGTCTAAGTGATTGTATCTCATCCTCATCCATGGGAACTCTTATGCCATATAAACTAGTGCTGTAATTCTAGATGTAATTCAGTAATAGAATTCAAATAATTTACAGGTTGGTTAGCGCCAGTCAGATCCTCATTAACCACGATTGTCTGCCCTGCGGACAGATGGATGAAGACCTCTGTAATGGTTTAATGGGATCCCAGATCGACACCAATCATCACAAGTCTGTTAAAAAACGGAATACCGAGGCATGACCTGAATGGAGGAAACCAATCAGTCACTCAGTGATTTGTTATTATACCTCAATGATCAGGTGTCACCTAGGAGATGCGGCACACCATGACCTCTTACACACAACTGTGAACTAGTCAGTTTGGTAACCACTAGCTAACCATTTTTAATCCTTATTTCCCTGAATGATATTAGGCATTTGTAGCTTTAGCATGTGTACGAACCAGTCACGTCTCCTGTATTTAATTGAATTTTACGCCTGATCAGACAATCTAAAGCTATATATACCCTGCTGCTTCATAGGTGTCCAGTCTCTCCATTAAGGACCAGGAGGACACCCAGTTTCCTTACGCCATGAGGGATCTGCCTCCCATTTCTCAGCTCGGCGACCACCAGCAGATGCCGGATCACCAGACATCTGTGGACCGAGTGTCAGACAGAACTATGACCGCGCTCAATGGGAGACTTCCCAGTCCTTCCAGGACCTCCTCGCTGCCCCGCCACTTCCCTGGCCAGTCTGCCGGTTCCCCTACAGTCCCTCCCAGACCGCTGATGCAGCTGGTCTCTCAGGCGTCTGTGGAGCAGCCATCCAGCCCCACCTCACGTCCTCAAAGCCCCTGGTGTCGCTTTGATCCCTATGATTCTCCAGAGGTGAGCTCATGCAAAGGCTGCACGCAGCTCCCAGTAAACAGATCTACAAACATTAAAAAACGCAAAAATATATCCAACTATTTTTGGTTATCTGACGTTCGCACAGGACCAGGACAAAGAATATGTGGGTTTTGCCACCCTGCCGAACCAAGTTCACAGAAAGACGGTGAAGAAAGGGTTCACGTTTACACTCATGGTGGCAGGTAAGTTCCCCCATATGTCTGTTTTTTGATCAGATTTATCCATTTTATAATAACTGACTCTAATATCGACGAGGACCATCTTCCATATTCCAAAAAACATCAACACAACAGTAAAAATTGTAAATATTTTACCACTTTAGCTTGTTTGTCTCTGTCTTTGTCTTCATAGGAGAGTCTGGACTCGGCAAGTCAACCTTAATCAGAAGCTTATTCCTCACAGACCTCTACAAAGACAGGAAAGTTGCCAGTGCACAAGGTGAGAGGATCAGTTTCAACAAAGGGGAATATATTATTTATAAATATGTGGTCTGGTCAGTCACTGTTTTTTTTTTTTTTTTTTAAGAACGAATCGACCAAACTGTCGACATCATCAAACACACAGTCGGGATCGAGGAGAAAGGAATCAAACTGAGGCTCACCATCATAGACACGCCGGGGTTCGGAGACGCAGTCAACAACACAAAATGGTGGGCCCGCCTACATGTCCCAGGGCCGGGTGATATTTGAGCTTGCTCACTTCTCAAGCAGCCTTTTTGTTATTTCACTCACAAAGATCTTGTGTTTGTCCGTCAGCTGGCAAAACTTAGAGGACTACATCGACCAGCAGTTTGAGCAGTACTTCAGAGACGAGAGCGGCTTGAACAGGAGGAACATTCAAGACAACAGAGTCCACTGCTGTCTGTACTTCATCTCCCCGTTCAGCCACGGGTACGAAACCTGAGCCCGTCTGGTGCCCCTACCACAGGCAAAGCTCTGAGCGTTCACGCACGTTTGTATGTGCTGCAGCCTCCGACCTCTGGACGTGGAGTGTATGAAGGCCCTGCACGAAAAAGTCAACATAGTTCCTGTGTTGGCCAAAGCTGACTGCCTGACACCAGCAGAGGTGTGCAGAAAGAAGCAGAAGGTAGAATTGGAAATGTAATGATCATCAACCTCCTTCGTCTTGCGTATGATGTCATGTAATTGCAGTGATGTTGTTGTTTCCTGTAGATCAAACAGGAAATCAAGCAGTTCGGGATCAACATCTACCAATTTCCTGAGTGTGATTCCGATGAAGAAGAAGACTTTAAGAGACAGGACCAGATACTGAAGGCTCGTCGTCTGACTCTTCTCCAAAGCTTTCAACATGTCGCCTCCTCTCCTTTTCCATGGATGGTTGTAATTTTCTTTACTTCTCTGTGCAGAACAGTATCCCGTTTGCAGTAATTGGGAGTAACGTTCAGGTGGAGAGTAAAGGACGGAAGGTCAGAGGTCGCTCCTATCCCTGGGGTGTAGTAGAAGGTATCATTGCAAAGACGCGTACTGGGTGTTTTTTCACACCCATCTCATGAATTCATGCATGCATGTTGTTGTTGTTGTTGTTGCATGTGTCAGTGGAGGATCCGGTTCACTCCGACTTCCTGTTGCTGAGGAACATGCTGGTGAGGACACACATGCAGGACTTGAAGGAAGTGACACAGGAGACGCATTATGAGAACTACAGAGCCGAGTGCATCCACAAAATGACACAAATGGTCGTGCAGGACAAAAAACGCAGGTAGGAGAGGTCAGGACGCACGCTCGCTTGTTCCACTCATTGAATGTTGGACTGATGCGTGGATGTGATTATGCTCCCAGTTTGCTTGAGAAGCATCAAGATGGCAGCGAGGTGGATTTTCCTCTGCCACTGGCCACGACTGATGACAGAGAAAGGCTGATCTATGAAAAAGATGAAGAGGTGCGTTTCATTACTGCCTGGCTCACTTGCTTTTGTCATACTTGTCAAAGTTATCTTTTCATTTTTTCCTCTATGTAGTTGAGGAAGATGCAGGAAGTGCTGGAAAGGATTCAGGAGCAGATGCAGCACACCCAAAGAGGTGGCTGTTGACTCCATGAAAGAATAAACAGGAGGATTCAGGAACACGTTTATGAACAGGATAGACCATCAGTCACTGCTGCAGGCATCATGTTCATCCAAGCAAACAAGTCATGGTGCTGCAGAGAACAGCAAGGACAGCGAGTCTGAACAAGTCTAGAAGATTAAGGTTCATCCCACAGAAGCGTATTCCAGCCTTAAAGACGCAACAGCAGGTCACAGATCCACTGAGTTATGCTGTTTGTACACACAAACACTCAAATCCTTTTTTTTTTTGGAACTCCTGGACTTTCTTTGTTGTTGTCGTGGTGCAACTCTGCCATCTAGTGGTCACCGAGTCATAGTGCGTTTGAGTATTTTTGTACTTTGTCTTGGTTTTGTAATGACAAAACTGAAACAGAAATAAACAGACAAGACATTTAACCACATCTATTCATGATTCCACACTGACCACAGATTTGTTGTAAAGGTAATAAGATTTATTAAGAATCTTTATTATATCATCAGCATAATTCTTCATCATTAATATGTTGTATTTAATATTGTTATCTTAAACAGTGGACAGTTAGATCTAAAAGGCAGCCCAAAGTGTACAGGCGATATATAACTTAAAACTTTCTCCATAGGGAAAACATGTTTTTATATTCATATATAATATCAATGTAGCATGAGGTCCAAGTTCCTGCCCACGTCACACATTATTGTACACGGTCCCAAAAGAAAAACTTTAAACAAAAGAAACTAAACAGCAATCTACATGCAAAACAAATCCAGAAAGAAACAAGCATTTTATATGCCAAAACGTGCATAAGATCACACATTTACAAAACTTTCACACAAACATACAAATATTACAAAACTCAAACTGACCATTAGACATTGTGTTATCGAGAAAAGAGCAACAAGGGTTTTTTTGTTCCGCTTTTTTTCACCACTAACATTCCACTCCGCGTCCCAGTCGATCTTGCAAAAGGGTCAAAAGAAAAGAACAATCAGGACAATAAGTTTAAGTCTCTTCTACTCATGTGTACATGCCAGAGCTGTCACAGTGTTCAGGAAAACCAAGTGTAGGCACGCACACACACACACATACACAGACACATACACACACCAGCACCCTGCCAGGCTCATAAATCAGCACTGGGTAAAAAAAAACAAAACACACAGCTTCTTTAGTATGCAGACACACACACACACACGCACGCACGCACGCACGCACACACACACACACACACACGCACACACACACACACACATACTCCATCATGCACAGGGTAAACTGTATAACCAAAATGCAGCCATGCTAAAGGTACAGTAGGATTAATTATAGTATATAATAGAAAATATATCAAATACAGTCACAGACACACAGAAAAGCTGGGAGAAAGCCAGATTCTCCCAGAGCTGATTACATACACCCTGGTGCTACGCGTGTAGGCTGGCTAGAACGTCCTGAAGCCATAAATGTCTGGGGGGGCATGTGCACGTAAACGGTGAAAGACACACAGAGAACCTTAGTGGCATTGGGACACATTCAGGATTCTAAGTTCGAAGAGCTAAACAAATGGGGGTGGGGACTCGTGGGCATTTCTGCACATTTTCCACCAGTTTTACAAGCCGCCCGAATCCCAGACCGCATATGTTAACATAAACTTGAATTAGTCATCATTTTCATGAAATGTATCCAGAGTGCTGTTTCCAAAATGAACATTTTCTATTTTTACTGAAGACATTTCTTTTACGCCTCATCCATTTTTTTTTTTTTTTTTAAAGTCTGCCTAAGAACGACATCAGTCTGGAGTCTGGAACGGGACAGCAGAGGGAGCTGTTGCTTTAGGATGACCAGAATAATAACCCGAAACACCGAGAGGAAGGCTGTCATTTGTGATTTGAGAGTAGTCACCGGTGAATATATGATGTCAGCATCATTCCCGTCTCTAAAATTAGATTTGGACATGCCGGATTCAGTCTGATATGCTACTTAAATACCATCACGAAAAAGAGCATCCGCCTCCAATAAATCTATGACCAGTACGAAGATTCAAGAGTGATCGAATAGAGCAGTTACATATTTGTGTCTTAACAAGTATGTAGGTTCCTCACAGTGAAATCATCATTGTCCAACATTAGATTCAAAAAAATGGTTTTTACTTTCAATTTAAGGCAGCCTAGAAGTGCACAAAGACCTTTTTCTTATTCCGGTGTGGTTTTTATGTCTACTTGAAGATTTTCGGACTATCTGCTGCGCCATCAAAACTGCTCTTTTGATGATTATAACCCACAAGTACGGAAGTAAAGAGCGACTGCTGCTCTCAAACCCAACAATGACGACAATCCTCCTGAATGTCACACATGGCGTTGTCAGCACAGTAATGCAAAATGGACAGACAACTGTTATCACTACGGCAACAGATTGAGGAAAATTCTCCCGTGTTTTGCCCTGTAAGTGAATAAAAAGTTAAAGTGATTCACTGATGCCTGAGAAAGCTGAGCTTATTCTGTTAGTGCTAAGGAAGGGAGGGAGGGAGGAATAAAGGATGGAAGGAAGGAACAATTGATTTGGATGAGTGTTGCGATTTATTAGTTGTCTGGTTTATAAGTTGAAAAAACTCCTTCCCCCAGTTTTTTTTTTTTTCAAATAATTTTCAGGCCAGTTTCAATGTGCTGACTGGAAATGTTGGGACCGTAACCATGGTGACAGGGTTGAGGACAGCCGCCTGTCCAACCAACTGTGGGTGTGGTGCGAGCACCGCAGTGGGTTTCCCCAGCGACGGGCTGCCCTGGTTCATCACGGCTGCGCTGTTCACTTGGCCTCCATTAGTGCTAGCTTGAGGATTAGCCTGGACGTGCGGCAGAGTGTGATGGGTGAAGGTCTGAGCGATGTGGCCCACCATGGTGGGCTGGGAGACGGACACGCCCTGGGGGTACAGAGCTGGGAGGTGGGACGGCAGAGGGCTGCCCAGGTGAGCCACTGGGTGAACTGTGATGTGTCCGATGGGCTGAGCGGCTATCTGCTGATGAGTGGCGGTTGCTGCTGGTGCTGCCGCGATTGGCTGAGGGGTGGAAGATGTGGGGCCCGGTGACGGGGCGATGTGTGTCAGTTGCTTATGATTGGCTGGCAGGCCATGATTGACAGCCTGGATGACTGACGGGTGAGAGACAGCAGCGTGAGCGATGACGGTGGGCTGAACCTGCATTGCCGAAGGCTGGAGGGGATGAGCTGGTAGCGGAGGGGGCGGACCTGGAGCCAGTGCGGGAGCGATGACCTGAGGAGGTGGAGGAGCAGATGGGGAGGCCGTAGTCAGGACGCCAGACAGAGGCAATGCGGTGTGCTGGATTGACAAATGAGAAGGGAGCAGTGTCTGGGCTTGTAATATGGGGGGTGCTGGTTTCGGGAGGGGCGTTGAAGCTAAAACAGGAGTGGAGACCTCATCATCAATGTCCTGTTCAAAGTTGTCTTCTCCTTCTATAAAACAGAGGGAGAAATGTTAGTCATCGCGATAAAACAGTGAAACTCCGCCCGATGTGTATACTTGAATTCTTGTGTAAATATTTCTTTTCAAGCAGAAATCAAACAAACTTTAAACCGTGAGAGCTTATCTGCTATTTCACAGCACAATCAGACATGCAGGTAATATGGAATGTCTTCCATGTGCAGGACACGTTGCACACCTGAAGCGGTGGAGGTGGAGGCCTGGTCATCCTCTGGCTGGATGGTCTGACGGAGGACTCTGTCAATTTCGATGACATCCATGCTCTGGCTGAGCTCGTTCTTCAGTTCAGCCAGACGCTGCTGTGTGGCGATTTTCTCCCTGGCCAAACGCTCCATCTCATGCTCATACTCCTTCTCCTTCCTCTTTAAAGTCTTGCAGAGGGGAACGAGATAAAGATAAAGGTCAATGAGGTTCAAGAAAACCTTCAACGTTTACTCAAAAACAGTCTTTATAACAAGTGGAATAACAGACATTGATCTGAAACACCATCACGGGATTAAAAGACGTGTTTTTCTTTCACTAGATGTTGACAGTAACAAATTAAACATACGACAGCATGATCCTTTACAAACGGGCACAAGGGAAAAAAAACAAAAGTCCTACTTCCTCTTTGCAGTCCTAGCCCCGCCCACATTCCCCTGGATTGCACAATCACGAAACCCAGTGTTCCCCACGCGGCCTCAGTTCCAAACATTCAAGCATTTTGCCGAATTTTTGCTAACCTCACCTTCACACTTCCTCATCTCTCCAATCTGCTTGAACAACGATAGAAGTTTCATTTGTACTTTCAAAGTTCATCAGTGTCTGACTGGTTCTGATGCCACTGGATTACTGCAGCCTTACTCACACACGGCTGAAAGTGGGTGTGTGTTCCCCTGTAGTCATTTACACACTGGGTGTGATGTGGGATGAGAAATGAAGACAGCAGAACAGACAAA
The DNA here is from genome assembly GCA_016586285.1 of Arothron firmamentum. Classification (NCBI taxonomy): domain Eukaryota; kingdom Metazoa; phylum Chordata; class Actinopteri; order Tetraodontiformes; family Tetraodontidae; genus Arothron; species Arothron firmamentum. The sequence goes on from BJFM01000381.1 coordinate 87,946, forward strand.
AAAGGAGAAAACTTGGTTTTAGTCAGTTTTTCCAGCCTAAGGATGCCACATCCGTGACCCAGTTTCTGTGTGGGTCAGGTGACGCAGGAGCACCAAACAGCATGACTGGCTAAAGACAGATTACTTGGAAGGAATGAGGGAGAGGGAGGGGAGGCACATAAGGAAAAGTGTTGGTGCAGGGAGGCCAGAGGAGGGAAAGATGGGGGGGGGGAATGGGCAAGGGACTACAAACTGTTAAAATACTGTTTTCATTTCCCACTGTGCGCAACAGGTTAATTTCATTTTGCTCCTGAACTGAACAGCCATCATAACTTTAAAAGTCCTCCAGACGCTCTTAGCAGGGATGATTTACAACGCAGAAACACAATGATCACATGTGAGTCTCGCTGGTTCTGCTCTGTTTTACAGCCATGTTAGGCATTAGCCCAGAAGTAATGACCTTCACTCTCACATATCGCCATCCATTCAGCTTTTAACCAGCCTTCAAAGTCACAAGAACATCATCTGCTTATACAAGTAGCTTTATCCCGGAAACACACCCCTGAAGTGTTACACACGCTGGGCTGTAGATCATTTGTGTTCCGTCTGTTTGTTTATCACTTAATGGTCGTCCCATCCAAACCTAGACAGTATCGGTTCGACGGCAAATCACCACGGAAACAGCTGTCACCCATAGCAGTTTCCTTGGCAACCTCATCCACAAAAAA